>OZ018335.1:69254685-69607410 GCA_963969495.1 Ceratothoa steindachneri | reverse complement strand
CGTGTATCCAAGGAATTTGACAGAGAGGTCGAAGGATAAAGATAACGAAGTTAGAAAGCAGAATTATTGGTGTTACAAGTCAAGGGGTCTTGTGCCGACGGAGTTTAAGAGGAGATGAATGAAGCTCACACAATCGCTAGTACATGAGTGTGCACAACCTTTGTGTACATGGATCAATATATATATATATATATATATATATATATATATATATATATATATATATATATATATATATATATATAGATTTACATTCTGTTTTCACACCAAAGCGACTGGCATATTAAGAGATTAAAAGCCCAATAAACTGTCCTTAGGAAGCGTATTAATACAAAGCTTGGAAATGTGGATACTACATTTCTCAAATGCATAAACAAGCTTTAATACCTTTATTTCTTGTCACTTTCTTTTCCTGAGACAAAGGGCAAAGCTTGTTCAAATCTTACATCACTTCAGGAAAAGGGAATGAGGCGATTAAGGGGCTACAAGAAAAGGCAAAAGGATATCTACGATACTTAATCGGCTATACAATCGATGCTCTTTGTAGACCAATGAAATACTGCCCCCCTCTCCAACCCCCTCCCTATGCTGTGCTCCGAGTAACGGAGTCGTAAAGAGAAACGAAGGGAGCGAGCGTTATTGAGGTCATAATTCGGGTCGCATCGGAGATCTGAAATGTCTGCACAATCGCTCTTTTGGTCGGGAATATAAACGCCGATTGCTTCGGATTATTTCTTTGTTTGTTTATGTATTTAGCGATAAATAGGAGAACAAAATAAATAGTGAAAAGCGACGTGGTAAATGGTGAAGTAAAAGTAAAAATGTGGGAAAGGTACGTAGATCGAGTAGCCAAAGGGGAGACTCATAGGGGCACCTTTCCTTGTGACCCAAATAGGTTCCCTTGAGAAAGAGGGGTGGGTGGGCATAAGATTTTTTTTTTTTTTTAATTAAGGGGCTATCTGGCGACTGCCGACTTAGGCATTAGTCGCCGTAAACAAACAGCCTAGTTCTAGGCTACTTTAAAAATTAAACAGGAAACAATAAAAAGAAATAACAATAACAATAAAGAAGCAATAACAAAAACAATAACAACAACAACAAACCGGGTTAAATGAAAGGGAGAAGGCCAGCCTCCCCCCAAAAGTCAATAAGTCCACTAGTCATGGTGCACGCACTCGTCCCGAGTACAAGGGACAGGCGGTAGCCACCCCGCCCATCCCGGTACCGGGACAGGTATCGTGCGCGAAGATCACCCAGACTGGGACATTTGACAAGAATGTGCCGAACAGTCTGGGGGACGACGCAAGCGTTGCAATAGGGCGCAGGCGAGCGCTCCATCAAGTAACGATGCGTCACACGAGTGTGTCCGATTCGAAGACGACAGAAAGCAACCTGAAGCCGCCGCAGCATTGGGGGATAGGTCCATGGGAACAGTCGCGGCGCAATGGCACGCAACTTTAAGTTCCCCTCGACCGTCTCCCATCTTCTTTGCCAAGCAGTCCGAAGAGCTGCCCGTATTCCTGCCATGTAGTCAGTGTGAGGAAGAGCGAAACGCTGGTCCGGTCGCAGAGTCCTCGGGGACTCTTTGGCGCCCTCATTCCCCGCAATTCCTACATGTCCAGGAACCCAGCAGAAGATAATCTCGACATCTGCCCGGCTTGCCAAAACCGTGGCGTCACGGATATCGCGAACCAGGGGATGCGGAGATTCCAATGCCCCGAGAGCACTCAGTGCGCTTTGTGAGTCGATATAGATCACAATCCGGTCTCCGAAACGGGCACGTCGCGTAATCTCACGTACCGAGTGGTGTATTGCCACCAGCTCGGCCGTGAAGACAGACGCAGTGCCTGGTAGAGCCCCGCTGACTTCAAACAGAGGGGATACGGCGTGGAAGCCGACCCCCTCTTGGGACTTGGAGCCATCCGTATACACTGGCACGGTACCAGCGTGACACGATGTGTGCTCCAAAAAGGTCGAACGCAATACTCCCGGCGCAGTACAAGCTTTGGGAGCAGAGGCGTGGTGACAAATAGCCAAATGTGGTACCCTCCAGGGTGGCGTCCTGGGCAGAACCAGGGGCGCCACAAGCCCGAGAGCTATATCTACCTCTCGAAGGAGTTTCCTGGCCCTAAACCCAAAGGGCTTAGGGTATGACTGGCGTCTCTCGGCGGCATAGGCACCATCGAGATCAGCTGCGGATGCAGTGAGAGCTGTTGGCGACTGAGGGAGGCGCCGGGCTCGCGCGTACAGGCGAGTGATGCACTGCACGCGGCGCAGAGCGAGTGGCATCTCCCCAGCATCGACCAACAGGCTCTCAATGGGGGAAGTGCGGAAGGCACCGGTCGCAAGGCGAAGGCCGGTGTGGTGGATTGAATCCACCTTCCGCAATAAACGCTCGGCTGCGGATGCATAAAACTCGCATCCGTAGTCGAGCTTCGAGCGAACAAAGGATCGATAAAAAAGTAAGGCGGTAGCCCTATCAGCGCCCCAAGCGCTGAACGTCACGGAACGGAGAATGTCCATGGCGCGAGTACAAGAGACCCTAAGGCTGCGAATATGAGCCTCCCAGGTGAGGCGTCGGTCGAATACAAGACCAAGGAAACGGTGCGACTCAACCACATCCAGGCGCACCCCATTAAGAAACAAATCTGGGTCGGGGTGAAGCCGTGGATGGCGGCAGAAGTGCACCACCTTAGTCTTGGCCAAAGAAAACCGAAACCTGTGCGCTTCGGCATAGCCAGAGACGCGGTTCAATGCCTGTTGGAGTCGACGCTCCAGAGTTGGCATCTGGGCCGCGCCAAAAGAGATCGAAAGGTCGTCCACGTAGAGCGTAGCGAGAACATCTTCCGGCAGCATCGAGGTGATGCCGTTGATGCTCAGGGCAAAGAGTGTGACACTGAGGACACTTCCCTGCGGGACACCGTCTTCCTGCTCCTTTGGGCCGGAGAGGGCTCCCCCCACCCGTACGCGGAATCGACGATAAGGCAAAAATTCAGATATAAACATTGGGAGGCGTCCCCTCGCCCCCATCGTGTGGAGAGTGTCCATGATACCGTATCGCCATGCGGTATCATAGGCCTTCTCCAGATCAAAAAACACCGTGGCGTAGTGCTGTCTACGAAGGAAAGCCTCGCAGACGGCATTTTCCAGTCGGAGCAGAGCATCCGACGTGGAGTGGAACTTACGGAAGCCGCACTGTGCAGAAGACAGATGGCCTCCGCTGTCCAGGAAATAGGCTAATCTAACATTTACCAATTTCTCCATCAACTTGCACACGCAAGAGGTTAGAGAGATTGGGCGGAAACCGGTCGGAGTAGAGTGATCTCTCCCCGGCTTGCGAAAGGCGAGCACAGTAGCGATTCGCCAGGAGTCTGGGAGAAGACCTTCCACCCAGATCCTGTTCAACAAATCTAACAGAAAGGCCATGCCTCGCTCACCCAGGTGTCGAAGCATGGCGTACGGGACATCGTTCGGACCATGGGCGGTGTCCGCGCACGAAGCGAGAGCGGAACGCAACTCACTCACGGTAAACTTGTCGTTGAAGGGTTCTCCGCCTCTGGAGGTAAAGTCCAGCCGGCGGCATTTCGCGACATCACGACGTGCATTGAATGCTGGCGGAGCAGCATCACGGCTAGAGAATGCGGAAAAAGCGGTCGCTAAGGATTCCGCCACGGACGCGGGGTCCGAGATTGCGGTCCCATTCTCCTGGAGAACGGGAGGGGGGTCCTGCGAGAACTTGCCCCGAATCCTTTTGACTCGCTTCCACACCTCAGCTAAAGGGGTCTTCCCGTTAAGTGAAGACACGTATGCCCGCCAAGAAGAGCGGCGGGCGTGCTTCGAAATATACCGGAACCCAGCCCTAGCCCGACGAAATTCAGCGACAGTGAAATCGTTCGGGCGGCGCTTATAGCGCATGTAGGCATAACGCTTCTGTCTGAGGGCCGTCTCACACTCGGCCGACCAACATGAGAGTGGTCGGCGTGCAAAACGGCCAGACGTCCTAGGAATAGTAGTCAGGCCCACGGCGATGAGGTTGCCGGAGAAGAACTCAACGGCCTCATCTACCGACCTAAACTCCTCGACTGAGATAGAGAATTCAGTCATTTCCTGAAATGCAGGCCACCGCGCCCGCGCCAAGCACCACCGAGATGGTCTCTCAGGCGGCAGTTGCCCTGAAAATGATATTTGAATGGAGGTTATCGACCACCCCCCAATCAAAAATCAGGCTGTGCATCCGAAGAGCACACAGATAGGTCAAGGCAAGAAAATGAAGCGGTTCTCGGACAGTGATGCGTAAACTCATCCACGTTTAGGACACCCATCTCAAGCTCTTCGATCAGATCGGCAAGGACTTGTCCCCTGGGATTTATGGAGTAATCTCCCCAGAGAGGATGCCTGCCGTTCAGATCTCCAAGCAAGAGATAGGGCCTCGGCAACCGTGCCACGACGCGGCGGAAGTCCCCCGCGTCGAAGTCAGCTGACGGTGGAATGTACGCAGAAATGATAGTATACCTCCTATCCAGGTGCAGCTGCACAGCCACTGCCTGAAAGGAGGTATCTAAAGAGAAAGGAAGAACGGAGACATCATGCCGGGTGTAAACCGCGCATCCCCCAGCCCGGCCATCCCGCGGTGGTGGGGTCGCAAGACCCTTATACCCCGGGAGGGCAGGCAGGGGGCACGCGCCTAGCATGGTCTCCTGCAAAAAAATAGCTAACGGGGAACGGGACGAGGCGAGCCTCCGCAGCTCCTCCCAGTTGGCCCCGGAGTCCACGGCAATTCCATTGAAGGAATATGCCCTCCAGGCCTAGCTCGGAGGAGACGCGGGGGCCCTCCTCGAATTGAAAACCCTCACGGGAATGGCCGTACGCTTCCCGGGGGCAGAACCCCGGGCACTGTTGGCCGGGGAAGGTTGGGCTCGCCATGCGAGTCTTTTCCTCCCTCCGCCTCGAAACCTTAGGCGGGCGCTGCGGCTTCGGAGGCAGGGGGGCCTCTTTTCGAGGAACCACCGTCTCCGAGCCACTCACTCCACCTCGGGGCGTGGGCGAAGGAGCCGAAGCTCCTTTGTTGCTGTCCTCCTTTCGGGGGACAGCTTTAGGAACCCCTGAGGATGGCCTAGCGACCATCTTCAGGGGTGTTGCCTCCTGTGAGTCTAACGACTCGGTGGAGGCGCGTGGCCGTTTCGCCTTGCGGGAAACGGTCACGCTGGGGGAAGAGGGGGGAGCCCTGGTTTTAGCCGGGGCTGGGTATGAACCCTTTTTGCCGCCAGCTTTACCAGGGGAGCGCCCGGGTTGGGTAGAGCCCGCAGAAGGGCTCCGAATGGGCGCGGAAACAACCGTGCTTGTTGGCCTGGATGGGCCAGGAGCAGAGGGTGCCTTTTGAACTACTGAGGCATATGACGTCCCAGGCAGAGCTGGGCGCGCCAGGACCAAGTCCTTAGCCTCGCGGAATGAGAGTCTATCCTGGGCCTGAAGGGCCAGGATTTCTTTCTCCAGGAGATATGCACCACATTGCTTCGAAGAAGCAGGGTGCGGCTCTCCGCAATTGACACACTTGGCCACACACGATTTGGACTTATCGTGTGCGACCTTGGAGCAATTTACACAGACTTCGGGTGACCCCGACTTTGCACGTCTACATGAGCGATTCGTATGGGCGAAGCGGTGACAGTAATAGCACCGCCGCGGCAGTGGCACGAATGCCTTCACGCGGTAGCGGTACCAACCGGCACGCACCGACTCAGGGAGCTTGTCACTGTCGAACGTGACGAAGAGTGTAGGGGTGGGTCTCGAAGCCCCTCCCTGTTTTCTCATCACACGTTCGACCTTGACCGCCCCATGGTCGGCCAGCTCTAGGGTGATGTCCTCAATGGAGTAGTCAACGAGTTCCCTCGCATAAACTACTCCTTTCACAAAGTTCATGGTAGAGTGCGGCGTCACACTCACCGGGGTGCCATTAAGTGTCCGAAGAGCACTTATCTTGGCCGCCTCGGCGGGATTCGCCGCATTCACCAGAAGGCTGCCGTCCGAGAAACGGGTCACCTTCGGCTCTCTACCAATTGCACTAGCTAATCCTCTCCTCTGATGGATCATGTTGCCCTTGGACAACATGGTGCCATCAGTGGAGCGAATAACGAGGAAGCGTTTGAAGCCAGCGGGCTCGAAAACGCCAGGTAACCTCTGAATCAGGGGCCCCGATGTCATCGAGGCTCCGCCCTGTGCACTCTTGGTGTTAGTCTTGGTCAGGGGCTCCGCACACGAGGGGGTAGAGGGGCCGGATGTGCCGATCTTGGCTTGGTCGCCTACCAAAGTTGCAGCAGACCCATCCGTCCCCGCAGCCCCCGCGGATGGAGAGGAGCCCCGAGTCTTTTTCTTTTTTGGCGAGGAGGGCGGGGAATGAACCCGCTTTTCACCTCCGCCGGCAGAATCCCCCAGGCCAGATGAACCGGCCTCAGCCAGGTCCCTCTCCGAAATGGAGAAGGTCCTGGTTGTCGTAGGGGCACCTGTCGGAGGAGATCCCTCCCCTCCTTTTACTGCCTCGGAGCCCTCAGCCCCTTGCATAGGGGCGGATTCGGGTTCGGTGCTTGGCGCCGAGCCCGAATTCCCCCCCATGGAAGGCCCTACCGTCTGAGGCTGGGTCTCCTCAAGGACCATGTTTATCACAGGAGGGGCCTCCAATTGGCCATCCCCTCCCAGGACATCACAGGTCCCCTTGGCAGTGTCGCCAGTCTTGTGTGGGGAGGCACAGGCCTTGACCCCAGCAAGGTTTAAAATTCTTGCCAGCAGGTCTTTTGAGGGAAGCGACCGAAGGGGCCTGGCTTCCCTCTCCCCCCTAAGGGGGTTTGCCCTACCGAGCCGCTTTGATGCGGAGCGGCTGGCTAAGGGCTGCCTGCTGGCTTTCTTGGCAGTCCCCTTGGAAAGAAAAGAGGGGACTGCCGCTGGGAAAAGGGAGGTGCCCGAAAGCACCTCCAGAGAAGGGGGTGAGGGGGAGTCCCCTGCACCCGTAGGCGAAGGAGAGGAGTAAGCCTCCTCTCCGGTTAGAGAAATATGGAGGGTCCCCTGTGCAAGCACAGGGGGGGACCTCCATTTTTTTTGCTGGAGCTGCCCGAGGGCGGCTCCGTCGATGAGCAAGGGGGAGTTAAAGGGGTTTGGTGTTTTGAAAATTCATCCATGGGCATGGTGACCCTATTTTTGCCACGGGACGCAATAGCTCATCACCTCTTGCAGTTGCCCGCACTGCAAGAGGTGCTTACAAGCCCGGCAGAGCCAGGCGCCGCCATTTGGGACCACCCCTCCCGCCTGGTGGCCTGGCAGTCCATCGGCATGGCGGCTCCACCTTAGACACGGCGAATAAATGATAGATTTTGAAGACGAGAGGAAAAGGGATGTGAGGAAGGTATGGGTGGGGATGAAGCAGGTAGTTAAAAACCAGCCACCCCAGACCGGAGCTCAGGGGTTAGGGAACATTGTCCCCCACCCCCTCAGCCCCGATGCGGGACGGTTGGCTGAAGGAAGGTCAGCATCTACCCTGTGAAATTAGAGGCTGACCAGAGAAAGTTGTGGGAGAGGTTGTGTGAAAAGAGAGGAAACAAGTGTTTTGAAGGAAGGAAGAGAGGCTAAGCTGGGGCCGGACGGAGTGCTGAGTCCCGTCAGCACGGCGGCCAGGATGGCAAATCGCCGCGCCCCTTACGGGGGGTGGGCATGAGAGACACCGAGAGAGATGAGTCATTGGGGAGGGGGGGGGGGAGCGACGAGAGAGTGGACAGCCAGGAAAAAAGCGTGATCGGAAAGTAGCGATTGAAACAGGGGCAAAATTAATAAATACTTGGGGTTGTTTTTCAAGTGAAAGAAGACACTCGTCTAACCAACGAGGGAACGTTCAATCAGTCGGCAAAGTGATTTTTTTCTCAATAGCACCCATCTGGCCACTGCCCCCAATGGCATAAACCATCGCTATTAAAAATTTACCCTACTCTTGGGCTGCTTTAAATTTCCAACAAAAAATAAGCAACAGCCAACCAACCAAACAAAAATCAAGAAACGAAACAAAAGCACGCCCCGGCGCCGAGGGAGGAGCACGCGACCAACACCAAAGAAAGTCAAATAAAATGGAGGAGGCCAACATCCTACGAGAAGTCAAATAGTTCTCAACTGTGTGTGCATCTGGAAAGTGAAGCGTAGATGCAGGTGGACGAAAAAGGTCGCTAAATAGAAAGAGTAATAAAAAGAAGTTAATAATGACCAAGAAGGCGACGGCCAACTTCAAGTTGGCATCTTATGAACCAACAGGAACCAGTTCGTATAACGATCACATACGCTCCAAAGTACGAACATGAAGAACCCCTCGCTGAGATGACGGGGTAGGTAGATTGCAAGGGAAGAAAAAAAAAACGCGGCCAGAGCCCACTCTGCCGTGCCCCATCCTTGCTAGAAATCTAAATCTAAATCGACAAACGGAAGAAAAATGTGAATTAAATAATATGTCGTGGAATGGCCGGACTCTATATACATACGAGTATATATGCCTCTGGGGGGGTTTGGTCGAAGTCTGTTTGAGAGTCGGCCTACCCGGTTCGTGAACGGGGAATAGTTAAGAATTCAGTGGGAATGGTTTCTTTTTCAATTGCGGGGTCCTTTCAAAACAAATAATTCAGAGGGTAAGTTGGCCAAGGATTAACAGGTAGCTGGTACTCGTTCAGGGTTGCAAGAGAAAGACGATAGCAAAAATATACCTTTACTAATAAATAAATAAATTGAAATATATACAGATGCAGAGTTTAAAGGGAATGATCGTGCATGTGCAATTAATGGCGGCACAGGAAACAGGAGGGATAAATATGGGATTAGTGGTCGGGTTCAAGTCGGTGATTAAAAAGGGTATTTTAATCCGGGGCTCACACAAAAGATGGGACGGTTTGAGTGGACCAGATTATGGAATAATCTGAAGGCGTCAACTATTGCAACTGCTTAAGTGTTCGTTGAAGGGAAGGGCCAGTCGGGATACGTTGAGTGAGATGGGGAAGCTGGGTAACCTCACGGGGTGGATGAGAAAGCACACGTAGTTTGGCCTTCGGAGATAGAGTTCCTCGTCAGATACTCGCCGAACGACTATGGTAAAGTTGACGGATGTCGATTTAGCCTTCGTCCTCGAATCGAAATCGCCGGTGTCTCCGATCGCGATGGGTGAGCGTGTCCTTTGCTCGTACGCGGTGTTAGGCAGAACAGTGCTGAGCCGGGCTGCTGTGTTCCGGTGGTATGGTACTACAGTGCTACCTGCTGAACCGAGTCGGGGGATTATATAGACGCTCCGCTGGTGGCGGGGGATTGCCTGGGTGAGAGTTTCCACGACTCGCGCGATCTTGGGCGAAGGCAGCGACTTCTTCAGGGAACCGAGATAAAGTTGGCTTTGAATGTTCGAAGAGCTTCTATCTATGCCGGAAGGCAGGAGGCTGGCTGTAAGGGCATGCGAGACGAGGAAAATGTGTCCTTAAGTAAATGCAGCTGGGGTGCAATAAAACGGCGTGGACCGCATCCTCGCCGTAGATCAGCCTCGCTTCCCACGCTCCATGCGGCGATCTCGAGACCACGTAGGTACCGAAGGGTACGAGGTCGCCCTTCGACATTATTCTTTTACATAATAATAATCATAAAATGACGTAAAAAAAAGAAGGAAAGGAAAAATGAACCTAAGAATAAATGGACTAAAAATGAGAGCCCAAATGGCGGACAGAGCCAAATTATTAGAGCTAATTTTCACGAAAGACATTAAAGTGTATGGAAGAAAAAATGACTAGGAATTATCCATGGGTCGGCTTCAGCGGAGGGAGGGGGGGCAAATGGGGTTGGTAAAGAAGCCAGATACCAAGACGGAGCTGTCGCACCTGACGGAGTAATCGGGGACATAAGAGGGGAGGAGGGGGGCTATGCGGCATAGGGTCGTAACCTGATTGATACCTCATTCACACTGGGCCAACCGCTTTCCTGCGAAAAAACCCGTGGCCATCGTCACCAGATTTTCTTTTTGAAAAGAGGTTCGAAGTGAACTATTAGCCCCCCCCCCCTGAACATTAAGCGAAAACGAACGAGAGCGACTTCCTCAGAAAATTGATAAGCGCAGCGGCGTATCTATGGTATGACACACATGCAGCGAGTGGCACTGGGTAGATTCTATCGGTCACGGAAGCCACCGTCGGACAATAAAAGAAAAAAACGCGAATTTTCTTTGATTAATTAACATTGATGATACGGACACCAGTTCTGGAACACAAGCTTTTATGACCGGGTTCCTCGGCGCATCGTTGCTCTGGGAAAGGTTTTTTTTTGTGGAATTTCCCTTCAACCTCTATGCGCGTTGTTCATGAGCATGCTCTTGGTCGGTGTGTAGGTTGTGCGTGCCCATGGGGAATGCCCCCCTCCCCTCCCCTGCCCACACGCTGGAAGTACTAAAATGGCCAGATTCTTAAACCACTTAGGGAAATCTTTACTTAAAAATACAATAAGCAGAGCTTCAGCTTGATAGAAAAGAACACAGGACCCTGAGTGATTCCAAGTGCAATCCAAGGTTTCTCGTTGGCCTCAAACGCTTGATTGAAGCCAACCCATCAACATCCATGACAACTCTTGCAAAGAAACGAAATGTGTCCCTTTCCACGGTGTCCATAGCTATGAACAGGAACCATGGCATGACGAGCTATGTTCGACGACGCCGTCAACTCCTAACAGTCAAGGCCAAAGCGATCAGAGCCGAGAGATGCCCACAGCTTCTGCCATTCATTAAGCATCAAGGTACAGGAAAAGCTCTCGTATTTGTGGACGCTAAGGTGAATCGCAGAATTTCTCGGGTGATTGCATACGACCCTTCTGACGTCCCACCTGTGTTTAAGACTAAGAATCCTGCCTCTGAGGTGCTATTTGGTGCCGCGGCGAGTGATGGAAATGTCATGGATCCACACTTCATTGAGGCTGGTTTGAGGATCGGCACAAAGGAGTATCTGGACATCTTGAAGAACTCTCTGTTACCTTGGATGAAGCAAAAGTTTGGGCTTGACAATGTGGCGCTTATCCAGGATTCTGCATCATACCATAGCTCAAAAGCAACACAGGCCTTCCCGGGTGAGAAGGTGCCATTTTTTGTGAGGGGGCGACATCTGGCCCAGTAATAGCTCAGATCTCAACCTTCTCGATTACCTTTTGTGGGGCGTACTTCAAGCAAGGACCAATGCTTCACCACACTCGAGTTGTCAACAGTTTGAAAACCTGTATCGTACGTGCAATACGAAAAATCAAAAGGGCGGAGGTTGTGGCAGCTTCAAAAAAGTTTCGTTCTCGTGTGGGAGGCAGTAATTACCCAAAAGGGCGGCTATATTGAGTGATAAATGTTCTTGTGCTAATACATATGCCATTCAAATTATATCTATGTACTACCATTATTTTACTATTTATAACCTGCTATGCATCTCTAAAATTTGTCTCAATATATCTGCAACACCCTGTACATACAGCCAGATGTATACATTTTCAATTTCCACAAACGCATATTTAAATTTAGACATAATGCTCAATAAATTCTTTTATGGCTTTTAGAAGATTTTGCGACTCTCCAGAACACACTAAAATAAGCTACATAATCGAACACTGTACAGAATGCGTCCTTCATACGGTCGGTATCTAAGAATAATAACCATTGTTAGCTTACATTTTAGCCACATCTCAAAATGTGGCAAAAGCAAAGAATATGTTTAAGACATAAGAAGGCGTGTTAGTGCCTTTCGCGACGCCGAGAACACCTATAGAGAAATATTCCACAGGCTACAGTTCAAACAATCTTACGCAAGTACTCGTATGCAGACATTGCGACAGTGAAAACTGTCAACATATAAGTGGAAAGAAGCCCAAATTATCACAATTGATAGTTGCGACGCAAGGAAGGTTAAAGTTGCTCCACAAGCGGCGACTAAGAAGCAAACATATAAAGGTTCGGCTGCAGATGAAATTTAGATTTCAGATCCGACAGTGAAAGATGCCAAAATGACAACGGTTACCAGCTAGAAAGAAGCCACATTTGTAAAAGTCACGTTGCCGCAAGACTTGTTTGCAAAAACCCCGTTCATCGTGAGAAAACAATTTGGAAGTAAATATTATGGAGCGCCAAATTAAAATAAAGCTATTTGGTCAGAACCTTAAATGGATTCATCATGTGGGAAGCACTTAGAAATAAAATTGCCAAAACATCATCGGGAATGCCACACACTGGAAAGAAATACAGCTGAAAACATGAGTCACTAACGCGGAATTTCAGTGACAGGTTAAGCAGGAAAAGTAAAGTGGTGTAATATCTTGACTTTCCGTCACGATATTACTGGCTAAATCTCTTGCGACTCAGAATCTGGCCTGGCGATGACATAGGAAGTCACTTCAGCTAAGCGTTGACTCCACTGTCGAAAATTTCCTTAGCATACCGTAAATACTGCTTATCTTTATTAACTACCATGAAAGAGTACCCGAATTACCCGAAAAGACATCCACTTGATGACACGCACTCGTTCGCCAGTTGACTGAAAAAATTCCGTAAAACCAAATATTTTGGTTTCGTGTTTGACCTGACCAGGTAGAGAATGAGCAGATTTTCGAACGATTGAGGTACCGGGTAGTTAATTTGGAGAGGCAAACCGTCCGCGTTAGAGTGCTTCCCTGGTTTGGAGCAGATAAGTCAGAAGAATCCTGAGAGCTTGTTTGAAATTGAGATGGAAGTGCTATGGAAACCTCTGGTACATATTTTTTTGGAGATCTCAAAGTCTTAAGCAAGTTACTAATGATTTAAAAATTTAAAGAGCATACTGGATGTCAGCCTCACACAGAAACTCGATCATACCACAAAACAGTGTGGAGGAGCCAAAGCCAGCCCAGGGAAAACGATACAAGCTTTAGCGACCGGGAGAGGAGTGCCGCGTAAGAGGTTCCCCCAGACTAAGACATTCAACCAGAATGTGTCATACAGTGTTGAGGATCAAACAATCTTGGCAACAAGGTTTTGGGGAGAACTTCATTCAATGGCGCTGCGTCCAGCGAGTGTGTCCTATTAGGAGACGGCAAAAAATGATCTAACACCGTTGAGGCATTGGGGGATTTTTTTTTAGGAGCCTATCTGGCGACTGCCCACTTGGGCATAAGTCGCCGCAATCATGAGAGCCCTAGAACTAGGCTACTTTAAAATAAGCATATGAAAACACAACAAAAAAAAAGGGAAAATGGCAACAATTAGGAAGTAAGCTCCGGCGCCGAGGGGAGTCCCGGCGCAGGAGCGTGAGACCTACAAAGAAAACAGCAATAACAAAAAACAAAACCTAGTTGAATAAAGGGGAGAAGGCCGGCCTCCCCCCAAAAGTCAATGTGCAAGAACTAGTCCCGAGTAAAAGGGACAGGCGGTAGCGACCCCACCCATCCCGGTACCTGGACAGGTAACGTGCGCGGAGATCGCCCAGACTGGGACATTCAACAAGACTGTGCCGAACAGTCTGGGGAACAACGCAGTCTTCACAGAAGGGCGCTGGCAAACGCTGCATCAAATGGCGGTGCGTCCCGCGAGTGCGTCCAGTTCGGAGACGACAGAAAGCAACCTGAAGCCTTCGCGGCATTGGGGGATAAGTCCATGGGAACAGTCGCGGCGCAATAGCACGCAACTTTAAGTTCCCTTCGACCGTCTCCCATCTTCTTTGCCAAGCAGTCCGAAGAGCTACCCGTATTCCTGCCATGTAATCGGTGTGAGGAAGAGCGAAACGCTGGTCCGGTCGCAGAGTCCTCACGGACTCTTTGGCGCGCTCATTCCCCGCAATACCTACATGTCCAGGAACCCAGCAGAAGATAATCTCTACATCCGCCCGGATCACCAGAACCGTGGCGTCACGGACATCGCGAACCAGGGGATGCGGAGATTCCAATGCCCCGAGAGCACTCAGGGCGCTTTGTGAGTCGCTATAGATCACAATCCGGTCTCCGAACCGGGCACGTCGCGTAATCTCCCGTACCAAGTGGTGTATTGCCACCAGCTCGACGGTGAAGACAGACGCAGCGCCTGGCAGAGCCCCGCTGACTTCAAACAGAGGGGATACGGCGTGGAAGTCGACCCCCTCTTGGGACTTGGAGCCATCCGTATACACTGGAATATATCTGCAAGAAAGGTCGGGATGTAATAGTCCGCAACATTAAATTCATACCTGCAGTCCCCCATATTTTTTGCCAGAAAACTTTTTTATTAATAGTTAATAGCGCCTATCTGGCGACTGCATCCAAGGGCATAAGTCGCCGTACTCAATCTCATACCTAATACTAGGCTACATTCAAGTAAAAATAAGGAAAAAAACACCAAACCAAAGAAGAGAAGAGGAAAATCCCAACAAAAGAAAAGCAAAAAAATAGCAATAAATAAAAACAAGAAAAAGGAAGCACGCTCCGGCCTCGGGGGCAGTCCGCCTTCTACCAACGGAGGATCCTGCGACCAAAACAAAAGAGAGTCAAACCCCCTCTAAAAAGTCACAAGTCAGTGTGCACGATCCTGTCCCAAGTACAAGGGACAAATGGTAGCGACCACCGTCTCTGAGCCACTCAGTTGAGCCTTGGGTGGGGACTTAGGAGCCAATGCTCCTTTGGTGCTGTTCTCTTTTCTTCCGGGGGCGCATCCGAAAATGGTAAAAGGGAAACCCTTTTTGCCGCTTTCAGAATGTAGGAGGGGCACTCCTCCACTTGTCCAGAGTGGTGTATCTTGGATTTACAGAGGGGAAAGTATTACGAAATTTTGTGAAGACCTACCAAATAACGAAAATTCCTACACTTGTGAGTTATGACCACTAAAATAAGGGGGTTGGTGGGCTATATTCTGCGTACAGCTGCTCCCGTCTATCCTGTCTCGAGTTTTCAGACCTTCCAGGGGTCCGCCCTAGATGCGTTAAGGAATGGTGTTCGCAACCTAGGAGAGCAACTCACACCGAGCACAAGTTAACCAGTGCACGGTCGTTCTTAAAAGGTTGCACATCCTAACTGGGTAGGCAGGGCGGATATCCTTACTGGGACGTACTAATCTCAGACAGGACGACCAGGATATGAAGATCTGTAGTGGCGGACCAATAGACTTTGTTAGCCTGCTCGCCGCAAGCAGTACATCCTTATGGACCCGAGAACGGTCACAAGGAGGTGATTATTGGGGCAAAACCGATATTCTTATTGATTATTAGCGCCCCAACCTCCAGCTCCCTGAAGGCCTTAAAGCCGTTAAAGGGCGATGTTTATATAGGTTCCAAATCCAATTTTCTAATACGACATGAGGTAGCTGGTCAGGTACATAAGCCTAGATAAAGGATTGAGGGGATAATCGTAGAGAAAAAGGAATGCTGAGAGGAAGTGAGGAGGAAGCGCACCAACAACTTACCCTGGCTTCGTCAAATAGTTCTATTGAACCCAAAGGCGCGGCCCCCCTAATTAGCACTCTGTCCGAGTGAGAATAGTTCTTCCTGGTAGCAAGTGTAGGTAGAATGAAAGGTTGCAAGGATAGTCATAGAGTAAAAAAAAATAAAAAGTTACGCTGAGAGCGAGTGAGGGAGAAGTGCATCAACAATTTTCCCAGACCCCATCATCGAAATCAAGTCAACCCAGTGACAGGGGCTCCCTAATTCCACTCAGGCAGGGAGGATGTACAGCTCCTCTAGGTACAAAGTGTAACAGGCCGTTTGGACGGTATAGTATGAGCCTACCAAGCGAGGCGTCGTTTGAGTTCCAAACCTAGGGAACGGTGAAAGTCAACTACCTCCAGGCAGGTCCGGGTCGGCGTGAAGCCCCAAATGTAGAAGTAGTGTACCACTTTGGCCTTGCCCAAGAAAACCAAAACTCGTGCTATTCAGCTGAGCGAGACAGTTCAGGGCCGGTTTGAAGCGGCACTGCAGGGTACGAATCTGAGTTACCTTAAAAGATATTGAAAAATCGACTGTGGCGGGTTTCCCCTCGACTGATTAAAGTTGGGGATTTCTGCCCCAGTCACTTCCCTCCAAACTTCTTTGTTCGACGAATAACCCCAAAATTAAACTTCTCCAACCAACCTGATTAATAGTAACCATTTCTTCCTTCCATTTTCCTTGCCGCCTCTAACACATAAGACTTCGTGTGCACAGATCACTCAAACAAAGTGGGGCCTCGTATTGACTTGAGGGGATAGTTTTGAAAAAGGAGAAGTAAACAATGAGATAAGGGATAGAAGAGAAGTAGGAGGATTACAAGGTCTCCAGCTGACTGTTTGTCTAGTGTTGTCTTTTACATTTTTATTTTATGAAAATTAAAAACGAACTTTTATTACGTTAGTTAATATATTTTCTGATTGGACATTAATTTTATTTTGTTAGATTTTTAAGCACTTATACCATGAGGGTCTCGCACGATTATTTCCACTATCTTTTATGATTTATGTATTCGCGTTCTAGAATTTGCACTCGTCATTTTATTTATTCTTTAATTTGACTTATATTTTGGGGTAAACTCATTATCACTAATTGCCATTGTCTTTTTATTATTAATTTGTGATTTTACTTTGGATAATCTCATTATTACACAAATTGCACTCATTACTAGATGTTTCACACCTTTTGTAATTGTTTGATTGGACACTTAATTTTATTTTGCTAGATTTTACACTAACTATGATTATTACTTTGTATATGAGGGATCTTCAAAATGTCTTGGTGCAAAATGAAAGAAACATTTATTAAAAATTAAAATAACACAAATATGACTAATATTTCTCAACATAGTTTCCATTTAGGTCAATGCACTTATGAAGGCGATGTTTCCACCTGACAAGTCCCACTCTGAAGAACTCCAGGCTTTTCGAATTGCACCATGTCTTGACTTCACGTTTTGTTCTTCGATCGATTGAAATCTTGTTCCTTTTAAATGTTTCTTAAGCTTATGAAAGAAGAAATAGTCCCATGATTTGCCATCGAAATTCCCTCAAAGTTTCTCTCGTTGGCCGTGAAGAATGGGCTGGAGCATTGATTGTCATGATGAAACTGATCATCTCTCAATGCTTTCGGCACCCAATGGGCAGAAAGCTTGCAGAAACCAAGATGCCCTGTTAAAATTGCATGTGCTAATCCTTGGGAAATATCGACTTCTTTCGCAATAAAGTCAAACGCTAATCCTGCAATCTTCATCCGGAAGCTTTTGAACGGCGTCCATCTTTTCTGCATTGGTTGATGTGGATGGTCTTCCTTCTCTCTCGTCGTTATTAAGGTCTT
Source organism: Ceratothoa steindachneri (assembly GCA_963969495.1). Classification (NCBI taxonomy): domain Eukaryota; kingdom Metazoa; phylum Arthropoda; class Malacostraca; order Isopoda; family Cymothoidae; genus Ceratothoa; species Ceratothoa steindachneri. The sequence goes on along the minus strand of OZ018335.1, from coordinate 69,590,137 downwards.
CTCTTCCTTCTTTGAAACGTTTCATCCACCTCAAAACAGTTTTTTTATGTAGTGTAGATTCACCATAAACATGCTCCAAAGGATCGACAAAACCAGGGGATTTCCAATCAAGTTTTTATTTTTTTTTTATAACAGCTCTGAGGAATAAATGGTTTTACAGGTATCAGCACAAACCAAAGATATGATCAAACATGCTTTGACTTGGAATTTTTCGATAATCCCAAAGGCTTGCACCAAAACCCTTTTAAGATCTCTCGTACCTTGTTCTCACGAAAATCTGTATATCGGGTTTGGTTCTACTAGAAAACTTCTTCAACTGAGATTTTTTTTTTTCGTTTCCACTTCGCCGTCGATTAGGCCTCTCAAGTTCTTCGGGATTGATTGTGTTGGTGTTTTTTTGGCCCTATTGTAAAGGACCATGCAGTGGCGTAGTGCATTATCCGAGTGCATTATCTCCTTTGGGGGCCCCCAACATACGAATGTTTGATATCATGAATAACATGAAAACAACTACTACTGCAATATTTTTGTGCACTTTGGTATGTCTGATTGTGAATTAAATAAAACAATATAATTAAGACACTTTAATAAGGAATACTCATGTGTGATTAAAAAAATAAACAACAAAATGTGAAACCGAAATATTACATTTATCAAATATACCAATAAAAATTTATATTGATACATTTTATCAGTCTGATACAGCAACAATATAAATAGTGATTAACCGTATAGTTACCTGTTTTTGTCATTCAAAAAAGGGATGGTGTAATGGTTTAGAGCCCCCTTCCAATAGGTGTCCGGTGTACCTTTTAAATTTGTGCCCCAATGGCCCTCCCCCCTTTAGCTACGCCACTGCGACCATGTTAATGGGTTTCCAGTTTTGCTCTCGTGTGAGTTTCCTGGGTGCGGAAGTCTCGCTGTCTTGTGTTCGAGATGTATGTGGCTTTGTTCTGTATTGTTTGGAGGCGCATTATACCCTAGGCTCTGTTTGGCGAAACGACGACATGGCTGATATCATCTGTGAAGTAAATGTAACTTCTCTCAGGATGGATTGGAAACGGCAGGTTGTGGGTGTAAATTCAAATTCTGGGCCTGTGTGATCTTGGGTTTGAACTCTGGCTATTCTGTCACTAATAAAACTTGAAAGGAATCGTACATATTTATTTATCTTAGAGTCCCACCTTTACTAATTTATACTTAAGCTCATCCCTCCAGACTTTGTCAAAGGCCTGTTTGACGTCGCGAGATAACATTTATTCTGCGGCCGAGGGCTTGAATCTGTGCGATCTTCTCGGTAAGGATGTCCAGAAACCGAAAAATATGCGGTCAGCTTTTTTTCCAGGAATATGATACTCGTACCATGCAAACTTCTAATTCATGCCACTCTAAGCATTCGTGGTGGATCTGGTCAGAGGTGCTGTTCCAAAGGTGGCTGGAACGAATGAATTTCGGCCAGGAAAGGAACGGGGTTCGGGGGTAGATATTTCCGTTAGCCACCGCAGCTGTGTTTATCCTTCCATGGCATGAAAAGAAGAGATGACTACAATTACATTTTGTAAAGAGCAGAAGATCAATGAATATACGGTAGTGGACTAAAGCAATTACCTGTGGGAAGTGTGCGCGAATGGTATTCTTAGTAAGATTTCTGAAATTAGCGACCCTGGAATTTTTTTTTTTAAATAATGAAAGTGCATTTGAGCAAAATGTAACGAGGTTATTACTACACACAAGTGAATGAGTATTTGGTGGGGTCTTCGAGAAACTAGTGAGGGTTTTCTCAACGTTATATTATCAAGCGATCGCGAAAGTTTAAAAAAATGTCTTTTAAGTATTTTATTTCACCTGGGTCTACTAATAATAAGTGGCATGTGGAAGGAGTACGATCATAGTACATATATTCCTAGGTAACTTCGGAAATAAAAGCGTTATTCATGGTTTCGGGTTTCGGAAGATAGACATTAGACTCGGCATATTGAGAATACCGGTAATTGTCGAAAACGTCCAAATAACCAGGGTTGAGAGACTCACCTTTCCATGTTAGATCGTTATTCGTGTGAATTCATATGACGTAGAAAATAAGAAAATACAAACCTATTTAGGAAGATTTGGCCTTGAATTTTGGAGTTTAAGAGTTAAATCAATAGTGTAAGTTAAAAATTTAAAGTTATTTTGAAATCAATGTTATAAATTTTAATTATTAAAAATATTTAAGAAAAAATAAATGGATTTAAGCAAGTGCATTAGTGGTGAAATTAAAAAAGGTCTGCTGACCAAAGTCACGTGCTTTCACAAATTCTGATTTATGACCTTACGACCTTCAAAACTTTCAATAATTCCAGGACTAACCTTGGGAGCACCTTGGCAATTATATCTTTCGAAAAAGAATGTAAAATAACATAAGGATTATAGATTTTGTTAGAATCGGGCAAATAGTTATGATGTTATTGCCAAATAATTCCCCGGCTAACCTTGGGAGGACTTTGGCAAATGTATCATTCGAAAGAAAATTTAAAACAACATAAGGGTTTCAAATTTTGTTAGAATTGGCGGAATAGTTATGATGTTATTGCCAAAAAAATAACTCCCGGGCTAACTTGGGAGGACCTTGGCAATTATATCATTCAAAAGAGAATGTAAAACAAAATAGGGGGTTTCAATTTCGTTAGAATCGGTCGAATAGTTACAAAAGTATTCCCCTCCCCCCCAAAAAAAAAGCAAAACTGCGACTGACGAACGGACCGACATAGTGAGATAGAGTGTTGCACGCGACTAAAAATAAATCCCCGCCCGTAGGCAAAACCACAATGATTCCATTTAAATTTGATCCGTCACGGTTGCAAGCGGCGACGTATATTCTGCGATGAAATTCCCCGTCGCTGGCCCATACCTCTCGAAGAGGGGAGGAGTGAAAGCCTTTGACTAAGCCAGTACGGCACACCCTCTTTTCGCCTCTCCAAAGCTATCCTCTTCAATGGAATTCAATGGATACACGCGAAATCAATCTAACTTCAAATAACACTTGGCTGCTTCTCTTCATTCTTTCTCGATAATTCCTCGGTTACACATTATCGCTTCATTCTTTCGCCATCCTTTGTAACATCTGAGAGTCTAGACTGATGTTCTTGATGAAGAATGTGAGCGCCACCTTTGGCGAACAATTTATTAGGATAGACAGTTATAGTTTTCTAGCTTATCTATCATCCTGACTTACTGGGCAATAGTGAGTCAAATCTCCTCTAGTAACATGAGTAGAATTATAACTATTTTATAGTTTAAAAAAAAAACAAGCAGGTTGTTAAAGAATGGTGGAATTTGGGGGAACTTTGTTTTTATAAAGACTTTTATTTAGGTAACACCGCAAAAAACAGCCTTGGCATCTTTGCGCCAAAGTCAAGGGCTTGATGAAGGTTTGCCAATGTGATTTTCCCTTGTATAGTAATGGGTGCGTAGAGACAAAGCCAATTTCTCGCATGACATTTGAGCTGTGGTATTTTTATATATACACTTAAATGACAACAGATCTGGGATGGGTACATTATCGTGTAGGACCCTGTAGGGGAATCGCCCCTCTCCCTCCTCTCTCAGTTGAGACACGGGACGTTGACCACAAACAGGCTGGCCGTGTAGACGGCACGGTTCAAACTCGTAACCACAGCGCCCTCACCCCTCGTCCCGATGAAAAGCAGAACTGTTAAAACTGCAAGATCTCCCCTAAGAGTGGGTATTCAATTTTACCTCAAGTGCGAAATTGGAGACTCGTCTCCCTCAAGGCCGATGGTTCCTCAGGACCAGAGGTAAGACGCTATGAGAAAAACCGTTGGAGTAGGAACCTTCATGCAGCATGTCCACCATTGCCCCCCTCTCCTACCCCTACCCCAGTGGGGTGACGACGCATATATACCAAAAACTTGGGAAATACGGGTTAGAATACGTGAGTCCGCAGGCTACGAAGTCCCCGGCAAGAGGCCAGGGCTACCAAGAGAAGGGACTAAGAAGCAGCTCATCCTCGAGCTAGTTTATAGTTATCAAACCGAACTTTAATTAACTTGTCCAAGTTCAACTTATTCTCGTCAGAGAGCGCCCCCTATCCTGGTGTATCCCGAAGCACCGAGATAGTTCTCGCCCTTGAGGAAGACTGGAACTAAGAAGAAGCAGCTCATCCTCGATCTAGTTCCCGGTGGTCACACCAAACTTTAAATTGACCTGATTTAAGAATCAAGTTCAACTTACTCTCGTCAGAGAAACCCTCCGCTCCTATCCTGCTGCAGCCCAAAGCACAGAGATAGTCCTCGCCCTTGAGGAAGACTCCCAAGTGCACTCCCTCCAGAACGCCCGAGTCAAAGTATACAAGTCTTGGCTCATCGCTAGCCAGTGCAAATTATTCGCCAGAGTAATCCGAAGAGGAGAAAGGAATATTCTTTCACAATCCCGTGGTGATATCCTTTCCTGCCGAAGGCTAGTGAATCCCCCATCTGCCCCTAGCCAAAGTCCTATGTGGCTTTCAAAGTTATTTCGTCCGCCACCAACCATCTGGCCGAGGCACACGTCAACGAGCCAACAAGATTCCTGCGATGTCTGAGCTCATTGAGTTCAAGGTCAGACTCAAACCCGTAGCAGGAGGGACAAAGGTATTTAAACTCCAGTGTAGACAGTTAGCATTTTTTTTATATTGTAGAGAGCGGTAGGTCAACCATCACTCTAATTTCGAGAGGTCAATTTAGAAAGCCTTACTGAAAATTGATTGTAGTCATTTCTGTGTATTTAGTGTGTATTATTTCTTTGATTCATGTTTAATTTTTTTTTGTTTTAATTAAAGTTTTAGTTTGTTTTAACAATTTTGTTAATTCTATCCTCAAATCGCGAAGTATGGCACAAGGAACCCTCAAAGTTTAAATAAGTCAATAATCAAGTATATATAGCACTCTTAGAGATATAACGTTAATCACGGAGTTTTTTTGTGTAGTACGTAAACAACCCATACGTACGAACATCCTGCCATCACTCGGTCCTTCCTATACCACGACAGACCCCTCAATCTAGATGAAGTGCAGCAAGTCGACGTGGCATCGATTCCAAAAGTGGACGGAAGAACTCTTGGAGAGATGTTGACCAATACCGCCTTGATAGCTGTCCACAGATTATATTTGAAGGTGTCGGATGTTGGGTGCGAATAGACCTGGCCACCATGTCACCTAAAATGTGTCAGTGGGTTCATGCCGGATGAATGTGTAGTGTCCATTGCAAGGTGGATTAGGATCAATAATAAAGCCTCAAAAATGAGTGTCATATAAATTCTATGAAGTCTTGAGATGGGCACGCAAATAATTATGCACATACAAATAATGTAAAAGTGTATAGCAGTCTCCATAAATAAGAATAACTCTTTGTGTAAATAGTATATAACATCTTTGTAAAATAATAATGTATAGCTTTCGTCCATAGAAATAATAAGACAAAAGTGCATTGCAAGGCGGAATAGGTTTAACAATGAAGCCTCACAAATGAGTATCATGTGAATCCTATAAAGGTTTGTAACAGGCACATAAATCGAACACTGAAATACCTGTAATAATGAATTAATGTAAGACAAAACAAATACTTGTAAATAATGCAAAATTACAATTTAGTAATCTATGCAAAGCAGAATATTTTGTATTGTGGTCCCACGCTAATATACAAACATACACACATTACTAAACAGATGCGAGCCGACGGTCTGGCTATAGAGATAACGCTGCGAAAAGACGAAATCAATCTTGCTACGGATGTCGGCTTGATAAACCCCGTCAGATGTCCAAATGCAAATACTCTTTTGGTGCACACGTGCCTACACTGAACATACACACACCTTTTAACTCCGCCCAGCAGTCTTAGTAGAGAACAAACGCGCATACATTTGACCCGATAAGCTCCGCCCCGCGTTCAGAGTAAGAGAAATCACGCCCCCTTAATTGGCGTTAGTATAAATAGACGGACAGAAACATTATTTTTATTATTCTCATTCTGATTAGTATACTAGTAGCGTGATTATTATTAGCATTACCAGTCTGTACCTCGTCCTCAATCCGTTCGTCCATAGGGCCGACAATCTGACGCAGAAGCAGACTTACAAGAAACACTGATAGTCAGCCAAGAATGAGAGCGCACAGACGAACCACAGAAAACTCAGCCCTAAGCTAATATTAAAGCCTACAAAGCCGCCATTTTTCTTCCGAGTCCTTCTTTCTGCCAAACAATAACAAGGTTACCGTTCGAACCTAGCCTACAAGCGGATTACCAAAAGAACACTTTGGAGTCAGACCAAACTAGACTGTAAGGCCACCTTAGCCCGACACCCATAAACTCGTCACCCCAAAACTGGTGACCTTCCTATAAATGTGTTGACCACACCATTCGTCGGAACGCTACTCGACCCAATTAAGGACAATCTGAGCCCGCTGACACGATGCATTATTGTACTGTAAAATCTCATCTTTGCTGGAGGGAGATACAAGAAGTCAATGAGCGATGCAAATGGTCAGCAAGCAGTGCAACGTAGCGGCCATCGGGCCATGAGTTTTTTAGGGGGACCTAAGCCATAGCACAACTTAGGGTGGTCCTTATTAAAAATAATTTTCATAGGTCTGACCCCGCCAAAGTGGTCCTTTTGGTTGAAAAGAACCATATGCAAAATTTCATTGAGATATATTAACATTTAGAGTTAGCTCAATGGATCTGCAGATCTTCTCAGATGAGGTATACGATATACATACAAATACACCGCAGGCGCCGGTATACTGAGTATAGTTGGTGAAACTGTCCGCAGTTTGGGACAAGAAATCCAGCCACTAGCCCTGGACTGATCCCGCATCAGATGGTAACGACAGCAGCATTGTAAATCCACCTAAAAAAAATCAAAGATAAGTTCGACCCACAGTTGCCACTCATTTTGCACTGAGATGGAAAGCTTATCCCAGATCTCATTGACACTGGGACTGTGGACAGATTGCCTGCTCTACTGGCAGGTAATATCCAATCACAGCTTCTTGCAGTCCAAAAGCTACCATCGAGGAGAGGAGAAGCGCAAGCTAAGGTCATCTTTTTGTTCTGAAAGACTGGAATTTAGAGGAAAAGGTCCAGAGAATGTGCTTAGACAGAACCAGCTCTAATACTGGTCGGTACAAAGGCACGTACATTCTTTTGGAGCAGCTTCTTGGTCGTGAACTTCTGCACATTGGTTGTCGCCATCATGTCTTGGAGTTCATTGCTGGATCAGACTTTTCTGAAGTCTTTTCTGATGTTGTCTCGTTCAAGCGCTTCAAAACAAGATGGCAATATATTGACAAAACCACATATGAAGACTCAACTGATGATTACACGGCCAACGTTGTAGCTGTCGTCAAAGATGAAATGGTGCAGATCTTTGAGACGGCCGTTAGAGTCACTCAGCCCAGAGATGACTACAGATAGCTCCTTGAGCTGGCTATCATATTTCTTTGAGTTGTCCCTCCTCGAGGCATCCACTTTGCAGCTCCAGGAGCCATACATCAAGCCCGATGGATGGCAAAAGTGATCTATACCTTCAAAATCTGGATGTTTCGCTCGCAGTTTAAGCGGACAGTACGCGAGCATCAAGGATTACGAGAACTCTGCATCTTCTTTTCGCGTATTTACGTTGAAGCGTGGGAAACAGCCATCATTGTTGTGAATGCCCCGAGAAATGACCTGAAGTTGCTGAAGCAATGTCAGATGTATCACATGATTAACATCGACATATCCAACGCTACAGCGAAGAAGATGACAGGCTATCTGTGGTACCTTTCTGAGGAGTTGGTTGCTTTAGCATTGTTTGATGGTGATTTGGAAAATAGCAGCAAGAACAAGATAGTTATAGCTATGAAAGAGAAAGAAGGGGAGGAAAAGCCGCTGAAGCTTGCAACTATCGACGTGAAACGAATTCAAGAGAAGACTTTAGTTGACTTTACGACCAAGAAATCAAGACTTCTTTTCAAGAACTTACGTCTTCCATATGATTTCCTCGAATATCCGGCAGTTCAGCGAAAGCATTAGCCTAGCTTCAGTGCTGCAAAAAGTTTCATTAGCACATTGGCTGTCACCAACAATCGCGCTGAATGTACCGTTGCTTTGGTCGAGGATTTCTCTGGCCGTCTCACAAAGGATGAGGAACAATTACAGTTTGTTACGAGTGTTGTTACTGAACACCGCAAAAAGTTCCCCCGACACTCGCAAGCGGACCTTACTAAGCAACAGAGTGATATTGGTTATCACGACACTCCTGCCAATGAGCAGCTAATAACCACTGTAGAAGATCCAGTGGGGGGGACCCAGGCTTGTGAATGTTGGAAAGAAACAAATCTAGTTAAATGACTGCGTTCTATACCTCATCTGGGGGAACATCAGATCCATTGAGTCACCTCTAAATATTAATACATATCAATAAAACTTTGTAGTGGGTGTTTTTCAACCAAAAGGAACACTTTGGCGGGGTCAGACCAGTGAAAATGAATTTTTTTTAATAATAAGGACCACCCTAATACCACATGAACACCCCCACATTAGTATGGAACCACTACGGCCTTATGGGGGCTACCTAACAACCGAACCATACCATCAGCCAGAAATAACTGGAACCGTGGATCATCGAACCACATCACATGTTGCTTGTCCTCCAGGGTCCAATTAGCGACGTCACGACCATAGATGCAGCACTGTGTCCGGTGTGGTGGTGGTAACGGTGTAATTTAAAGCGTCTTCTGCTCCTATGTCCCATGGAAGGTAAAGAACGGCGAGTTTACCTGATGGGTATTTGTCTGGTACATCCTGCATTGAATGAGCCAGTTTATTGTATGATACCATGGACAATTCTAGTTAGACGCCGCATTGACGATAATTAAGCACCTGTGATCGGCCACTGCGCTGTCCACGGTGGGTTGTAATGCCTTCTATGAGGTATTCTTTGTTCACACGCAATATTGTAGATGGAGAGATGTTAAATGTCTTATCTTTCTGAGACCCACCTCCATGCCCCATTCGAACTCAGATAATTCACTTCGAATTGTTATGAGCAGCCTAAATCCGCGAGGTGTCAGATCACGAGTGATACAGGTCTGGGACTTTTCAAGACATCAGGGTATGATGGCGCTGCCCATACTGCTACCCCACGACCTTTGTCATTTCAATTGATATTTGTGGAATTCTATTAGTTTTGCAACGAAAATAAGCGCCTTATCGTGCAGTACCAAAGAATAAGAATAATCGAAAAATGGGGAATGAAGAATTAATATAAAGAAGAGACGACAGGATCTTTACAGCAAAACCCATCATCATAGCGCTGGGGCCGAAGGGTGCACGAAAGTATTAAGATGTTGACGTCAATTCACAGCAATGATCCTGTAAGCTCCGCACTGGACCAAATAATACCATGGCACCCTTAAAACGGCTTGGGGATGTCTGTGTGTTTTTAAGAACGTTTAACGCACTCTTTCATCCTTTGCTAGGTGGGTCTAAACAGGCGCGAAAAAAATAGTAGGGTAGGGAAGGTGCGTTACTGCAGGTTTCACTTGAAACAGGGGTATTGCTCCTGTTACACCATCCACTCCCTTGTGGAGCCCTAAAATGGTGTCATACACACAAGATATTAAATAGGCGAAAATATCAAAAGAACCAAAGACGCCAATGTGTATTATTGAAAATCCAATCATATGCCATTTATGAGACGTTCAATGGCATTTCCACACACATACATACATTTGTCCACATTTATGTTGAGGAAATTCAATAAATTTAAAATCAGCACATTTTGCTTGGGAGAGAGCCTTATTTTTTCGCATTTAGGAACAAAAATGCAAATTCGAGGCGCGTCGAAAAAAGAATCGTCGCTGTAAAGAAAAGGCGGGAAAAAAGGCGCGAATCTCGCAGGTGTCCAAGTAAATAACGGCTCTAGTAGAAGGAAACTCCCTTCTACGGCAACGGAAGGAAGGTCTCTTCGTAAGGTAATCTACTGACACCTTTCCACCATCAATGAGGGGCATGGACAATCAGGCAGGAAATGACGAAGAGGTTAAAGCGGTAAAGATGTGGGAAGGACGGAAGGAAGAAGGCGGGGCGGAAACGAAAGAAGCGAAGGAGCGGCGGCGAGAGGCGAACCAACAGATTCAGTGTCGCCGAAATGCATTTGACGAGTGCCTCAGACCACTCAGCCATCCCTGCGTTTAAATCGAGCGGATAAGCCACCCCGCTTCGCCCTCGCCACTGTACAAACCTACAGAACAAAATTTCTATAGATCATGATGAAGAGGCTCGCTACAGTAGGTTTACGTACACATTTTTGTTTGGGACCGTCTTCCCCAAGAATAGTTCTTTCCATTTATTCCAGGCCTAGTACTAGGGGTTGATAAGGTTTTTTCTTGCGTATTGTTAGCATATTAACCCTTTTCAAGATACCTGTTTTTGTATTTATCTTTCATTCCTTCCTGGTGGCCGTTGCCTAATGGGGGTGTTAATATTAAAACAAAATTGATTTTCACACCAGAGGTAAAATGCCCTGGTTGATTACACCGGTTCTGTTTTATTATTAATTAAAAAAGTACACGTCCCTAATGCCTCCAATCGACATGAGTCTGTGTCCTTTAAAAGGATATTAAGAAGCATGGCAGGAGATGACTGTATTCCCATCTCAACTTTCCTTTAAATAGCCTTCCGATTGGTCTTCAACCCCACCGATCCACTAGGAAACGCGGATCCTAAGCACGTGTGACCAGGGAGGGCCTTTCAATCTAAAATTACCGTGAACCAATAACCCTATAAACAGCTTGAAAGGGACAGGAAGCTTCATTTCGCGGGCTTTTATAGCTAAACTTTTTTGAAGCGAGAAAAAGCGCGCCTCTTCAGGTCGCAGGCACAAAATTTATCGGTTCCGAGAACCTCAAACTATTATGAGAATATATCAATTGGAAAGAGGCGAGGATTGAAAGGAGGGAGGTGAAGCGAGGGAAAATCGAAGTAATAAAAAGGCGGAGATAGGAGTGATTGAAAAAGTTTGGAATTGAATAAAACAAGGGAGAGAAAATAGATAAATAGACAAACTGGAAAAAAATAGATACACAAACACCGAAAGAGGAATGAAGACAATTTTTTTTACAGAGCTCATATGGAAAATGCCTACTAGGGCAAAAGTCGACGTAACCCCTTATAATCTAATGCCAGCCTGGTTAACAAAAAATATATATCAAAACAAAATAACAAAAATACAAAAACAAAACAAAGGTATAAAAACAAACGAACGAAAAAGTCCACAAGTCAGTGTGCACGAACCCGTCCCAAGTACAAAGGACAAGCGGTAGCGACCCCGCTCATCCCGGTACCAGGAAAGGTAGCATGCGCAAAGATCATCCAGACTGGGACATTCAACAAGAATGGGCCGAACAGTCTGAGGGACAACGCAGTCATCACAATAGGGCGCTGGCGAGCGCTCCATCAAACGGCGGTGCGTCCCGCGTCTGTGCCCAATTCAGAGACAACATAAAACAATCTAAAGCCGTCAGGGCATTGGAGGTTAGGTCCATGTGAACAGTCGCGGCGCAATGGCACGCAACTTTAGGTTCCCCTCGACCGTCTCCCATCTTCTTTGCCAAGTAGCCCGGAGAGCTGCCCGTATTCCTGCCATGTAATCGGTGCGAGGAAGAGCGAAACGCTGGTCTGGTCTCCCAGTAATCGCGGACTCTTTGGCGCCCTCATCGGGGAGTTCATTTCCCGCAATTCTTAAATGTCCAGGAACCCAGCAGAAGATAATCTCGACATCCGCCCGGATCGCCGAAACCGTGGCGTCACGCATATCGTGAACCAGGGGATGCGGAGATTCCAATGCCCCGAGAGCACTCAGGGCGCTTTGTGAGTCGCTATAGATCACAATCCGGTCTCCGAACCGGGCACGTCGCGTAATCTCCCGTACCAAGTGGTGTATTGCCACCAGCTCGACGGTGAAGACAGCCGCAGCGCCTGGCAGAGCCCCGCTGACTTCAAACAGAGGGGAAACGGCGTGGAAGCCGACCACCTCTTGGAACTTGGAGCCATCCGTATACACTGGCACGGTTTCAGCGTGACAAGAGGTGTGTCCCCAAAAGGCCGAACACAATACTCCCGGCGCTGTAGAAGCTTTGGGTTCAGATGCGTGGCGACAATGGTCAAAGGTGGTAACCTCCAGGGTAGCGCCACCGGCCCGAGAGCTATACCTAGCTCTCGAAGGAGTTTCCTAGCCCTAAGCCCTTGCCCAAAGGGCTTAGGGTATGACTGGCGTCTTTCGGCGGCAGAGGTACGGTTGAGATCCGCTGCGAATGCAGTTAGAGCCTAGGCGACTAACAGAGGCGCAGGGCTCGCGCGTACACGGTGTATAGCTAGTGGCATCTCCTCAACATCGAAAGGTAAGCTCCTCCATTCCATTACTTGAACACACGTTAACTGGCTATTCAAAAAACAGAATCCACAACTGGTTTGGGGAGGGGAGGGGAGGGGTTAGAACTCAGACTACTCTCCTTTTTCGACTGCTAAATCATCCAAACGCAAAAAATTGCCATGTCGCAGTGCATCGCGCGCAGGCAATTCCATCCATTTACGCTATCACAAACATAAACAATTACAACACCCCTGTCACTTTCACTCTCCTCTATTCGCTCACAACAAGTATCTCTTCAGTCCAGGAACCTGCCTTACGGTTTTTTATATCCACTCCCCCGACGCGGAAAGGGAGGCCATTCCTTGGGCCACGAAGGATTTCCTTCTCGCTGGGTGTGGTGGTTCAAAAACACACTACTACCGATCTGTCTACACCTTCCCTCCAACAAGGACTGATTAGTGGCGCTTACGGGCTTGTCGGCCTTTGTAGTTCTGATCTTTATGAGAATTTCCTTATCTAGTCAGGGATTTTGTCTAACACGTCTTCACTCCCAAAATACAACTAACATCCGAAGGATTGCGTGCCATACCGGTTCCAAAGGTTGGGAGAATGATTTGTGACCTATCTCTCTTTCACAAATTTTGACTCCTATCTTCACTTTCTGTACAGATTCTGGCGGAGATGCCCTCCTTAGTATTGTATTAACAAGTTCGCAATAGAGGGCCTTTTTGACTCACAACTGCGTACAGATTTGCCGGATGGGAAAAGCTTGCAAAATGGCAGGATTCCGATGGAGAAAACGAAAATCCCGTTTCTATTCTATTGGAACAGGACTGAGAGTGATGAGGATGACGACGACGACGATTTTCATTTTTGAAATCCCCACTTTTCGGGTGAGTGCCGCCTTCCCGCACATACACCCCCCCCCCCACACACACGCACCAAGGGGGAGAGGGGACGTATGGGGCCTTGATAAATGGGATGGTGTCAATTTCGCATATTTGCTCTCGCGTTGAAGAGCTCTGCTGCGTGAGAGCATTTTCCCGAATCCAGCCCCGGTGGCTGACGAAGCGGCACTTGTCATTCCTCCATTCACTTCCAAACACTAATTTCCTTTTCCATTTCCAGCGGGGAAGAGCGTCAAGTTCGAAATTCTGAATACCTATCTTTTATGTTTTGGTGGAGTCTGAAAGCGCTTCCGCGACCCCAGGTTTCGGGGTCGAAGAGATACCAGTATCGCGGTCCTTTTATGGTGATTTTGACTAGATTTTCTCTCTTCTCCCCCTCATTTAATAAAATAATCTCTCGTTGGAAGACTCCGCCCCCACTTGGGACAACAATTTCCCGTTGTCCGGAGGGAACGAGGGGGTAGTGTCTGCTAACCCCTCGGGTCATTCCGACCGGGAGTGCTGCGCTGCATCTGCTTGCACCTGGGGGCATACGATGCCGAGTTCCTCACCATAGGAAAATGGCCTCGCTTCGCAGCCCCATGGGGGACGGATGAACCCGAGGAAAGGCAATTGTCCTTTCATAAAGAGGCCGAGAATGGCCTGTTTTACTCCCATAGATACTCAGTTCCGGGCGAATTCCTATCAGGCCCCGTTAGGAAGTCTCGACATTTGGAACAAGTTTGGCAGGAGTCCGTACATACGAGCATAAGAACAAGTCCCTCTCCTACCCACATGTGACATGAAGTGAGCGCCTGCTCCCACAGGAGGCCTCCTCCATAGATTGGCCCTCCTGCCGAATCAAACCCACACCTCATCCACCCGAGAGCGCTTTGTTCTTTGTTCCATCCAAACAAGAACAATTTTCATCAGAACAGAGTCGACGAATGGGGCTGCTTTAATCTAATATCTCCCCTGGCATCAGAAACGCGGTTGGGCTCTTCCCTCGCACTCTTGCTCGGCGCATGGGAATAAAACTCCGTAGGCTGAATCAGTTCGTACATTCGAACACTCTAGTTTCCTTTGATACGAAATCCTCCTACCTACACTGAAATTAATGCATTTTGTCTTCAGTCATGACGATTAAAAAGGTTTGACAGAGGTAATTTTGTTGTGGTTCCGAAGCTGCTTTAGATTATTTAACTACATACACATGTCCCTGGGGCTCCTTACAGGACATTCCAAATGATACCTATAAGTTTCGTAGGTATTATGACCCCCCCCCCCCCCAAAAGAAAAAAGTGAATGATTTCTGGCTTGATCTCAACTTCGGGACCAAATCCTTAAAGACTTCTTGGGATGCAGTCTTTTTCAGGATCACCCACAGGTTCCCGATCGCATTAAGATCTCGGGATTTTCCGACCATGGACCCAGTGTGGTGGTTGTCTCCGAACCATTTCGTTACCTGTGCGCGATGACACCTGGTTCTCTACCCTGCCGTAAAATGCATGATTCACCTTTTGATTTTAGAGGACATTTAGGCATCAGGATTTGTTTACATGGGTGTTTGGAGAACGAAACTTTCCTCTGCTTAGCCTTTTAGACATACTGTAGCAACTCTTCTCATTCTCGATCCCATTTAAGGATTCCACCCGCCTCTAAACACTGCTGAATGTACTCGAAAATGCTAGGGATGGGTGTATTTCCACTTTCGGAGGGGAGGCTCCAAGTAGAATGCATTGGGCGAGGGGGAGGAGCCGACGGCGAGAGGCCTTTCACGAGTCGAACTCTTGATGCTCCTGGAAAAGAGCATAAATTCGAGAGTTTTTAAGAAGTCTCCGGAGTCAACAGTAATAAAGATTTGGTCTCAAAGGGGCACTTCGCATAGGAAGGGGAGGGGAAGTTATTTATAAAAGGGGAGACAAAATCTTTACCGTATAGCTCTACATAAGGAGACTTTCTAAATCTCTTAAATAAAAGTAATTGCGATGAAAATGCTAGGGATTGAAACTGTCAAACGCTGGTCGTTCTTCGACCCAAATCATTTAAAATATGTAAACATACCATTAATTAATTTTCTTTCCGGTTCTTTCAAGATTTATTGAATTTTGTGGATCAAATTGTAAATTAATGAAAAGCAACACCCGTTTACAAATATTAATGGGAAATGTGAAGAAATCGTGTATCTGAATAGAAGCGGGGAGAGCTGGCGATATTTTCAAAATGTTGAGCACCACTGTGAGCAGATCTGGCTTTCTTTTTAAAGCTATCAAACGGCTTAAAGAAGATAGGCAGTTGTTTACGAAGTGAGGACTACCCGGCCCCGATCAGTAAAACAATGAACAAGATCAAGCGAAATCCAATATGGAGTGCTAGACAATGCTTTGGATGCCAAAGTGAGGGCAGCAAAACTTGTTTAAAGGTGATCTGAAACTTCACTGTCTAAGCCACCAACAACACACAGAATGATCGTGTTTGGATACAAAATGAATACAAGATTCCGGTTGAACAGAGGATATATTTCAGGAGTGGCTGGGCGTAACACCAACGGGCCAAAAAAACACGTATCCTCTTCATTGAAGAGAGGGCTAAAGATTAATCAACATGTGTATTTAGACATGTTGTGGAATAGGTCATCCCCTGGGTGGATGCCATCATAGGAAATGCCGGTAACCCTTCAACAAGATGGAGAAACCTCACAGTGGTGTCAGACAAATCTTAAATGGTTTGGGTCAAAGCAACTTTGGCCTCCCATTTCGTCAGATTTGAACCCCATGGACTTTGTACTATGACCGATAATTGAGCAAAAGCCGTAAGCCAAAGCCAATTTATTAATAAATACAAAAACTGATGCGTGCAGTTCCTTGTTCTTCAGGACTATTCAATTCATTTTGGCACGGCAGAGACTAAATTTGTGATATTCTGACTCATATTGCTCCATGTTTGTTAAATAAACACCCACAAATGCTCACAATTAGATGGCTTCGATTTATCAATCGCCAGTTTGATTATCGCCCATAAATTCTCTTTTGGGTTCAAATCTGGCGAATTCCCGGGCCAAGTTCGATGTTATTTTCAGCCAAGAACTTTGTTATTGCTTCTGCTTTGTGACTTGGTGCACCATCCTGTTGAAAAACACAGGTATCATCCCCAAATTAGTACTGAATTGTTGGTAAAGGGTGCTTATGAACAAGGTTTGGTGCCATTTTGAGTTCATGGCAAAATTGTTAGTGCTCCAGTTCCCTTAGATGAGAGACAGCCCAAGACATAGATGCTTCACCGAAGGCACGATCCAGGACTCGTGAAAGAGCGCTCCCATTCTCTCCTCCTAACGAGGAATTCCAGAAACTCCAAACAATCGGAAAAGAGTTTCCTCAGAGAATATTACTTTGCCCCAGACGGGACTTCTTCGCAACCCTTCATCGAAAAATCTCCGCCTCATTGTGCGCACTGAAGCGTTCACTCCTGCCTGTTTCCACTCGTGAGCAAGCTTGGCAACCCGATCCTCGAGCTGGGGGGACCTTACCAGGAGGCAATCTTGGCGTTCATTTGGAGCTCTTTGCCGTACAGAAAACTTCCTCACAGAAGTATAACCAGTCTTTTTAAAGTTATTAGTGATCATAAAGATGGTACTCCCTGATGCAACACCCTTAGTAACTATCTCCTTGCAATTCAGACCACTTTGGTGCAGAGCAACAATGATTGCACTTTTTTCTTTGAAAAAAATATTACGAAATAAATTATAATTACACAAAATCATTCATTTAACTCATATTTGTCATCATTTTACCCTTTTGATGGACTGGCAAAGCTCCAAGGACTGAAACTCACCTCATTGCAGGAAGAGGACCAGAACGTGATTTTGGATTTAGCGAAAAAATGCACTGTTTTTTCTTATTATTTTTGAAATGTTGACTTTTACTAAACCTGAAATAATTTAAATATTAGAATAATTATTCATATCATTTAAAATTTCAAAACGACTTCCTATACTCAACGCAAAAGGCAATCTAAAAGAATATTAATTACATCATCTCGAGGCATATATTTTCTTTCGTTTTGGTCTAAGCATTATGTAATATTACAATGTGTTATGAAAATATGTGAATAAATATCAGTCTTCACATCGTGTTTCTACCATGTAAATCGAACATTGTAGGCTAGAAAGAAAGAAGGAAAGAAGGATGGAATAATCAAACGGGCCAATGAAACGATGGATTGGAAAATAACCGTAATACGATTTAAAAAAAAATTATACCCGTTGAAATTTGTTTGAATCCTCATCAATTTTTAAAATGCATAATTTTATTTAAAAACTTATTACGGTTATTTTCCAAGTTCAAAATAACTATCAGGGTAAAGTGAACATAAAATTTGATTTCAAATGCTGAAGAAGAGTGCGGCGGTCAGAAGTTATTATTAATATTATTATGGTTAGCGCCACGCGTACATTTCTTTGGCGGGATCCGCCGACCGGAGATGGAAATCAGCATTAATATTCGTATGGCAATCGCTGACAAGCCTCTGGGTACAGGCATATCGAGGCTCAAGGAAGAGTCGCCCGTTCCGCGTCAGGATGTGTATGATTGGGTACGCCTTCAGCCCCTTCCGTCGACGGAAGTGTGATGCGCGTACGGAAGAAGGGAATGGAAAAGACGGTGGTGTTGTAACATGACTCACTCATATTTTTGAGTGCCTGATCTCTTTGCGCAAAATGTCGCTGGTGTATCTAACCACGACAGGAGTAATAACGAGAAAATCAATTTATTATCAGTAATAATCCCAACGGCTGGGGGCCGACTTATCGCCGTTTGGGTTAAGATAGGGGGGATCATCGCAAGGTGGCGGCGGGTTGCCCCTTTTCGTGGCTTCCTCCAATCAGGACAAGCACGAGCATAACCATCTTTTGTAATTGATGTTCATCCGTCCAAGAAGAAATTTGAAGAGTTTGAAACCTGTACGTGGATTTTAAAGTGGACAAGAAGTTGCGTAGAATCTGTCCACTGGCATTGCAAAAAGGGATCCTTTATCCAGTGGCATGGGAGTTAACGACGACCAGAAAAGATCCTTTGCTACAGTCTTAAGACTATCCTCCTTCAGAGCCAGTTTTAGCCTTTCTTCCATATGCCATGATCCGGCGTTTGGGGATTTTCACTGAAGCCTAACTCGTTTTCAGGGTTCCAGACACGCGAGATGTCTCGTCTCTGATCCTTAATTCTTTCGGACACGTCTGTAAACGATACCATGATACCCAATACCTATTAAAATGGCCTCCTCGTCCGTGAGAACCCCTCCCTCAATCATTGACTTAAAGTTAAATGCCCATTATTTGGCGGAACAGTGGGGGTGTTGTTAGAATTGTACATCTGCATTGTACATCAATAGGAGAAATAGAAAACTACTTATAGAAACAGTAGTAGTAATTCATCAGAGATTGGTAACAAAGAGGCCTAGAGCATAAAATATCTGCTTCTAGTGAAGTAGGTGCAACAGTTTTGAAAGCTAAAAGTTCAACTCCCCCTAATACAAAAAAGTGAGTTCTGGAGTTTTTTTGCATTGTAACATTGAGTAGTATGTGAGTTACTCCTAATAGCCAATTTTATAACTGGATTCATTCGTTTCAAAAGGTGCGACTCTCCTGGTTCGCTGTATGCAGAAGTTGATGAAGTTTTCATCAGTTATAGAATTAATTACAAATGGAATAGCTCCATGCGAGGCTCATCTGAAGAGGACCGTTGGATGGCAAAGTTAGATATGGATCAACATCAGTAATTTGAGGACTGAAAGGACAATTCACATGTTTTAGTAAGCCAATCAAGTTTTTGTTTGTTTAAAAATATAATTGTATCTGCAGATAGCAATATAGAATATCTTCGATATATTTTTCCAACTGCAATTTAAATAGTTTCAATGATGCAAACGGTTTTACCAATTACAGCGAATTCATTTTTCAAACATTCAAAATTTCTTTATATCTATAATATTTTCAATGCATTTCTAGAGAGATAAATATCTTGAACATTTCAACCATACTATTTCTCCTTGTTTTAATACCAAAAATGCACTGTAATTTATGGTTATGTTGTCCTCAAATATATATTGGTATGTTTTATTTTTTATTTCTTAAACATTTCGAGTTTTTCAAACATTTTAAGTGGAATTGACAAGTTTTAGCCTTATGTCTCCTCGCAAGCATATATCAATTTTACTCCTTTCTTTTGTCACGATTTTATTGGCTGCATTAAATCTACATTCAACCAAGTACGATGTTGGAAAGCATCACAGTATTTTGGCCCTTTGAGCTATTTTTGACAGCCATAATTCAATTATTCTACCTCTTTCAAATTTGTATTTGCATTCATCATTACATTTTACTTAAATAAGCTCTTCTTGTATATTTTCTCTGACTGATTCCATATCACAACCGAAAGGATCGATCATCCATGACTGAAATTCGAATGGAAATAAATCTGAAAATCGGATACTTAGGTTCTTCCCTCAATTTCAATAAATATTCTGCGCTTCTTTTATTCGTTTCGTCTGAAAGATGTCCTATTACTTTTGTTAACTCGGTTCGGGCATGTTATTGAAATGCTTCTTCTTTATATTGATTTTAAACAATCTTAATTTTTCAGTAAAAGCTTTCAGAACACGCTTCCAATCTAGCAAAGCGTATAATTTACCTTGAAGCTGGAGTGAAACTTCATTAAACTTTCTAAAAATCCATACCAAAAAATGGATACCACTTTTGTAGTTTCTTATTTCCTGTGGCAAATCTGCCAACCCCCCTTCCCTCCTTCATAGGCTTATAAATCTTGCAAAGCAGTTGCCCTTTGAAGGCCAGCGGACATTCGTACGCAGAATAAGTCTTACGTGATGCTCTTCGTTATCAATACAGAACTACTAAAAAACTCATATTTGCTGTAAGATTTAATTTTATTAACCGTTTAATAACTACTGCCATTAGTTCATGAAGACCTGGACTAATATCTTTGGCAACTTACTGATAGCGGTGTAGAATGCAATGCATTTTTAAGTGACTAATAAATAACAACCATGGACGGAGCACCATCTGTTGCACAGGATACCAAATTTTCTAAGGGTACTTTTTTTCGCCAAACCACGATTTTTTAGCCTCAAAAATAGATTATCTATAGTGTCAGTTTCTAAAAGTTTTACGAACATTTTTTGACAAAGTTCGCAGACATCATCTATGAAACGGAAGTATGCCATAAGAACTGCTATATTATCCCTTATTGTAGATTCGTCAAGTTGAGAAATTATTATTTTTTAGTTGGTCAACAAGCTGGTTTTCTGCATCACATGACATTTCGTTCAGTCTTCTCCGAATTAAATAATTGATCAGCGATAACGCTTTTAATACGTTTCCATTAATCTTGATGCAACACAGTTTTCATAAGAATTTCAAACGAAGGCCGTATGATATTTTCAGCAACTGTATGGGCACTTCTAATTGCAATTATTGGCGCTATTTCATAAGACGCAATCAGTCCACTTTCACTTGGTTTTGCACTTGTTTGAAAAAATTATGAAATAGTATTTGGTGGTTAAAATTTGTCTTCAAATTCTTGAAATAAGCGATGGGTTTGTTCATTTTATAAGGATGTTTTCTTTTTGAATATTCTATAAGCCTTGGCGGCTTCAAAGCTTCATTTGGAAATGAGTTCTTGCATATTAGGCACATAGGTTGCTTTTGATCATCCTGGCTTTCTTACAAAGCATGAACCAAATACGATTTAGGAAATCAATTATATCAATATTAAACCCATTCATCATTAAATTAAGCACAAACTACTTGCTACAGCTGTAGTTCAAATACTACCGGCAGAGTT
Organism: Ceratothoa steindachneri; assembly: GCA_963969495.1. Taxonomy (NCBI): domain Eukaryota; kingdom Metazoa; phylum Arthropoda; class Malacostraca; order Isopoda; family Cymothoidae; genus Ceratothoa; species Ceratothoa steindachneri. The sequence continues at coordinate 69,569,003 of OZ018335.1, read as the reverse complement.
GCCAGATTTCAAAAAGCTTCACAGCCAGTGAGTCATAGCAGACGCAGCTTGCTACCATATACAAAGCCAATGAGAAATAGTTGTAGGAGGAGCCACTGACCTCTGAAAGTAATGCGTTTAGATTATCCCAGTATAATCGCCATTGAAGGTACTTTATAACTTCATCAAGAGTAGAGATAGATATTTATCTATATTCTATAATGAAATTTCTAAGATATAGTGAGGTAAAAGATGTAAAAAAAGAATAATTCAAACATTCGTTTAGATACTTTTTCAGACATGCTAACTGGAATTTCAATGCACAATGTGGATTGTGGTGAACATTGTGTAGTCGATGAAGTACTGATTTATCGACCCCTTCAGCTTACTTTCGCCCTCGTTGAGAATAACTGATCTCCACGATACACCCCTTAGCGGCATCACATGTCTGCCCATTTATATTCAAGCATCGTCTATTCCACTAGGGTGTATATTCATCCAATGATACACTTATTTTTTCCTACGATTTCCTCTTTGTTACTGTTATATTTATCTTCAATTGCCCTATCTATTAATTATCAAAGGCGTAGTGATGGGGAAGCAGTGCCATTAAATGATGCACCATCTCGAGGGAAAATCACTCCTCTACCTTGGAGATTTTCTGATAAATTCAGGGTAAATTGAGACTATTTCCGCCCCAAATAATCATTTTAGAAATTCCCCCCCCCCGATTTTTTTTAAATAAACTAGTAGTATTCTTAATTCTAAAATCCTAATATTTGATTCTAATTCAAAAGGGGATTGATAAATGTCGTTAGGCTTCTAGTTTTTCTACCACGTTCCTTGACATGACATATAAGCCTCACCCCGAATGCTATTTAAATCAATCATATTTTCTTTAAAAATGATTAATATGAAATGTCCATCTCATATTTTAATTCAGACAAAAATTCCCTTCAAAATGATATATAATATGATGCGATTCCAATTAACGATGTGTCTACTGGCTCCCAAGATGGTGGCCAATCTTTTTTAAATTTTTTGTCAGAACTTAGAAAGAGTAACAAAGTATTGATAAACATAATTTCATCAGAATTGCGCCAAAAATTAGTATTTTACTCGTATGTAATTTGATGAGCTGAGCTAAATAACATTTCTTCTAAAACCCTGGGAATGACGGCGCTATAGTCGTCTCAATTTACCAAATTCACTTTTCATAAATGCATTCAGAGAAAACCTACTAACAACTAATTTGACTATTCTCTTCTATGTTCTCTCGTTTTAAATTTAACGTAAATAATACTTATTTTAAATCATCTCCAAATTGGGAAATTTTGCAAAATAAATTCTAGCAAGATCGTTGATATAAATTATAAACAATGGACCAAGAACCGATCCTTGCGGAACACCTCTAGCTGAGTTAATCCCATTTATTAATCTCTCTGCCTGGTGTCAGACAACTAATTTTGGATCCTAAGTCCACTTCCTCTTATCCCCTGCACTTTTACCTTTCTCAGAAGTCTCTAAAATGGAACTGCTGCATCAAACGACGTCTGAAAATTAAGATAAACTATATTGGAACCTTAAAAGTGGTCAAAGATTCAGATAATTTCGTGAAAAACTTTTGACAATTAAAACACGAGCGCTGCCCCCGAAAACAACGCTTAGGGTGGTTAAACTTTGGGGACTAGAAATAGGAGTACTTCCGATTCAGTCTCTAATATAAGAGACTAAGAGCTTAGCAACAACGGAAGTTAAGAATCGGCACAAAAATTTGGGGATGAGTTTTGATACTTTTTTAGCCGAAGTCACGTTTGCCTCTTTAAACTCATTTGGAATTATTCCTTCATCAATTGATTTGTTGAAAATGTTAGAAAAGGGTTTTGGTAGTTTACTTTCTAATTGCTTAGGTGAACTGGCTAGACTTTATTGGGAGATTTTCATTTTCTTTGTCATTCGGAAAATTCGTGCAACTTCGGAAAAATAAAACACTAAAAAAAAACCTAAGTAAATTAATCAATTATACATTTACTATTTTTATCTCAAACATTTTCCCAATTTATTGGTTTAAAAAAATTTATAAATAAAATTCTTTGATAAATTAATAATTGATATTTAAAAAAATGCTTTACTAACTAACCATACACCTCTCCTCAATGAGCTACAATTCGTTCCTCTAAAAATTCGCTATTTATTTCCGGTAATAGGCTAGACTAGTTAATAGCCTAAAAAGCCTAATCTTGTCCTCATTTGTCTCTCAATAGGCAGAGGTGCGTTATAAATTTATTCTTTTGGCAAGGCAATTCTTATTTCAAACACTACAATATAACAAAACAAGCCGCTGTTCTCTTCCTTAACAGGAAGAGCTTGGTTATACAGGCCCCCTGCGGGGGTGTGACCTACGGCCTAATTTGCTAATCTTAACCGCTTTTTTTAATCCCCTTTATAGACTCTCTATTTTAGCACCCTGAACATCCTTTTCTTCTTCTTTATCTTCTTCTTCTTCTTGATCTTTTTAACTATTTCAATCCTTTGAATTTCCAAAACACCCGAAGTCATTTGTCAACTAAGCAAAAAAAACCATTTATAAATTTTCAAAAAATCCCCATCTTAAATTATAGAGTTATAGAAGATGTCAATTGTAAAATTAAATATATTTACTTTAAAATATATATTTTTTATTTTCCGGAGTGGCACGAACTTTCCGAATGACCTAATGTAAACTTATTTCGTTTTTGGTTATATTAACACGAAAAAATTAAGCGAGATTCTAGGTAAATTTACGGGGATTTTTACTGTAAAGAAGTTTGTGAAATATTCATTTAATGCCTTCACTACAAAGGTCGCCGAATCAAGCAACACCCGGCTCTCAGAAGCTTCGAGGCGACTGATGGAATCCGGGATGAGTTTCCGATTATATTGTTTAAAAAATCCCTTAAACAATAGTTCTTTCTTCAGTTAAATTTTAAAAAAGTGTATTTAATTAATAAAGTCATATTAGATCTAAATTCAGTACAAAAAATATTCCCTATGAAATCATGAGAATAATAAGCACAGCTTGTGTCGAAATTTCCCGATCCGAGATTCCAGGGAGGAAAACCAAATGGCTGTATTATAATGACGCCAATAACACAAAATTTTCCCGCCAGAAACATTATACATAGGGATAATTGTTTCAATGTCTTTTCGGTACCATTAAACTACAAATAGAGAATATTTTGCCGGCATGGGGGATTCAAGGTGAGGGTCTCTCTCTCTCTTAAGGGAAACACGCATATAGATGATGCTAATTAAATATAATTATAAGATCTCGCCATGGCAAAAGACAGCGAGGGCATCGCGCCGCTGCATTGGACCCGGAGTACTCCGCTGCGGAGGCTTTGCATCTCTCACCCCACTGCATTAACGATGCAGCAAGCGTGGGAGAAGCACGATTTAAAGTTTGTTTGAAGTGGATGCTAGGTAGATAGATTGAGAGTCTGTCGAAATGAATATCGAATACTTATAATTAGCTACCGAGAGGGAAGCCACGTCCAAATTTAACGTTCAAAAGTGAGGCAAAGGTAATTAATAGGGTATTTTCATTACTCGCCCTCATTCCCTGACCCAATCCGAATAAAAAATACAACATAAAAATAAAATCAATATTCTTACGTTTATAGATATCACAAGATATATATATATATATATATATATATATATATATATATATATATATATATATATATATATATATATATATATATACGCTGGGCTACGGTTCCCACAACCTGTAATGGCCCGTGGTTCGGACCCCTCGTTATACTGAAGGTTTCCGCACTGAAAAAGATAAAAGCCACTGAATGAATGCAAATCGGTAGTATACCCATATATATATATATATATATATATATATATATATATATATATATATATATATATATATATATATATATATATATATATATATATATATATATACACTCATCGACTGAGTACAAACAAAGGCGTAGCAAGAAAAAGAAAGCCAATCTTATCGGGAGAGAGCCAAATAAAGAAAAATATCAGCACTCAACAAGGTAATAGTAGGCCTATTCCCTATCACGAAGGAAGACAGGCGAAAATATAGTCTTCTTTTTCGCTTGCTTTCTATGATAGGCCTATCGAGTCAAATCAAATGTAAGGAAAATGGATCTGGCTCTCTTCTTTTTTTTTCAAGAAAATATCCCCCATATAAGGAATTCTACTGGCGTAGATGGCAATGGGGCTGGCGAGAAGTGAAACTTCCTTTTTTCGACAACGGAAAATAGGAAAGGATGATAAATAAGAATCTAGACCCCTACATTTTTATTAAAACATTTCCAACAAAGACAATGGTAAATTAATCTAATCCTCTTTACGCATTATTAAGATGAACGGAAATTCATCGCTTTTTCAAGTCGGTTGAAAGCAAGAAAAGATTATCGCTCGTGAGTTTGTACTTTGGAGTCATGTATTCCCAAGGTACGAGGGCGTAATCCTTTTAAATGTTCTGAAATATCCCTTATTGTGGTTTGCTGCTTTATCCTTTGCCTGTGCACTTATGGAGCCTTTTCCACATCATCCTCTCAGTTTATCCCCTAATACCCCGTCCTTGGGGTATCATAACCGTGCACAAACGTGTTTCATCCTGGATTTGAGGCCGCTGGTGATCGTTTCTATTTCACGCCTTAGCATCATTCAAAGTAAAGGGGCGCGGCGCCTACCCGTTCCCAGCCTCTTTCGAAAGCCTATCATCCACGACCAGCAAGTCTTAGATCGCGAAAGCCCCAAATATCTCTCTGGTTGGAAACACCAGACGGCGGGCTGCTTTGTCAACCCAATCATAGACTAGTTGGTAAATAGTAGTTAGGTGAGGGGCTGCTGCACATCATTATGGGCGGAAATTGGGGTCGAAAACTGAAGCCTATGGTGAAGAAAGCACATGGGAAGAGGTTTGTGAGTGATAAAGTTGAGGGGAGAGTGTGTGAAGGATTCTTAGGCCGAGGAGTCAAAAGAGACTACTCGTGTAGATTTTAATCTTTTCTTTACGGAAACGATACACGGTCGCGGCAGTTTCAAATTTAGAAGTAACTAGAGTTCTAATGCGTACGTTTGAGTGTCTGTGCTCATGTATCAATTACTTCCGGTGGGGGGGAATAGCCCTCCCGGTAATTTTGATTACCTTGTCCCTCTACATTCGCTCATGCCCTCGATGTTCTGTGTATGCGCCTCTTTCTCCGAATTTTAAATGAATCCTCGAGAGTCGTCTCGAACGAACAAGTTCGCACTTGAGCGCACAGGTATTCAGAGATGCGAACTTGCCACCGTCGGTGGGAAGACGAGCACTAAATCGGGGCGGAGACATTGCAGGAGGGATTTAACACCATTGTTCGCCCTCGATTGGGCCTATCCCGCCATAGCATGGCACTGCGGGAGCGTTGAGAATCAGAGGAGGGTTTAAGGCGGAAAAGGAAGAGCCGGTGCCAAAGATCAGGGCAAGTGTTAAAACGAGGCACATCGATATAAAGAGAAGCGGAAACCGAGGAGAGAATATCGGCCTGGAAGTTGAGAAAAGGCGTGTAAAGAAAGTGGAAAAGTTAGAGAGTAGATCGTCTTAGTAAACTACTTGGGTCACTAAGGACAGGGAAGGCGCCCAATTCTCCTACACCTATCCTGGTCCGAAAAGAAGACGGATTGTCAGTGCGAAGTGAATTTTACCAGCGTAATTTTCACGGATAGGCACCCATGATCGAGGGAACGGAGGCGAAATACGAGGCAAAGAATGTGGGAATGATGATAAGGGCGGACAAGTAAACAAAGAAAAGGATTGAGAGGGAAAAGCGCAGGATTATCATTACGCCATCTATCCAGGGACGGGGTCGCGCCCTTAAATTGTCCCTGGAGAGCGACCACAAAACATTTGCTCGAAAATGAAAAAAAAAAAAACCCGAAACGAAAACTCGCCCGTATTTATGTCCCAAGAAACACATAAAAACGCACATACTCGTAGTTCGAGCTCATAAACTAATCGCGACCCTCTTTGTACAGAATAAGAAAACGGCAGGAAGGGAGGGGGCCGTTAACAGTTCCTTTGCCCCTGGAAAATATAGGGAAAACCAGGTCCTAGAAATGAGATATTATAAATTCCTTCTTGCCTTCGTGGCCGAATGGTGGTTGATTCATTGTTATGGTTGCTCAACCACTCAGATCGGCCCTAAGTCTACCTGAATTCCCGCCTTCAGACAACAGCGCCATCCTTAGCCACCTGCCCAACAGCTCATGTAGCCCCGCGTGTACCAGGGCTAAGTTTACACTTTTCTAGAGGAGGAAGGACCAACCACTTATGAGAGAGACACTTCGGGCCCTTCAATTGTAGGCGTCTTACTCAAATCTTCTTGCGGATCTGCTACACACTCGCACAAAATGAAAGCTATGCAACACATTTTTACACACACACACACACACACACACACAAACTTCAACTCCACTTGCTCATCTGCAGCCTTTCTGGGCTGGCTACAGACGGGCTCACTTTTTCGAGGTGAAGCGGTTGGTTACCAGGTTTGCCTGGTTTTTTATCCTCTTTCCCTACTGCTCCTATACTTTTTTCTTCCTTAGACATGTCGATATGAGAGCTTACGGGCATCTTGGGCTCCCACCATAAAGAGGCCGAACGTTTTGGATCGGTGGGTGCCAGGGCAATGGTGCCTGACCTGTTTGATGTTTGAGTCTTTGTCAAACCTCGGGTTACGAAATGCCTGATCTGGGGGGAGGGTTCAGATGCAATAGTGCCAACAAAGGCAGGGTCCTCCGTTTTCGAATATTCAAATTGTGTAAAAATAAAACTTGTTCTAAAATGGTAAACGACCTTGCAACCAATATGGACTACTCACAACTCTTCCTTAATGTTCCCCATACTCTGCTTCCGCGACGCAACCAATCATACACGCTTCTGCCCTTAGCTTTTCCTCACACTACATCACTTTGTTCTCCATGGACCCTCCCAAACCCCATCAACTATCCCTTTTCCCTATTAACCGTCTTCTAGTCCTGAGACCTTGGTCCTTACTGGCCTCTTTAACGTCAAATCATTAGCTAATTCTTCAGGCACTACATGCTAAGACCTCAACAGAGAGGTTTCAAGTCTGGCGCCAGTTGGAGTGGTACTTACTACTACTAAATTCCGGCTACAATCGCTGCGCACGGACTCTCTCCTCGCTCTCCAACAGAAGTGGTCCTTCAAATACACCACTTTATTAACTGCTCGAGAGGCGAGAGAGCAAGTAAGCGCTCAACAAGACACGAAGTGTGCTCCTAAAAGGTCGAACGATTACTCACGGCACTAGAGAAGTTTTGGAAGCAGAGGATTGGCACTCGGCTGCAGATACGTTAAACTCGCATCCGCATTCGAGCTTTGAGCGAACAAAGCAACAATAAACAAGAAAGCTATAGCCCTATCAGCATCACAAGTGCAGGACTTCACGGAACGAAGAATTCCCATTAGAAGGGTACAAGAGAGCTTACGCCTGCGAATATGGGGCTCCGAGGAGGCGCAGGCAAAACAACACCAAAGAAACGTTGCGAGTCCACCACTTCCAAGAGTTTAGGAACAAGTACGGGTCTGGATGAAGCCATGAATGGCAAGAAGTGCAATACCTTAGTCTTGGCTAAGGAAAATAGAAATATGCGCACTTCAACATAGCGAGAGATGCCTGCTGGAGTGGACGCGCCCGAGTTGGCATATGCGCCGCACCAAAGGAGATCGAAAGGTCGTCTACGGAGAGTGTAGAGAGAACATCTTTCGGTAACATTGATGCGATTACCGTTGATGCTCCGGGAAAGTGTGACACTGAGAACATTTCCATGTGAGACGCCCTCCTCCTGTCCTATTCGGCTGGAGAGTGTTCCCCTAACAAGCATGCACATTCGACGATCTCGCATAAATTTAGATATGAAAATTGGGAGACGTCCTTTCGCCTCCATCATAAGCCTTCTCCAGATGTAAAAGCACCTTGGCTTAGTCATGTCTATGAAAGGCCTCGCAGATAGCACTTTATAAGCGGATCCGAGCATCCGACGTGGAGTGGAGGTTACAGAAGCCGCATTGTGCGGAAGATAGGTGAACTCCTTTGTCCAGGAAAAAGGAGAGTCTAACATTTGAGAATTTCTCCATCAACGTTGCACACGCAAGAGATTAAAGAAAGTGGGCGCAAACCTACAGGAGTAGAGTGATTTCTCCCCAGTTTACGAAAATCGAGCAGAGGAGTTGGGTGGATACCATTTACCAATATCATATTAAACAAATATTGCTATGTCTCGTTGACTTAGGTGTTGAAGCATGGCACATGTGACATAGTCCGGACCAGGAGGGGTATCCGAGCATAAAGCGAGAGAGGAATGCAACCTACTCAGCGTAAACCTGTCGTTGAGATGATCTTCACCTCTGGAGGTAAAGTCTATTCGGCAGACTTTAGCAAGATCACGACGTGCAATGAGTGCTGGTGGAGCAGCAGCCCGTTTAGAGAATAGGTCGAGAAAGATTCCAACATGGACACTGGTTCCAAGATCGCGGTCCCGTTTTCTTAGCGAACGGTAGGCGAGTCCTGCGATAGATTACCTCGAATCTTTATGATTGTCCTTCCTACCTCTGCAAGAGGAATCTTTTCGTTAAGTGAATACCCGCCAGGAAGAGCGCCGGGCGTGCTTCGAAACATACCGGAACCTAGCAATAGGTAAACGATATTCACCTACGGTGAAATCGTTCGGGTGGTAGTTATAGCGCATGTAGGTATATTGTTCGTTTGAGGGCGGTCCCCGCACTTTGTTGACCACCAAGAAAGCGAACAGAGTTTATAGGAGTAGTAGTTAGGTCCACGGCGTTGAGGTTGACGGAGAATTCAACGGCCTCCTCAAACGACTAAATTTCTCGACTGAGACAGATAAATCATTGATTTCCTGAAATGCAGACCATTGCGCCCGCTCCCACACCACCCAGGCGCTTTATCAGGGGACCCAGAAAATGATAATTGAATGGGAAAGAGGTCACTTCCATAAAGGTCATAGACCACCTCCCACCCGAAATCAAGCTGTACATCCGGAGAGCACAGATAGATTAAGAGAAGAAAATGAAGCGGTTCTCGGGCAGTGAAGCGTAAACTCATCCACATTTAGGACACCTATATCCAGATTATTCATCAGGTCGGCAAGGACTTGGCCGCTGGGATTGATCGTGTATACCCCCAGAGTGGGTGCCTACCATTCAGATCTCCGAGGAAGAGGAAGGGCCTCGGCAATCGTGCCAGGCGAAGCGGAAGTTCCTTGCGTTGAAGTCGGCTGACGGTCGAATGTACGAGGAAATAACAATATACCCCCTATTTAGGTGTAGCTGCGCTGCCACTGCGTGAAAGCAGGTATTTATAGTGAGCAGAAGAACGGAGATACCATGCCGGGTGTAAATCGCGCATCCTCCTGCCCGCTCCCCATCCCGTGGTGGTGGGGTCGCAAAACCTTTATAACCGGGGAGGGTGGGTAGGAGTTCTCTCCAGCAAAAAGATAGCTAACGGAGAAGAGGAGGAGACGAGTCTCCGCAGCTCTTCCCACCTGGCCGGGAGACCGCAGCAATTCCATTGAAGAAATATGCCCTCCAGGCCTAACTCGGGGGGGGGGGATGCGAGAGACCGTGCTCGTAGGCCTGGATGGGCAAGCAGCAAAGGATGCCTGCTTAGGTTTTGAGGCATAGGATGTACTAGGTCGCATAGGGCGCGACAGGACCAAGTCCTTAGCCTCGCAAAAAGAGATTAGGTTTGCAGTTAGAACGACCAAGACCTCCTCCAGGAAATACATGTCGCAATGCTTCGACTAAGGAGGTTATGGCTCTCCGCAATTAACACACGATACATTCCATCCTGCCAACTCCCTCCCAATTGCACCGACTGCTGGACCAAAATCACTGTATTCTACGTGCTGGCTGCGAACCCCTTGTACTCCATGCCTATTGATGCTTCTTTACGTTTCTCCCTTGCTAACCTAATTCAGAAACTTGCATCTAATCCCCACCGATGGAACCTGGTTCTCCGGAAATAATCTCTTCTTCTTCCTCCATGACACTAACCTTCCCTTGTTGATATAATTACGCATTTGTTCTCCTCCCGCTTTCTCCATCGCCATTTACCCTCGTTGATTAGGAAATATATACGGCTATCGGCGGTCAAATCCCCTTCCATAAAAAAATCCTATTTCGGGGAATATCTATTACTGCCATGTGCTAGTACTAATCTCTCCTGCAGTGAAATGGCTCTGCTATGGTCGATATCCCACCTCTCCCGTGCCTCTCGGGTGCTCCAGTAAACACCGGGAACACAACTGCTATTTATTTATGGTTGAGGAATATGCAGGATCTTTCTCTACTTACAGAATCGAGTGAGAGCCAAATGTTACCTGTTCTCCTTGTATATTCAACCCATACTCAAACAAAAGGTCAAACTCTTTCCATTACTCACTTATAATGCACGGCCCCGTAACTGGGTGAGTATTAGTGGGCCACAGAAGTAGCAGCTGGTCGGCTAGGATGTCCTAGTGGAAGAGCCTCGCCCCCACTCAATGCTCACTTCGGGGCAAACAGCTTCATAATTACATCGCTGTTATTAACCATTCAAAGAATCAGTCAGTATATTCTCCAACATATATATATATATATATATATATATATATATATATATATATATATATATATATATATATATATACATATATATATATATACATATATACATACATACACGCACCTTTGCTTACACAACGCCACTATTCAACCATATCTCTTCTTTCACACATTCCAAACACTACTTCCATTGCGTGTGAGAGGGAGCGTCGGAAATGTCCCTCTGACTGCAGTGTCCGGTGCCATTAAGTGCACAAAATGAAAAAATACCTTCATTGGCAGGTTTGAGTTATCGTCCCCCAATCGAATCATTTCACCTCGGCCCGAGGTGGGACTTCGACATATACTTTGAAAGAAGGGGCAAAGAATGGAGAAAATTTTAACATGGGCGACTGAAGAATTATTTATATATATAAAACAAAAAAGTAAAGGGGAATTTCTGCCATTTTTAAAACAAAGCTGGTTTGTAAAGCAAGTCAAGTTAGAAGTGAAAATGTGTGTCAGGAAAATAATACATATAACCAGAAGAAACTATTGGGGGAAGTAGGAACCAGGTAGTTGTTCAACTTTCTTGAATCTGGTCCCATTCCGAGGGAGAGGAATCAGAAAAGTGCCAGACACTACAAACCCATAAAAGCTAAGTGCCGAAACCCATAAATGAGCAATTGTATATACACACACAATTAAACATTCCCTCGAGCAAAATGGAACAAACTTGCTATTGTCACTTGGTAAACAAAGCGAACACACTTCTCGTTGGAAAGACCCAAAATTGAGAAATTAATTTATTGAGACAAAGGAGACTCGGTTCCTAAAAACATAAGAAACGTGAAAGGGTCCATCACGCTAGAAACCAAAAAAAGGACAAAACTTTATTTATTCATTGTGTCCATCACGCTAGAAACCAAAAAAAGGACAAAACTTTATTTATTCATTGTTAAAAATGCTAAAATCAAATTATATCTCGCAAGTTCTATAAACGGATTCGTTGGTAACAAAAAACAGTGAAGTTAAAGCAATTTAAATTGTCTTGAAAGTTCACTTACCCAAACGAGGAGACTACTTGGAGCGTTATATACGAGGCGATAGATAAGAAAGCTGTAAATTGAAAGACGAAACTTATTGGAAGAAAATAGCATCATGAAACTAGAGACTAAACTTAAAGTATAAATAAAACTCGAAAGATGTAAGTCGAGCCTTGAAGGAATTTTGAAACCAAGGAACAAAGTCTAGCCACGGTCCCCGCTGCTAACCACCTAGCCACATGTACAAGGAGGGGACACGTGGCTATGGCAGAAATATTTAGGCTCATTAATCGCCAACAATTCATAGCTGAATACAAATTAGCCTAAACAATACATAGCAAGGACAATTCATTGCCAGCAAGTATATTATTAATTATATCTTAAAGTGTCATTAAAGTGTTTCTTAATTTTTTCCGTATTTAATAATTTCAATTATTATAAATTGGGTCTGATTACGTCAAATCCCATACCCTTACTTTCCTCACCTACTGTACACCACAAACATTTCCCACTAACATTCGTCCCATTGGGGGTTCAACATCCGAGTATAAAAGTTCTAAACACACCATCATACTCGAACCTCCCATACTTGCTAAGAAAGACCTCTCTCTCTCACAAACATTTTTCATTTAATTTGTTCCTTTGGGTTTCGCAGCAAAGGGCATTTGCAAGAATGAAATTAATGTAGAAACAACAGCTAAAATGAGAGCAAATTCAATATTTTAAAACGAAGAATTGTGACGGTTTTTAAACTGGAAAAAATTCATTTGGACACAATAGGAGAACAATTTACATTATATGCATATTGCAATTATGATTCGAAACCATGCGAATGGTCTGGAGAAAGAGTTGCTAATAGAATAATCACATAAGAAGTTTTTGTCGATCAATTGCGTTTTTACAGGGTATTTGTGACGGCCTATGGTACCGCATGGCGATACGGTATCATGGATACCCTGCAGTCTGTGGGGGTGGACGCATCCCCATTCTCTTGTCTGAGTTCTTACGAGAGCGTTGATTCCCGCAAGGATGTGTCATCGGCATCACTCCGATACATAATTTAAGAGGCTCTGTGCATGATTTTAGTCTTGGCTTTCTTTAGCCAAGACTAAAATTATGCACATATGCCGGCCTCATATGAAACACCCTGATCCTGACCTCTAACTAGATAGATCTTGCCTGAACGTGATAGACTCGCACCGATTCCTTGACCTTGAATTGGACCGGTTTTGGGTTCGGTTTTAGCGGCGCCATAGACATTCTACGCTTTGTGGAGTTCTACAGGTCACGTTTCATATGCGGCCGATCTCGACGGTGCCTATGCTGACGAGAGACGCCATTCAGGCCCTAAACCTTTAGGGTTCAGGAAAAGGAAATTCATTCGAGAACAAAGAGATCAACTCCCCTTTAACATTTGCCGGCGCGACTCTGCTCCCAAAGCAGTAGCTACGGTCATTAAAAGGGAGAATAGGGGGGAGGCAGCGCAAAAGCATACAAGGGAAGCGCCAGATGAACCAGCATTCTTGCTCCCATGAAATTTACCAATTTTGAGTCTAGAAAGAAGGTTCCCCTAGTGAGGATCCCTCTCTGGGGATCTAGCTTAGTGCCATTCTCCATTCGGGAACGGAGGAACATCTTATTCTTTCCGAAGGGCTCATGAGAGAAAGAAGAAGGCAAAGTGTAGGATAAGTTAAGGAGAACCAACACCCCATTGCCGTCAGGAGTATTTTTTTTTCCTTATATTATTATCGGGTATAGGTACCCATTTTTTACTCAGTTGTGAAACATTAGGGATTACCTGTTCTACCCGGTGGCTAGCTATAAGGAAATGATATTTTTGAAAAGCCAATTATTCTCTAGGGACCGAGAAGGTCACCTAAAGTCACTCAAAGAAGAAAATTTCTTGGAAAGCGGAAAAATTGCCCCCTCCCCCTCCTCTTGAGCTCTAAAAACAACAACAATGGCGGGCAGGAGCGACCTAATCTCGAATCCAATTTTGGCAGTAAACTTTTGAACTTCAAACAACGAATTTTCCCGCTACAAATGTGTACATATATCCCCTTTGTTGCTAGTCGAATATTGCAATTTAATAATTTTTAAAGTCAACATTTAAAAAGGCCAAATTTGTGGCCAAAGAATAATTAAACAAATAGAATCACAATCAAAAAACGACAATTCAAATTTGTATATCTCAGAGAACAATACAATGAGGAAAATATGCAAAAACGCATTTAATTATTCAATGCATACGGACTGAAATTTTCTGCGAACAAATGTTGCCATTTAGATTCCAAAGGAATATATGAATGAAACGTGAATCAAGGTAGATGAGATAGATAGAGAGGGATAGAGCCTTGTTATAAATTAGGCAATTGAAATTAATTATTGGGCTTATGCTTTGAGGAAAATCCAAATTTAAACAAACCCAGAATTATCAATTAGCATAATTATTAATTACACACTGGCTATTTGATATTCAGGACTCGGGTAGATATAACGGCTCAGTTTTATTTTAATAAAGTTTCTCGTGAATATGTATAACTATTTTTACTCTATAGCGAGTGAATGCCACAAACACTACACAGCAATCTATCAGTAAAATCAGCGAGGGTATCTCTCGCAGAAAGTGAAGCTAGAGAAATTGAAAATGTGCGGAAGCTATACAGTACCGTCCAAAACTAGAAAACAAAACATCAAAATCTACATTTTTTGAAAAGGTATAATTTGCATAAAAATGACCTCCGATAATTATGAGGAAAGTAATGTTTATTTGAAGAAGGGATACGTCCAAAACTAGAGAATGATACGTTTAAATGCAGCTATAACAACAAAACAACATAATTACTTAAGTAAATTGAATAAAATATTACTAAGTACGACGTTCCTGGCTCTGAATGACTTCGGCCAAAGAACTTCACCAATTTGTGGCATTTCTTCGGGTGTGATTTTATTCCATTCTTCTTCCAATCTTTGCCAGAGATCTTTAACATTCGTCGGTTTCCGAGCCAAAATCTTCTCCCCGAGTATCTTCTATAGGATTTCTATCGGGCTTAAATCAAGACTCAGCGCAGGACAGTTAATCACGTCGTTATTTTAAACATCCAAAAACTGCCACATTGCCTTTGCTGAGTCGCAAGGACCATTGACTGCATAAAAAAACAGACTCAAGTACTTCCGATGATCGGAAATAGGGGATCACATCTATTTGAAGCAGAATTTTGGATACCGCAGTTTTTACTTTGTTGCGTAAATGGAGGTTGAGTGGACGGACTTCAGGAAATGAAAACTTACCCCCACACCATAACGCTGCCCCCTCTTTCGTACATGTGAGATTCAATAATCCATATGTAGAACTTAAATGCTACTTTCCATATAATCCGTCCAAATTAAATATGCTTTCAACGCTAACAGTTTTCCACTTTTCAGCACTCCACAGGGCATGCTCAGTAACGATGGCCAACTTAGTCACGCCATTCTTTTTACTTATGTATGTTTTCTTAGGAGGGGATTTTTTTTTTTGATTAAGGGGCTATCTGGCGACTGCCGACTTAGGCATAAGTTGCAGTAAACAAACAGCCTAGTTCTAGGCTACTTCAAAATAATTCAACAGGAAACAACAATAAAAAGAAATAACAATAACAAAGCAATAACAAAAACGATAACAAAAACAACAATAAAACCGGGTTAAATGAAAGGGAGAAGGCCGGCCTCCCCCCAAAAGTCAATAAGTCCACCAGTCATGGTGCACGCACTCGTCCCGAGTACAAGGGACATGCGGTAGCGACCCCGCCCATCCCGGTACCGAGACAGGTATCGTGCGCGAAGATCACCCAGACTGGGACATTCGACAAAAATATGCCGAAAAGGCTGGGGGACGACGCAGTCGTTGCAATAGGGCGCATGCGAGCGCTCCATCAAGTAGCGATGCGTCACACGAGTGTGTCCGATTCGAAGACGACAGAAAGCAACCTGAAGCCGCCGCGGCATTGGGGGATAGATCCATGGGAACAGTCGCGGCGCAATGGCACGCAACTTTAAGTTCCCTTCGACCGTCTCCCATCTTCTTTGCCAGGCAGTCCGAAGAGCTGCCCGTATTCCTGCCATGTAGTCGGTGTGAGGAAGAGCGAAACGCTGGTCCGGTCGCAGAGTCCTCGCGGACTCTTTGGCGCCCTCATTCCCCGCAATTCCTACATGTCCAGCAACCCAGCAGAAGATAATCTCGACATCTGCCCGGCTCGCCAAAACCATGGCGTCACGGATATCGCGAACCAGGGGATGCGGAGATTCCAATGCCCCGAGAGCACTCAGGGCGCTTTGTGAGTCGCTATAGATCACAATCCAGTCTCCGAACCGGGCACGTCGCGTAATCTCCCGTACCGAGTGGTGTATTGCCACCAGCTCGGCCGTGAAGACAGACGCAGCGCCTGGTAGAGCCCCGCTGACTTCAAACAGAGGGGATACGGCGTGGAAGCCGACCCCCTCTTGGAACTTGGAGCCATCCGTATACACTGGCACGGTTCCAGCGTGACACGATGTGTGCTCCAAAAAGGTCGAACGCAATACTCCCGGCGCAGTACAAGCTTTGGGAGCAGAGGCGTGGCGACAAATAGCCAAATGTGGTACCCTCCAGGGTGGCGTCCTGGGCAAAACCAGGGGCGCCACAGGCCCAAGAGCGATATCTACCTCTCGAAGGAGTTTCCTGGCCCTAAACCCAAAAGGCTTAGGGTATGACTGGGGTCTCTCGACGGCAGAGGCACCATCGAGATCAGCTGCGGATGCAGTGAGAGCTGTTGGCGACTGAGGGAGGCCCCGGGCTCACGCGAACAGTCGAGTGATACACTGCACGCGGCGCAGAGCGAGTGGCATCTCCCCAGCATCGACCAACAGGCTCTCAATGGGGAAAGTGCGAAAGGCACCGGTCGCAAGGCGAAGGCCGGTGTGGTGGATCGGATCCACCTTCCGCAATAAACGCTCGGCTGCGGATGCATAAAACTCGCATCCGTAGTCGAGCTTCGAACGAACAAAGGATCGATAAAAAAGTAAGGCAGTAGCCCTATCAGCGCCCCAAGCGCTGAACGTCACGGAACGGAGAATGTCCATGGCGCGGGTACAAGAGACCCTAAGGCTGCGAATATGAGCCTCCCAGGTGAGGCGTCGGTCGAATACAAGACCAAGGAAACGGTGCGATTCAACCACATCCAGGCGCACCCCATTAAGAAACAAATCTGGGTCGGGGTGAAGCCGTGGATGGCGGCAGAAGTGCACCACCTTAGTCTTGGCCAAAGAAAACCGAAACCTGTGCGCTTCGGCATAGCGAGAGAAGCGGTTCAATGCCTGTTCGAGTCGACGCTCCCGAGTTGGCATCTGGGCCGCGCCAAAAGAGATCGAAAGGTCGTCCACGTAGAGCGTAGCGAGAACATCTTCCGGCAGCACCGAGGTGATGCCGTTGATGCTCAGGGCAAAGAGTGTGACACTGAGGACACTTCCCTGCGGGACACCCTCTTCCTGCTCCTTTGGGCCGGAGAGGGCTCCCCCCACCCGTACGCGGAATCGACGATCTCGCAAAAATTCGGATATAAAAATTGGGAGGCGTCCCCTCGCCCCCATCGTGTGGAGAGTCTCCATGATACCGTATCGCCATGCGGTATCATAGGCCTTCTCCAGATCGAAAAACACCGTGGCGTAGTGCTGTCTACGAAGGAAAGCCTCGCAGACGGCATTTTCCAGTCGGAGCAGAGCATCCGACGTGGAGTGGAACTTGCGGAAGCCACACTGTGCGGAAGACAGATGGCCTCCGCTGTCCAGGAAAAAGGCTAATCTAACATTTACCAATTTCTCCATCAACTTGCACACGCAAGAGGTTAGAGAGATTGGGCGGAAACCGGTCGGAGTAGAGTGATCTCTCCCCGGCTTGCGAAAGGCGAGCACAGTAGCGATTCGCCAGGAGTCTGGAAGAAGACCTTCCACCCAGATCCTGTTGAACAAATCTAACAGAAAGGCCATGCCTCGCTCACCTAGATGTCGAAGCATGGCGTACGGGACATCGTCCGGACCGTGGGCGGCGTCCGCGCACGAAGTGAGAGCGGAACACAACTCGCTTACAGTAAACTTGTCGTTGAAGGGTTCTCCGCCTCTGGAGGTAAAGTCCAGCCGGCGGCCTTCCGCGACATCACGACGTGCATTTAATGCTGGCGGAGCAGCATCACGGCTAGAGAATGCAGAAAAAGCGGTCGCGAAGGATTCCGCCACGGACGCGGGGTCCGAGATTGCGGTGCCATTCTCCTGGAGAACGGGAGGGAGGTCCTGCGAGAACTTGCCCTGAATCATTTTGACTCGCTTCCACACCTCAGCTAAAGGGGTCTTCCCGTTAAGTGAAGACACGTATGCCCGCCAAGAAGAGCGGCGGGCGTGCTTCGAAATATACCGGAACCTAGCCCTAGCCCGACGAAATTCAGCGACAGTGAAATCGTTCGGGCGGCGCTTATAGCGCATGTAGGCATAACGCTTCTGTTTGAGGGCCGTCTCACACTCGGCCGACCACCATGGGAGTGGTCGGCGTGCAAAACGGCCAGACGTCCTAGGAATATTAGTCAGGCCCACGGCGATGAGGTTGCCGGAGAAGAACTCAACGGCCTCATCTACCGACCTAAACTCCTCGACTGAGATAGAGGATTCAGTCATTTCCTGAAATGCAGGCCACCGCGCCCGCGCCAAGCACCACCGAGGTGGTCTCTCAGGCGGCAGTTGCCCTGAAAATGATATTTGAATGGGAAAGTGATCACTACCATGGAGGTCATCGACCACCATGGTATCAAAATCAAGCTGTGCATCCGAAGAGCACAAAGATAGGTCAAGGCCAGAAAATGAAGCGGTTCTCGGACAGTGATGCGTAAACTCATCCACGTTTAGGACACCCATCTCAAGCTCTTCGATCAGATCGGTAAGGACTTGTCCCCTGGGATTTATGGAGTAATCTCCCCAGAGAGGATGCCTGCCGTTCAGATCTCCAAGCAAGAGATAGGGCCTCGGCAACCGTGCCACGACGCGGAGGAAGTCCCCGGCGTCGAAGTCAGCTGACGGTGGAATGTACGCAGATATGATAGTATACCTCCTATCCAGGTGCAGCTGCACAGCCACTGCCTGAAAGGAGGTATCTAAAGAGAAAGGGAGAACGGAGACATCATGCCGGGTGTAAACCGCGCATCCCCTAGCCCGGCAATCCCGCGGTGGTGGGGTCGCAAGACCCTTGTACCCCGGGAGGGCGGGAGGGGGGCACGCGCCTAGCATGGTCTCCTGCAAAAAAATAGCTAACGGGGAGTGGGACGAGACGAGCCTCCGCAGCTCCTCCCAGTTGGCCCGGAGTCCACGGCAATTCCATTGAAGGAATATGCCCTCCAGGCCTAGCTCGGAGGAGACGCGGGGGCCCTCCTCGAACTGAAGACCCTCACGGGAATGGCCGTACGCTTCCCGGGGGCAGAAACCCGGGCGCTGTTGGCCGGACAAAGCGCTGTCGTCTTCGAGGACTTATTGGGGGAGGTTGGGCTCGCCATGCGAGTCTTTTCCTCCCTCCGCCTCGAAACCCTAGGCGGGCGCTGCGGCTTCGGAGGCGGGGGGCCCTCTTTTCGAGGAACCACCGTCTCCGAGCCACTCGCTCCACCTCGGGGCGTGGGCGAAGGAGCCGAAGCTCCTTTGTTGCTGTCCTCCTTTCGTGGGACAGCTTTAGGAACCCCCGAAGATGGCCTAGCGACAATCTTCAGGGGTGTTGCCTCCTGTGAGTCTAACGACTCGGTGGAGGCGCGTGGCCGTTTCGCCTTGCGGGAAACGGTCACGCTGGGGGAAGAGGGGGGAGCCCTGGTTTTAGCCGGGGCTGGGTATGAACCCTTTTTGCCGCCAGCTTTACCAGGGGAGCGCCCGGGTTGGGTAGAGCCCGCAGAAGGGCTACGAATGGGCCCGGAAACAACCGTGCTCGTTGGCCTGGATGGGCCAGGGTCAGAGGGTGCCTTTCTAGCTACTGAGGCATATGACGTCCCAGGCAGAGCTGGGCGCGCCAGGACCAAGTCCTTAGCCTCGCGGAATGAGAGTCTATCCTGGGCCTGAACGGCCAGGATTTCTTTCTCCAGGAGATATGCACCACATTGCTTCGAAGAAGCTGGGTGAGACTCTCCGCAATTGACACACTTGGCCACACACGATTTGGACTTATCGTGTGCGACCTTGGAGCAATTTACACATACTTCGGGTGACCCCGACTTTGCACGTCTACATGAGCGATTCGTATGGCCGAAGCGGTGACAGTAATAGCACCGCCGCGGAAGTGGCACGAATGCCTTCACGCGGTAGCGGTACCAACCGGCACGCACCGACTCAGGGAGCTTGTCACAGTCGAACGTGACGAAGAGTGTAGGGGTGGGTCTCGAGGCCCCTCCCTGTTTTCTCATCACACGTTCGACTTTGACCGCCCCATGGTCGGCCAGCTCTAGGGTGATGTCCTCAATGGAGTAGTCAACGAGTTCCCTCGCATAAACTACTCCTTTCACAAAGTTCATGGTAGAGTGCGGCGTCACACTGACCGGGGTGCCATGAAGTGTCCGAAGAGCACTTATCTTGGCCGCCTCGGCGGGATTCGCCAGAAGGCTGCCGTCCTAGAAACGGGTCACCTTCGGCTCTCTACCAATTGCACTAGCTAATCCTCTCCTCTGATGGATCATGTTGCCCTTGGACAACATGGGGCCATCAGTGGAGCGAATAACGAGGAAGCGTTTGAAGCCAGCGGGCTCGAAAACGCCAGGTAACCTCTGAATGAGGGGTTGTGATGTCATCGAGGCTCCGCCCTGTGCACTCTTGGTCTTAGTCTTAGTCAGTGGCTCCGCACACGGGGGGGTAGAGGGGCAAGATGTGCCGATCTTGGCTTGGTCGCCTACCAAAGTGGCAGCAGACCCATCCGTCCCCGCAGCCCCCGCGGATGGAGAGGAGCCCCGAGTCTTCTTTGTCTTTCTAGTCTTTTTCTTTTTTGGAGAGGAGGGCGGGGAATGATCCCGCTTCTCACCTCCGCCGGCAGAAGCCCCCAGGCCAGATGGACCGGCCTCAGCCAGGTCCCTCTCCGAAATGGAGAAGTTCCTGGTAGTCGTGGGGGCACCTGTCGGAGGAGATCCCTCCCCTCCTTGTATTGCCTTCGAGCCCTCAGCCGTTTGAGGGGGACCTTGCATAGGGGCGGACTCGGGTTCGGTGCTTAGCGCCGAGCCCGGAATCCCCCCCATGGAAGGCCCTACCGTCTGAGGCTGGGTCTCCTCAAGGACCATGTCTATCGCAGGAGGGGCCTCCAGTTGGCCATCCCCTCCCAGGACATCGCAGGTTCCCTTGGCAGCGTCAAGAGTCATTTGTGGGGAGGCACAGGCCTTAACCCCGGCAAGGTTTAATATCCTTGCCAGCAGGTCTTTTGAGGGAAGCGACCGAAGGGGCCTGGCTTCCCTCTCCCCCCTAAGGGGGTTTGCCCTACCAAGCCGCTTACAAGAGAGGCGCTCGGCAATGGGCTGCCTGCTGGCTTTCTTGGCAGTCCCCTTAGAAAGAAAAGGAGGGACTGCCGCTGGAAATAGGGAGGTGCCCGAAAGCACCTCCAGAGAAGGGAGTGAGGGGGAGTCCCCTACACCCGTAGGCGTAGGAGAGGAGTAAGCCTCCTCTCCGGTTAAAGAAGTATGGAGGGTCCCCTGCGCAAGCACAAGGGGGGGGACCTCCATTTTTTTGGTGGAGCTGCCCGAGGGCGGCTCCGTTGTTCTTGGGGAAGTTAGGGGTTGGGTTTTTTTTATATTCATCATTGGGCATGCTTACCCTCTTATTTACACGGGACGCAACAGCTCACCACCTCTCACAGTTGCCCGCACTGCAAGAGGTGCTTGCAGGCCCGGCAGAGCCAGGCGCCGCCATTTGGGACCACCCCTCCCGCCTGGTGGCCTGGCAGTCCATCGGCATGGCGGCTCCACCTTAGACACGGCGTAAAAAAGATAGATTTTGAAGACGAGAGGAAAAGGGATGTGAGGAAGGTATGGGTGGGGATGAAGCAGGTAGTTAAAATCCAGCCACCCCAGACCGGAGCTCAGGGGTTAGGGAACATTGTCCCCCACCCCCTCAGCCCCGATGCGGGACGGTTGGCTGAAAGGAAGGTCAGCATCTACCCTGTGAAATTAGAGGCTGACCAGAGAAAGTTGTGGGAGAGGTTGTGTGAAAAGAGAGAAAACAAGTGTTTTGAAGGAAGGAAGAGAGGCTAAGCTGGGGCCGGACGGAGTGCTGAGTCCCGTCAGCACGGCGGCCAGGATGGCAAATCGCCGCGCCCCTTACGGGGTCTTAGGAGGGGAGCGTGATATGAATCTCACCTCTTTCAAGCAACGTGAAACGGTATGTCTGGACACATTCAGGTTCATGTTTTCGGCCACTTGACGTGTAATACTGGTTATTATCTCAAATCGGTCCTTCATTGACATCCGCTGCATCGTGCGATGTTTCCTTGGAGTGTTCTTTAGAGGCGATCCATTTTCTTTGTCTACTCACAGGACCCTGTATCTCAAAGGCACTTTCTATACGTGATTATAACACACTAGACCGATTACAATGCCTCTAAAGGGCAGACAGAGCCATTCTTTCACTCTTCCAATGAACGTTTTTTATGAAAGAAGTGCCAACCTAACTCATCCTGATCTAAATGATTAATAGAATCAGTAGCATCTAGAATATACATGGGGCAGAGGTGCTATAATTACGCCACGAATATTTGCCTGTAAACTGAAAGTTATGTTATCGTTTTCAGGTTTTGGATGCGTCCTTTCTTCAAAATTCCATGTTATGAGTGCCAAATTTATCACGGTCCCCCTCCATGTTTCAATGTAGGGTGTGACAGTCTGGATTAAAAGCTTCTTTGGGGTCCTCCCTCCAGAGGTAAACAAACATCTTGAAGATAGGAAAAGGGTGACGAGCGATTCGTCAGATTAAAAGATATATTCCCATTTTTTTCGTGTCCAGGTCGAATTATTTATCAGTAGACCAATTTTTTAGCTTCTAATAATGAAGTGGAAAAGAATAAGTTTGGCAACTGTAGCCCATCGATCATACACAATTTCACACAATTCTTCTTACATGCTCGCAACACCTCAGAGCATTCTAAGTCACTACCTTGTTCTCACTTTTATTCACACCATTATTAATACTCCTTATCCACTCGTTCATCACTCTATCTTTCGCACACACAACCATTTTCATTCCCCTCACACGAGATCTTTCCATTACCATAGTCCCACCCCCCCACACCAATGTTAGCACCAGCATACTCTGAAGCAGCTTCCTGGTACATTCCACACTCTAAATCATACATTTCATTAAAGCTCAAATCGCCACAAAGACTTTCCTACCATCTAAACCCACGTGGCTTAGACTACGTACTCTAACCCCCCCCCCCCCGCCTTATCTTCACCCTCAAAATACCATTACCCAACTCTTTGCTTAATTCACTTTTAGCTCTCTCTTCAAACACACCTTTTCAAGGACTTTGATCGTCCTTTCCAAATCGCTCGAACTCTCAGCCTTCCTATAATGACTTCTTGAAAAGAAATATAATAAATGACGTCCACGAATCCAAGTCCGCTTTTGGGTGAGGGACAAAAGGAATGAATAGATCTAGGAAAATGAAACGGCTTGAATTTCACACAAATAAGAGTCCGTGAGTATGGCTTTATTGTTCGCTACACGGCATTCAATGTAACCACTATTTGCCATCCATCCTCTCAAAAACAAACTGGTTGATGTGTGAGTGTTTGCAAAATTAAAGGAAATATGAATCCACACAACAGAGTCATTCATAGTGAGAGGCTTTAAAATTCCACCTGACAGATCCAATATTTTCTCAAACACAAATTAAATCGACTCGCAATATCCATTACATTAGATGTAAATTATGAAGGATAAACAGAAAACAAAAAGAGTGAATAAAAAGGAAAGGAATGGGAATACAAATCTGGCTTTGGGGCCCCCCTGTAATTAAATTCCCCCTCTGAGAGCAATAAAGATTGGTTTCTTCGAGATCAAACTGAAAACTCCATTTCTATTGGCCATTGCTAACAGAACAATCATTGGATGGAAGCTGAGCACGGAAACATTTGGCATGCACATAATAATCGCAGGGCTTACACAAAAGCACAAGGGCGTCGGTCCTCGTCGGGGGCGGGAGGGGCACGTAATAATAATGTGTCTCGACACCAACCAACAATCAGAGTACCCTTCGTGAATCCGCGTCAAGAGTATGTCGATATGACTCGACGTCGGGGTATGTGGATATGAGTAGCGCACTTACAGAGGATAGATACTACTACTACTACATAGGCACGGTTCCGGAACATAGGAATGGGTATATTGTAATGAGAGAGCGGAAAGGGAATGATAGCGGTGTTGCAATTAGCTATTTGCGTGTGAAGCTCCATACTCCAGCGGGTAAGTTTAAGCGTGTCCGGCAAAGGGCGGCCAAGTGAAAGATGTGTGTCCGCTCTCGATGGGATTGAAGAACCCATTGTAGGAAAATAAGCCCACAGGGCGATCTATAAACACCGCCATACCCGTCAATATGGTCACCGCAATTAAAGGTTTATTCTAGTATCCCATTGGTAAAGAAAAATTGTGGTTTTAAATGAGCGGTTGGATATTATGAGTTGTCGCTGATTTCTTTAAAATTGATTTAGGCACCGCCATCAACTCAAATATCCACTCCATAATAGGGCGATAATTGTAACCGACCATATGGCATTATGGGATTGCTGAGGCTGCCTATTTTAATTTAAGAGACACCCTCTGATTAAGAGGGAAAGAAAATCTTAGAAGGCATTAGAAAAAAAAGAAGGATGGTTTACCAATAGTTCACTGAGCATTGCCAATGATTGTGGGAGGGCCTCCCTCTTTTTTCTCATTGTTTCTCCAATAGGGAAACTGGTAAAAAGCACAGACGTGACCCCCCAAACACCTATTCATCAAAGATGAGCATGATGTTGAGCCATGCTTGCAGACCAGCTCTGATTAAATTTGAGAATAAATCAATCCTCCTTTTTTTCAATTTAAGACAAGCGACTATGCCAAATTCTCCAGCGCAGCCGAGCCTTAAAGAAATGGTTTGTTCTTTATACGTATTTGTGATGCTGGGGAATTAGATAACCGTTACTACTAGAAAATTACTACCGAACTCATTATAGGAACGAACTTAACGCCTGCATAACGTCAGGGAAGCCTTTAATGGGTATCATTTTATATTAAAAAGAGACAGAGGTCTATTTATTAAATTAGGAAACCTGCTTTAGTTTTCTCACGACGGGTTACCGAGGTTTTTCGAGTCAAAGAAATTAGGTTTTTCTTGGAGGCGAAAAGCATAATTACCAAATCGGGAAACGTGGCGGGGATTAATTGACAACCAGCTGAATTCAGAAACACATGCCAGTTGAAATTTAATAATACATTAAATCCTTAACTTAGTCTTAAAAGATTCCATGTAGTTTATATTATATTAATTTACATTGCCAGTGTTTGATTGCTCTCCCCTAAACACTGTTTTGTTTTTTTTAATTTTCTTGAAACCTCTGCCGCGACGTCAGAAATCCAACGTCGTATCTACGAGGCTAGCGAGAGCGATTGGTGGAAGATACTCCTTTTACGTAGATAAGGACATCCCGTGAGTGGATTCACTGGCTTCTTTTTTGGTATAGTTAGACGCACCAAGAGCGCGCAGACACTTCTAGCAAACTCATACAGGCTCACTTGGGAGGACAAAGCACAATGTGAAAACACATAGATCAACATAAACACACCCACACAGCTTCTCACACTTACCTGCAGCGCGATTACGTTGCGAGGGCGAGGATGGGTGTCAGTGTGGGTACACGAAGTGGTGGCTCATAGCATAGAGGCTCGCTCCCTTCCCTCGCGCCTAACCCATGATACACCTGAGGGGGAAAGACTGGGTAAGTGGCACTCACTGAGGCATATAGGGCGTAATGAAAGAAAGAAAATGCCCTAGATTAGAGCCTTACATGGGTGCGGGCAAGTCATTTCCAGCTCGGCCCACGGGAGGGTACGAGCAGGCCTAATCATATTTAGAAAAGTTATAGGGACGGTATGGATGGGCTAAATTAAGCTTAAAAAAAAGAGCGGTCAATCAATGTCCAACCAACTTCCCCCCCCCCCCTTTGCCCACCGGGTTTAAGCCTCCCCAGGCAGTTGTGTTAAAGCGCTTGGTCGACGGAAAGATGGTTCTGGGTTCGATGCCAGACTCGGACCCTTCGCAGACTTTCGCCATTTGCCCAGTTATTGAAATAAAGGGGGGGGGGGTAGTTCGGATCTCACCTAAAGAGGAAGGTACCCTCCGTTGACCAAGTAGTTTTACAAACCAAGGTTCCTTTGGTTAAGGACATTCAAGTGATAGAACCCCGTTCGGCTTCGAAGATGACTTAGTCCATAAACTAACGTTCGTAACAGACTAAAGAGCAAACACAGCAAAAGCGATGCAGAATTATACGAGAATAAGATATAATCAATTCTCATATGAATATAGATTAACGAATTACTTGGGTAATGTTTAATAATACATTAATTGTGCATGTATTAAGTATAAATAGAAACGCAAGTTTAGGAACCTAAACTTTAGGTTCAAAAATAGGGGCCGGGTACAGGTGGGCACTCTAAAAAGTTTACGGGCACGGATAAACTGGCTGAAGCTCTTCGTTGACCGTAGAATAAGGACGCACAGCAGAGTTCGAAAGCACGTATTCGAACCCAGCAAGCGAAGCTGTGATTATCAACCTACGACACTCCATGACTCCGGTAATTAAAATGCAGATTCAACGGGCAAAAACGAAAAAAAACAGACAGGAAGAGCGTGTATGTATACGAATGCCCTTGAATAATGTTAGAGAGGGGGGAGGGGGATCTCAACAAGGACCGAATTCCCGGAAGGTGTCAATGTCTGTAGAGAAGGACCGGGAAACGTTGCATTTCCGGGAATCATCGGTCCCGATTAACGACCTGCTTGGAAAAGGAGACACATTCCTGGTAGGGTGGATCGAAAAAGGGGAAGTTTTGCAAAGAATTTTGAAATTCATTTTCCCACCCTGATTTTTTGATGGATCCAACATCAAAAACTTTTGTGTTGAAATTTCAGACTTCAAAATTAATATTTTCAGGTTCCACAACGCAAATGACACTGAAAAAAAAATGCAAAAATGTCGGAAAATTCTATTTATTTGTTTTTAAACTTCAAGTTGTTACATCAAAATTTATGTCCTATACTTCTATAAAACTTTTCAAAAATATATTTTCATAAAGCTTTACAATCAATACCCTTACTTCCATTTGATTCAATAAAAATAATCTATTAACTACTCGATAAGTTTTCCTTCCTTGTCTTCCGTTTGTTTCCATGTAACCTGTAGATTTTCATCATCATCACTCTGAAATAGAAGAAATTGAACAATTAAAGAGTCGAATAATTGAATTTTTACTATTATTCATATCCATTTATTCAATGCAGTTAGATTTTGGAAGTGTTATTACCTTTCATTACAAAGATCTTCTTGGTATTAAATAAAGGTATTTTTCTCCTGGACTCAATTCTACTCCTTATATTGCCGTCTAATTTATCTTCTCCACAAACTGCTAGTGACGCTTCTGTGACCAGTTTGATGCATCTCTCAACCGCTTGTGTGTGACAAGGAAACTTTGGAATATCCAATTTAGGTTGTTGATGGATAAATTCTTCAAGTTAATCATCAGAGAGCGTCCTCGTCAGAAGAGGTTCGGTCACAACGGTCTGCTGCCAATTAATTAGGTGGCTGTAGTCGTCAGCTTCAAAGTTTATGTCTAGGATCTTGAAAGTGCGTATTGATTTCCCTTTATAATCTTTTCGTGCTTTCATAATTCTCCTCCATGTGAGTTCCCGGATATGATTTCTTTCATCTTGCAGCAAACAGAGAAGAATGTTTTCCGCATGTGGAAAATAAGCATTCCTTTGAATCACTGGGACAACTATATCTTTAATCTGTTTGTTCATCTCTTGCAGTGATTGCACTGTTTTGAAGAGGTTGAGTGCTCCATTTGGCGAAGAAGAGTTAGCTCTTATTCCAAACCAGGATGGTACATACACCTGCATGATGAACAAGACAATGGATTTCAGCGTGTCAGAAGGGTCATTGTAAGCCATCGTGTATGCGACATTTTTCCCGGACTCTTACGAGCCATTTCAGCAGAACATTTACCTTGTGAAATAGATAGAACAATATCAAACAGATACTTTTGATCGGTGATCAGATTTCTTCTGTCAGCAGGCCTCAAGTTAATCGAAATTGGCTCGAATTCAACAACACTTAAGTCTCACATTTATCGAGTTGTTGTCCTTTAGGTCCGATAAATCCACGAGGCCCCGTTGTTTTCCCATCCAGATTGTTGATGAGATGGCGCAATGGCAGCTCATTTGCATGGAGCTGGCAAATAAACCAATGCAGTGGTCTATTAAGTATTTCTTCTAACATTATGATCACACCTCCTTTTGTTCCTGTATTCCCTGCCGTTCCATGGCATCCCACAGCAACGAGTTCATCAGTTGCGATGTTATTTGCTTCTAGATATGAGAATATTGCGTGGCATATAGTTTTTGCAGAACCTGTCTTCATTGTCAGGTGTCCAAGGTATTCTGAACCAGGTTCTTCTATCATAGAGATGTGCTCTTCCATTATCTTATTCTTGTGATAAGTTCCCTCCATTATCTTACCAACAAGTGTGTTATCTTTTCTACCATCAAAATAAATAGAATATAATGGCTTATCCGATCTAATTTCTTGCTCTACTGCAGTACGTTCTTTGCCTTCAATTAAGCATAAGTCCTTAAGGATTGAACTTGTTATTAAAGCTGCAGCTCGATCAGACACACCAGTGTAGTCACATGTCAACGCAAATTCTGACAATTTTATTCGTTTAGATGGAGTTTTGGATGCAACTCTTTTTTTTTACTTATTTGCGTTTCACGGATGAAGGAAGCTCATAGTCGCTAGCTAAAGGGAGCAGATTCTGTTTCTGTGTCGGATGAAGGAAGAATCACTTTGATATTATCTGTCGAAGCAGATGGTTGATTCAAGAGACAATACTCACGATTCTTCCTAACTGCACTCTGAATATTCTTCTTTGATTGAATTTGATCGATATTACCCATTGCCATTTTCCTAGTTGTTCGTTGGTCTTCCAGAAACGTTTGCCCCAATAACGGCACCTTCTTTTCTTTGCTACAAGAACAGTTTTCAAAGGTATCGCATTTATAACACGAAATATCAAACATTTGTCCTGCATTCTTTGTAAAATCGTCACATTTGTTTGAATGATGTCACATTTTTCCTGCTAATATTTCTCATTAAAGCCTGATATTTTGAATAATAATTTAAAATTATTTTTCTAACTGCCTTTATTGACACGCAAGGGATTGATGCCGTTTTCCAAATAGAAATTAACTTCTCTACTAATGCGATAATTTGTTTAATTGGCGGGTCTTTTTCTTTTCTCGCTTAAACAAAACATTTTATAAGATCTTTTATAAGTTGGCAACACTCGTTCACTAATGGCGCAGGGTGCACCAAACAAAGGGGCTTCCAATTTCATAATGCGTTCTAGGTTTAAATGCCATAATTAAATATTGTTTTAATTTTTTTCTTACATATTAATTAGCTCTGAAATATAATAAAACGTGTATAAATATTTATTGTACACTATAAATAACTGTTCTTAAATACAAATAGAAGAATGTGAATAAAACAATAGACACTAGACAAAGCCACACACAAGAGACCCTAACGCTGAGAATATGAGGCTCACAGGTGTGGCGTCGATCGAATACAAGACCAAGGAAACGGTGCGATTCAACCACTTCCAAGAGTATCCCACTAAAAAAACAAGTCTGGGTCAGGGTGGAGCCGTGGATGGCGGTAAAAGTGCACCACCTTGGTCTTGGCCAAGGAAAACTGAAAGCTGTGCGATTCGGCATAGTGAGAGACGCGGTTCAATGCCTGTTCGAGTCGACGCTCCAGAGTTGGCATCTGGGCCGCGCCAAAAGAGATCGAAAGGCCGTCCACGTAGAGCGTAGCGAGAACATCTTCCGGCAGCACCGAGGTGATGCCGTTGATGCTCAGAGGAAAGAGTGCGACACTGAGGACACTTTCCTGCAGGACACCCTATTCATGCTCCATTGGGCCGGAGAGGGCTGCCCCCCACCCGTACGCGGAATCGACGATCTCGCAAAATTTCAGATATAAACAATAGGAGGCGTCCCCTCGCCCCCATCGTGTGAAGAATCTCCATGATACCGTATCGCCATGCAGTATCATAGGCCTTCTCCAGATCGAAAAACACCGTGGCGTAGTGCTGTCTACGAAGGAAGGCCTCGAAGACGGCATTTTCCAGTCGGAGCAGAGCATCCGACGTGGAATGGAACTTGCGGAAGCCGCACTGTGCAGAAGACAGATGGCCTCCGTTGTCCAGAAATAAGGCTAATCTAACATTTACCAATTTCTCCATCAACTTGCACACGCAAGAGGTTAGAGAGATTGGGCGGAAACCGGCCGGAGTAGAGTGATCTCTCCCCGGTTTGCAAAAGGCGAGCACAGTAGCGATACGCAGGGAATCTGCGAGGAGACCCTCCTCACAGATCCTATTGAACAAATCTAACAGAAAGGCCATGCCTCGCTCACCCCGGTGTCGAAGCATGGCGTATGGGACATCGTCCGGACCATGGGCCGTGTCCGCGCACGAAGCAAGAGCGGAACGCAACTCACTCACAGTAAACCTATCGTTGAAGGGTTCTCCGCCTCTGGAGGTAAAGTCCAGTCGGCGGCCTTCCGCGAGATCACAACGTGCATTAAATGATAGAGAATGCGGAGAAAGCGGTCGCGAAGGATTCCACAACGGACGCGGGGTCCGAGATTGCGGTCCCATTCTCCTGGAGAACGGGAGGGAGGTCCTGCGAGAGCTTGCCCCGAAACCTTTTGACTCGCCTCCACACGTCTGCTAGGGGGGTCTTACAGTTAAGTGAAGAAACGTATGCCCGCCAAGGAGAGCGGCGGGCGTGCTTCGAAATATACCGGAACCTAGCCCTTGCCCGACGAAATTCAGCGACAGTGAAATCGTTCGGGCGGCGCCTATAGCGCATGTAGGCATAACGCTTCTGTATTAGAGCCATCTCACACTCAGCCGACCACCATGGGAATGTCGGCGAGCAAAACTGCCAGAAGTTCTGGGAATAGTAGTCAGGCCCGCGGCGATGAGGTTGCCGACCTAAACTCCTCGACTAATATAGAGAATTCAGTCATTTCCTGAAATGCAAGCCACCGCGCCCGCGCCAAGCACCACCGAGGTGGGCTCTCAGGCGGCAGCGGCCCAGCAAATGCTATTTGAATGGGAAAGTGATCACTACCATGGAGGTCATTGACCACCCCGCAATCAAAATCAGGCTGTGCATCCGGAGAGCACGGAGATGGATCAAGGCAAGAAAATGAAGCGGTTCTCGGGCAGTGATGTGTAAACTCATCCACATTTAGGACACCTATCTCAAGCTCTTCGATCAGATCGGCAAGGATTTGGCCCCCCACGTCGAAGTCGGCTGACGGTGGAATGTACGCAGAAATAACAGTATACCTCCTATCAAGGTGCAGCTGCACAGCTACTGCCTGAAAGCAGGTATCTAAAGCGAAGAGAAGAACGGATACATCATGCCAGGTGTAAATCGCAAATCCGCCCGCCTGACCCCCATCCCGTGGTGGTGGGGTTGCAAAACCCTTATACACCGGGAGGGTGGGCAGGGGGCATA
The DNA here is from genome assembly GCA_963969495.1 of Ceratothoa steindachneri. Lineage (NCBI taxonomy): Eukaryota > Metazoa > Arthropoda > Malacostraca > Isopoda > Cymothoidae > Ceratothoa > Ceratothoa steindachneri. Next base: position 69,537,478 of record OZ018335.1, on the reverse strand, counting down.
CGCCCAGTATGGTCTCCTGAAACAAAATAGCTAACAGGGAACGGGACGAGACGAGATTCTGCAGCTCCTCGCAGTTGACCCGGAGTCCACGTCAATTCCATTGAAGGAATATGCTCTCTAGGCCTAGCTCCGAGGAGACGCGGGGGCCCTCTTCGAACAGAAGACCCTAACGGGAATGGCCGTACGTTTCCCGGAGTTAGAACCCTGGTGCTGTTGGTCGGACAATGGGCTGAAGGCGCTGTCGCCTTCGAGGACTTATTGGGGGAGGTTGGGCTCGCCATGCGAGTCTTTTGCAACCTCCGCCTCGAAACCTTAGGAGGGCCTTGCGGCTTCGGAGGTGGGGGGCCCTCTTTTCGAAGATCCACTGTTTCTGAGGCACCCAGCCCACCACTAGGCGTGGGGCGAAGGAGCCGAAGCTCCTTTGTTGCTGTCCTCCTTTCGAGGGACAGCTTTAGGAACCCCACAAGATAGCCTGGCGACCAACTTCAGGGTTGTTGCCTCCTGTGAGTTTAACGACTCGGTGGAGGCGCGTGGCCTTTTCGCCTTACGGGAAACGGTCACGCTGGGGGAAGAGGAGGGGAGGGAGCCCTGGTTTTACCAGGGGCTGGGTGTGAACTCTTTGTGCCGCCAGCTTTACCAGGGGAGCGCCCGGGTTGAGTAGAACCCGCAGAAGGGCTACGAATGGGCGCGGAAACCACCGTGCTAGTTGGCCTGGATGGGCCAGGAGCAGAGGGTATCTTTCTAACCATGAGAGTCGATCCTGTCTGTGCCTGAATGGCCAGGATTTCTTTCTCAAGGAGATATTCACCACATTGCTTCGAAGAAGCGGGGTGCGGCTCTCCGCAAAGGACCACACACGATTTGGACTTATCGGGTGCGGCCTTGGAGCAATTTACACAGACTTCGGGTGACAACAACTTTTCACGTCTACATGAGCGAATCGTATGGCCGAAGCGGTGATAGTAATAGCACCTCTGCGGCAGGGGCATGAATGCCTTCACACGGTAGCGGTACCAACCGGTACGCACCAACTCAGGGAGTTTGTCACAGTCGAACGTGACGAAGATTGAAGGGGTGGGTCTCGAGGCCCCTCCCTGTTTTCTCATCACAAGCTCGACCTTGACCGCACCGTGGTCGGCCAGCTCTAGAGTGATATCTTGTATGGAGTAGTCCACGAGTTCCCTCGCATAAACTACTCCTTTCACAAAGTTCATGGTAGAGTGCGGCGTCACACTCACCGGGGTGCCATGAAGTGTCCGAAGAGCACTTATCTTGGCCGCCTCGGCGGGATTCGCCGCATTCGCCAGAAGGCTCCCGTCCGAGAAACGGGTCATCTTCGACTATCTACCAATTGCACTAGCTAATCCTCTCCTCTGATGGATCATGTTGCCCTTAGCCAACACGGTGCCATCAGTGGAGCGAATAACGAGGAAGCATTTGAAACCGGCGGGCTCGAAAACGCCGGGTAATCTCTGAATGAAGGGCCCCGATGTAATCGAGGCTGCGCTTTGCGTTCTAGCACTTTTGGTCATAGTCAGAGGCTCTGCACCCGGTGGGGCAGAGGGGCCGGATGTGCCGATCTTGGCTTGGTCGCTTACTGAAATGGCAGCAGACCCATCCGTCCCCGCAGCCCCCGCGGATGGAGAGGAGCCCCGAGTTTTTTTTTTATTCTTGGGAGGAGAGGGCGGGGAATGAACCCTATTCTCCCCTCCGCAGGCACGAGCCCCCAGGCCAAATGGACCGGTCTCAGCAAGGTCTTTTCTGAAATGGAGAAGGTCCTGGCAGTCGTAGGGGCACCGGTCGGAGGAAGAGATCCCTCCCCTCCTTATACTGCCTTGGAAACCCTAGCCGTTTGAGGAGGACCTTGCATAGGAGCGGACTCGAGTTCGGTGCCTGGCGCCGAGCCCGGAATCGCTCCCATGGAAGGCCCTACCGTCTGAGGCTGGGTTGCCTCAAGGACCATATCTATCTCGGGTGGTGCCTCCATTTGGCCATCCCCCTCCAGGACACCACATGTCCTATTGGCAGCAGTGTCATTAGTCTTGTCTTGGGAGGCACAGGCCTTGATCCTCGTTAGGTTTAGTATTCTAGCCAGCAGTTCTTTTGAGGGAAGCGACCGAAGGGGCCTGGCTTCCCTTCCCCCCCCTAAGGAGGTTTGCCCTACCGAGCCACTTTAATGGGGAGCGGTCGGCTATGGGCTGCCTGCTGGCTTCCTTGGCAGTCCCCTTGGAAAGTAAAGGGGCGATTGCCGCTGGAAAGAAGGTGCCCGAAGGCACCTCCAGACAAGGGGGTGAGGGGAAGTCCCCTACACCCGTAGGCGAAGGAGAGGAGTAAGCCTCCTCTCCGGTTAGAGAAATTTGGAGGGTGCCCTGCGCAAGCACACAGGGGAGAACCTCCCTTTTTTTCTGAGGAACTGCCCGAAGGCGGCTCCGTTCATTGTGAGGGGGAAAGGGGAAGTTTATTTTTTAAATTTGCATCATTGGGCAGGTGACCCTAATTTTCTCACGGGATGCGCACGCTCATCACCCCTCGCAGTAGCCCGACCTGCAAGGGGTGCGTACAGGCCTGGCAGAGCCAGGGGCCGCCATTCAAGACCACCCCTCCGGCCTGGTGGCCTGGCAGTCCCTCAGCATGGCGGCTCCACCTTGGACGCGGAGCAAAATTGATAGAGTGCGAAGAGAAGGAAAAGGGATGTGAGGAAGGTATGGGTGGGGATGACGCAGGTTGTAAAAACCCACCATCCCAAACCGGAGCTCACGTGTTAGGGAACATTGTCCCCTCCCCCCTCAGCCCCGATCCGGGATAGTTGGCTGAGAAGAATGTCAACATCTACCCTGAGAAAATAGAGACCAACCAGAGAAAGTTGTTGGAGAGGTTGTAGGGAAGAAAAATATGCTGTCTGAAAGAAGAAGAGGCCAAGCTGGGGCTGGACGGGGCACTGAGTCCCGTCAGCACGGCGACCAGGAAGGCAAATCGCCACGCCCCTTACGGGGAACTTGATCCTGAGGCTGTCCTGTCCTCTCTTCTATAATGCTACGTTTCTCGTCCTCGAGTAAACATCACTAGACACTCATGCAAGCGAAGGGCGAGTTCGATGCCATAAATATGGTTTCTAGGCGTCAATGCAAGCGAAATATCCGAGCAAAAAAAAGCAGCAGTTCAACGGAAAACTTAATTCTGGAGACTAGTTTCGTGAGTGGCTTCCATCATCAGACTGAAAACAATCGTTTTTGGACTGAAATAGAAGCCACCCATTTACGAAAATAGTCTCCAGAATTAAGCTTTATGTTGAACTGCGTCTTTTATTGCTCATACAAGAACCTCGGTATTGAGTGGAAGACTTACGTTGAATCCAATTTGTGCCACTTCGCTCATCGTCAATAGCGCCACTTTCATAGAAATTCCAACGTTTCAAATGTCCATTTTATAATCTCTTGATACTTCCACGGTCCTACGAGTGTCACCAAATTTGATATTTTCGTCTTCTAATGTATAATATATATATATATATATATATATATATATATATATATATATATATATATTTATGTAGGGGAATCGTCACTTCCCAACCACGCCCCCTCTGTTCACTCGTGGGGCAGTCACAAGGCGGTTACCGCAAAGACATCCGGCCCAGGCCTCGGCGGGCCAAACGCGTGACCGCAGCGCTGCACCGGACCGCGCCATGAAAGACCTTAAAGGTCAAAATGCAAGATCTCCCCCAGCAGAGTGAGATCCAGTTTCACGTCAAATAAGAAATTGGAGACGTGTTTCTCCCAAGCTCGAAGGCTAACGAGGAGCCGATGTAAGAATCGGTGGGAAAAACCGTTGGGCAAAAGAACTCTCCTGGGGCCGTCCTCAAGCCCCTCCCCCCCTTACCACTCCCCCAGTGGGGTGACAAGGTATAAATGAGGAACACTGAGGAAAATCGTGGTAGTATACGTCAGATTCCAGGTGACGAAGTTCTCGATTAAAACCGAGCTACCTAGACTGGATTGGTAGTGTACTTGGCTCGCCAGACCAAGAAGTACCCTGCAAGAGAGGCATGGCTACCTACCTTAATGGGCTACGAAGCAGCTCATCCTCGAGCTAGTCCCTGGTTATCAAACCAAACGATAAGTTAACTTTGGTAAGTTCAACTTATTCTCGCCAGAGAGACTCCTCATATCCTGGTGCACCTTAAACACCAGGGGTATGCCTCGTCCTTTAGGAATTAAGAAAAGAAGAAGGAAAAGGCTCCCCCCTCGAGCCCGTTACTCGGTGGCCACACCGAACTCCTAAGTTAACTTGGTAAGGAACCAAGTTCAAATTATTCTCGTCAGAGAAATCCCCCTCCGTTATACGCGCCCTTGAAGAAGACCCTCCCCGAGTTCAGTCCTCGTCCATGAGGAATTAAGTAACGAAGGAGAAAAGCTCCCCCTCGAGCTCGTTACTCGGTGGTCACACCGCACTCCAAGTTAACTTGGTTTAAGAACCAAGTTCGACTCCCTCTCGCCAGAGAGACCACGACTACCTTGGTGCAGCATAAAGCACCGTAATTGTTCTCGTCCTGAAAGAACCCCCTTCCCGGAATACCGTGTGGACCCCCCAGCTGCTACCCTCGCCAAAACGACCGTGTGATCTCGCCCATCTACATCTGGCCAGACGGCACGCGTCGTGAGTCAATAACATTCCTGAGGCCTTTTAAACTCCAGATGAGTCCGTAAGCCTAATTCTTATATTATTGTCGTGTGTAGAGAAATTAACCAATTTTTGAGGGTCAAACTAATTTAATTAATTCTGGTTTATGATAATATTCAGAGTATTGCTGTAGTTAATGTTTAGATGTTGTGTATTCAATGGTTAAAGTTAAAATATAAGTTTATTTTTGGATTATTGTGCGTTTCTTTTATATCCTTACATGTTTCGGAACGGCTCTGTTCTTTAAGATATTCAGATATCAATATATTAGCACTCTTAGCACTCTTAGAACAAAAAGGGGGGGGCATTCTACGACAATATATATATATATATATATATATATATATATATATATATATATATATATATATATATATATATATATATATATATATTTGATTGGTAAAGCGTCTGGGAATATGGTATAACAATCAAGTTGGGCGTAAGTCTTGCTGGGCGTACTTGCAAGTTTGTTCACATAATGTTTAAAGGAAAAGCAAATCCCAAGGAATGCCAAGTTTCAATTATATTAGAAAAGTTACAGGGAAAAAATATGGGACAACAGGCCAATTAGTTTGTGGTTGCAAATGCCAAAACAACAATTGCAAACGCTTTAAATTTAAAAATAACCTCCACACAAGATCAGGAAATCCTTTTTTTTGCCAAATCAAGACTGCAATTAAGGCATTGGATGCGTTATATTTCGTTGGTGTGAGAAAATTGGAATAAGAACAAGTTGGAAACTTTGGAGTGGGTGGGGTGTTAAGATGATCAATCTAACATAACCTATTCTTTGATCAATAAAATGTACATTGCAAATGTTTAACTTTTCCTTTTCAGGCCATTTACATTGGGTTCACTATTCTTGACATGATCCCAATATTCTTTGCCAAAGTTTTGACGCAGGGAACAGATACAATAAATCTTCCATTACAACTTATAATCACTCAAACACCTGCCACTCCTGCCCTTCAAGAACGTGTCTCATTTTTGCCTTCAAACGCCACGTTTCACGAGAAAATTAAGATAATTCGCCACGCTACTCCACCTTCGGATCCAATGGATGCGTAATCAAAGAAAAGACTCACCATGAATTACCTCGTGTATTAGAGGACGTTGTTCTAAGAGATATAAGAGTAACAACTACTTTTATTCACTACCAAAACTAGCATCTGAAACTTGCCCAATACCTCACTTTGGACATTGATTAGCACATTCAAAAGGCATCAACAATATTGTACGAACTATCTATCTACAATTCACGTCATCGATGGCTCAAAACTCCCCAAACCTATCCAGTCGTCTACGTGCTAATAAGAGAAAAGGAAACACATTTATTTGAAAACTTATTAAACCAGAAGAAAACGGCGTCAACTAATGTAAAGTCCTCAAACCATAGCAGCGGATTTAGAATTGGTTCCTATGAACGCAAGTGGAAGATTACGCGATGCGACGACGAAAGCTTTACTTTAAAAGTCTTATTTTTTTTGTCATTAGCCTTTCCTACTTCAGATTAAATTCCAGACACCTTAATGAATTAAAGTCTCATTTGCCTAATGAATGATGTGAAGATGTCGAGCGGTTCGAAATTAATTATGTGTTTGGTAAGTTAAAAAAACGCCGAGGCAACGGTGTTGCTATTATATTGCAAGTATTGTTTCCGCCTGAATTTCTGTCTGCATATGGATCCAGAGACAGTAGAATGACTTACAATTAAATCTGAATTAGTTTGTAAATGCACATATTGACCTACTCACTTGTGCTCCAAAAGTATTCATACTTCTCCCTAATACCACAATTATTCGCATAGTTCATGAACCACTTAGTGCACGCTAACAAATTATGGAGACATTGAGAAGAATGTATAAATAGGCATAACCACAAAATCTCAAGAGATTTGATTGACAAATAAAAGAGTAGTAACACTTTTTAATGAAAGTTCGCAACCAAAAACTATTCATACAATACCATTACCCTATCCATATGTTTAATTGATATGGTTTAAATTATGATACAGGCTCGAAGTAAAAGGAGTAGTTTCTCTGTGTGGGAGGACGACCTCGGAGGACCACCTTGAACCCCCCCTTTTTCGAGCAGAGACTGCGCGGTCTCAAACAAAATCCTAAGATTCTCATGTGGAAGCAGGTGAGACACCCGACCTGCGTTTGCCTAAATCAGCCGATCTCCCACCCACCATGACCCGCGGACAAATTAATATCCTGCCAGACAGGAGGCTCTAGTCAACCCCATGCCTCGAGGCCGGAATTGGCGCCAGACGAGCATGTTTTCAAACTCCGTTCGGGGCCAGGATTTTCCTTGAGACAGCAGCCGTGCCCGGTGCCTTTTAGCGACTTAGCCGGCTGAGTATATATATTCAGGGTCCCCCGTTACTCGACAGAGAGAGTGCAGCTCCCGTCCCTCGAAGATACGTCCCTCTTTCCTCTCGAGTTGAGCATCTGAAGTTTGAAGGTCTTGTGGATAGATCACCACCCTGAACTTTTGACCATCCTCTATATGCAAGTTCGTGCGACATACTCCTTTCATCTCGTTTTCGTCCGAGTGCACTCCCCCAAGCCTAAGTGTATCTCGCTACCTCTTCCTTGAGGTAATCGACTCCCATTGCAAGATCTCATCACCGCGATGCAAGATCTTCTCATCCCGTGCAACCCGAGTCTTGGTTCAAGCACCACCTCCCCCTTCTCCGAGAAGCTAGTCCGCAAGGTAAAGGTCCTTCCGCCCATTTTTTTAAAACCGCCCCTGGAGGTTATTCCCCGCTGTCCATAATTTGTTAATTACCGAGTCTCATTTTTATTTCCCTATTGCATTAGTCCATGTCCGATCTGTGCATTGCAATTGCATAATACATCAATCTTGACCCGTGTATATATTTTGTGATTATCTTTTTTTTGTTGTAATTAAATCATTTATTTTGGGGTAGTCTCTTTAAATAACCTTGAATGAATCCTGGCATTTTACGAACCCTTTAAGACCAAGCTCACGTACTCGCTTACGCCCCTTTTGTTTGAGCCTCCTATTGAACTGGAGCGAGGCCTACCTCCCCACTCTTCATTCGTGCGAGGCCTCTCAGCTTTCGGTCGCCTATTTATGTGTGTACGGACCCACGGACTAGGTTGTACACCCATAATTCCTCGACACTCTGATCTATTTATAATTTTGACTAGCTAGTAATAGTCATGAACGTTCTAATACCAATTGGATGGCATCGCAAACTCGACAGGAATAAAGTTAGTGAACTGACTTCCGACATGAAATGGAGAATAATTACAAAACTCAAATCTAAGATGAGCTACACGAACATGTCTGAAGGACTAATAAGGACGGTAATAAAAAAGTTTAAGGAATTGGTTCGGAGGATGGTCCGTGGAAAATTTCACCGCGCACGGTTCGGAAGATCTTTAGAGCAGTTAAAAATAACACATGGACGATTGGAAGGGAGATAAAGAATAGTTTTTTTTCATTTAGAGAAGTTTCATCTGGCGACTAGCCTACGAATAGGTTAATATCAAAAGAAAGACAAAACAACAACCAACTCAAGCTACCCCCCCCCCCAAGGCAAGCACCAAAAAACAACCATGGGTAACAAAAAAAGGTAAAAGTATTCTCAGGCACCGGGGGGAAGCCCACCCCTTGGACACCAAAATAAGTCAAACAAAAGGGAGCAGGACAGGCTCCTTCCTCCAAAAGGTCAGTCAGTCCAGAGGTCTTCGTGAGCAAACTCGTCTCGAATGCAAGGGACAAGAGGTAGCGACCGACGGGTGATCGGCCAAGTGAGGCCTTTAATGCCCCAGACCAAATCCTACAGATGGCGTCGTAGGCGTGGCAGATCTGGCTTGGGAACAGGCTGCGGAGAGGTCAGGGTTACCACGCCCGACACCCAGTGGAAGATGAGCCAAGAGTGTGAGCAAGAAAGCTATAGAGATGGTACAAATGAAAGGGGTAAATATAGGGACAGTAGTAGTGGAAGGGGTACATATGGGATCAGGGAAACGTACCAGCTTCCCCAGACCCGGACCCAGCGTGGCTTCCCTCTGTAGTCGAGTCCTTCCTTGCGGACACTCGGACAAGGAGAACGTGCTGGCCCTCCAGGCACAACGTGCAATAGTCTGCACGGGGTACTCTCTGTGTCGCAATGGGAACGGGTTTGCCATCAAGGTTTAAGTTGTGATTGAATGCACTGAGAAGTGGCAGACTGAGGTGGTTCGGATGGAGGATAAATAATTAGGTGAAGGGTGTTAGGAGTTTGGAGGTTGGGGGTGTAGCTGCTAGAGGGAGACCGAGAAAGACGTGGACTAAGGTGATACAGAGGAACCTCAGAGATATGAGTTATAATAGAGAAACAGCCCGAGATCGAGCGGCATGGAGAAGCCCCATTAGGTAAATGAGGCCGACACATGAAAGCATGTATGGAGCCTTCAAAAATGATGATAATAGACCATCCACCTTTTTGCGGATAAAGAATTGAGGGAATAGTAGTTTAAAAAAAGTTGGGTGCTGAGAGGAACAAAGGGGAAACGCATCAGCTTCCCAGGCCTCGCCAAATAGTTCAAGTCAACCCACTGACAGGCCTTTCCTATTTGCACTCGGGTCGCGAGGAAGTGCTACTGCTCTTCCAGGTACCTGGTGTAACAGGCTACACAGGGTACTTACTCCCTGCGGGGTGGAGAATTGGTTAGGAGAGGAAGGCGTCGATGATATTTTGCACACAGCCTCCAATATGTTGCATAAAGGGGGAAATAGAAGGACGTCGCCTGAGAACGCACTTCTGAAGTAGGCCAACGATTATTTGGCTTAAATGTGGCGAGGCTAATATTCGAAAAAACAATGTTCCCAAAGTAAAATGGAGGTGGATCTATTATGCTATACGGCAGATTCTGTACACTTCACCGAATCAATAAAAGGATAAATAATACTACAGAAAGATTCTTGAAGATTATCTGAAGAGAGATGTTCGCAAGCTTTTAACACGACAAAGACTCTAAATACATCGAAATTAGTTTCTCCCTGGTCGAAGGAAGCTAAAACAGAATTAATACTTCCTGGAGAAGTGTACAATAAAAGAACTAAAATAGGAATAATATCAGATGGCAATTAAAAAGCGCAGACTTTTTGGGGTTAATAAACTTAAATTCGTTACTTTTTGTTTTGTAATTTTGCCTTTCTGCATCCTGGCTTTCAGGATTATTAACTTAACCCATTTTTAACGTATTTTTATTTAAGTAAATATAACCCCTTATTTTCCTCTTTATGATATCTGAGTTCATAACAGAGGCAACCCACTCTCAACCTCTGTGCAAACCCCACCCAAAACCGACCGCACATTTACTATTGCCCAACCACACACAATTCTTCTCCCACGAGCAATGTGCTGCTATTTCACTGTATGCATACCATACCAGAAGACACTACATATATCGCAATCAACCGTTCCATTTGTAAACGGCAAGACATTTTACAACCTCCATTTGAACAGACAATTACAACTCAATCCAAATAACCATTTGAAAATATCCACCTGACTCGAATCTCTCAAAGGCACGAATTAAACGAAAATTATAGCCAACAATAATGCATAATAAGAGGGAATGAATCTCTCGAAATAGAAGAATGAGAGCTAGATAATAGTGGAGAAGGGAGATGGATCAAGGCCGACTCCATCTGGCGAAGATGAGAGCGAGTGAGGGCAGGGCTAATCTTCGCAAGGATGAAAGGGCGACCGCAAATGCACTCAAATTGAGATAATAATCGAAGCTCAGAGCCGTGGCTAATCGGTCGGAGAGATTAAAATAGGGGTGCGGCGAGCCCCGCTCGAATTTCTATTTAGGATGCACTAATTCGCCTTTGAGGAGTTCGCTTCATTCCAACCCAACTAAACGTGGGCGACTATTTCCCTATTGAGGGGGGCCGCCGAGGGGATCGAGATTAGGCAATGTTACGTTCGTACTTCCACGTATTTGCTTAGGGTCCAAACGTGTTTCAGGCAGTTTCAAAATCCTGGACACAGACTTCCGCATAGGAAAATTGTATACGAATCGTTATCACTCGTTATTTTTTCTCTTCTCTCACTATTAATCACATCAGTTTCCTTTGCCATTTATGAAAGTTACAAAAGAGAAGAAGAGAAATGGAACGAGATGATAAAGTAATAAGACTTACATTATCCCCCCCCCTCCCCAATCCCTCCCTTTTGCCTAAGGGTTGTTAAATGATCGAGGAGGAGAAACTCACAACGAATGGCCTCAAGTGAGAAACACTAGGGGACAATCCAACCCCGTTTCACTATCCCTTCGGGGCCAAATCCAGAAGCGGGATGTCGCTCTCTTAGAGAGAGGAGGCAAACTCTCGCTCTTAAGGGAACGCAACGCCGTCTCTAAACTGTAAGGGAGGTAGAATAGAAAAGAAAGAGGGATATTATGGGGAGAAGTAATTATTAAAGTTAAGATAGAGAGAATATCGGATTATGCGCCCATGGTGAACACATGGCATACGTGGGGATTATTTTTCAATATAGCGACAATTAACGAGGGCATCTCGGGCCAAAAAGTTTTGAAGCGAAAATATGCGGGAGAGACCACACTGAATGGAAGAAAGGCAGGACATGTTTTGGACCAGGTACACATAAGTTTTAATTCGGACTTCCCGAATCGTGCATCGATGAACAACTCCGCAGTGGTGTATAATCACATATATCCACGAAGATGGATGTGTGAATGTATGTATGTTGACTTAGATGTTTTATTCAGCGTGAGTGACATTCTTAATTCTTTAACTTCGTTATTCTTGATTTGAATATCTTGCGTTTAATGAAGTTTTAAGTGGTAAAAAACGGCACACGCGACTTTTAGGAGAAAAAACAAAAATCCCTCTTTTATTTCGCACATTTTTCCTTTTAATTTTTGTTAACGTTTTGAGAGATGGGAATGGGTTCTTTCACATAAAAACACATCCAACGCTTTCAAACAACCTTCTCTGTGTACACATATATGCACAAAGCTTCTCAATTTAAAGCAATACCCTTCCCAGCATCATATATCCAGTACCTTTAATGGAACTAATAAAATCTAAGGCAACCATTGCTAATGGTAAGGCCAATCATCTAAATGAACATATAGTGACCACCACTCACCCACCCACCATTCTCACCACCCTTTCCGAGCCTTCTTACCCACCGTTGGCGGAGATACCATCGCATTTTAGTTCTTTTAAGTGTTTACTTTGCTTAAAGTAGTCCATTGTTTTCGATGATGATAGCGTGTCTTAGCGGAGTGCCCTATGTCGGGTCACATTAGCGCCCCCAGGAGTTCATGGTCACCTGGAAGCGATAACATCCAGCGCTCCCCTCCTCTCTCAGGTGGTTGGAGGACAACGCCGAAACGCCAAATGTCGCACGCACAGGCAGTTTCATCTTTGTACATCATCAAACGAGTTACAACGCGCTGTCATTTACCTCTTCACTTCACACATACACATCACTCTTCCGTCTACGGGCCAACAGAGGGAGGGTTTCATTCCACAAGCTCCAGATGTGGGACAGGTGGCTCTATTTTGAGCCACGACGCGTTCAAGGGTACGGTAAGGGATGGCAAAACACTTTTCATGGTGCCCCTTGGGCTTGCGCGTGGTTATCATTCTGATCTACATGTTGATTTCCCAGCTCGAAAAATAAATGGGTGGCCTTCTCATTGTTCCCAAGCACCCTGCCATTCTCATCCTTAATTTTATCCCATTTGGAACTTTCACCCCCCAAAATATAATTTTCCGGTTCCCATCTTGATCTCCATTCGTGATCCTTCAAAACGCCTCATTAGCTCGTGGCGTGTCCTTAATCTTTCGCCATTTTTGTCATTCACCTCTTGTCATTTACCAGGTAGCTTGTTGATTCCTCTAAGGTAAAATTCAGCAGGTTTAGAGTTCAAGAAGTTGTCCACGAACAATTTTACCTGGTCTTATTCAGATCCCTTTGTAGCAAAAAAACATGGAAATCACTTGGCAAGGTCTGGTGGGGTAGAACAGATCAACTTAAGACCAATAATTTTTTCTATGTGATTCTTGCTGCATCATGAAGAAGCACAACGTGCCTCTTGTTGACGAGTGCAGTGCATTTCTTAAAAGATTTGCAACTGCTGACAGTATAATTTCGCATTCCATCAGTTCTCTTAAAACATTATCGAAGTCTGATGATGATCGTCGTGGTCTTGGTTCATCTGCCAATAATGATGCTCAGGAAGAAACATTTGGGACTTGGCCATAAACACTACAAATTTTGTTGGTGTTTCTGAAGGGTTTATGTTATTCTTGAACTCCCACAACATCACAGGTCGAATAGGTACTTTTAGTCCCTCCATTGTATGGCATGATATTTTAGTTTAAATTATGATGCACACTTGTTTACTGCTGATGTAAGAATGAGCGGTGAATGCTCTTTCTAAACAGGTAAATTAAAATTAAGGTTAAAACAATGGAAGTTCGAAATGCGCGGTTAAATTTTGCTTCCAATAAACGGAAATTACTTATGACTCACCCTGATATATCTCCCCTACACTGCTAATCATATGAAAGTACGCTGCCTAATTCCTCTCTAATGCAAGTTTCACAACTTCATTCCACTAATCAGTATGCCGCATTCTCTTTCCAGTTTTAGCAAACAAACCTACAACCTTTCCGTTAATTACTCTAAACTTATGCCACATTTTCTCTATAGCCATATTTAATACTCTTGAGAATTTTTACATATTCTTTCCTCTCTCGCTGGTTTAGATTTTCACTTTTGATTATTCCTTCATTTGCACCTTTCTAGTGCTTCCCCCCCCCATATATATATATATATATATATATTAATTTAAAATTATAAAGCACAGTCCTATGGTCATATATTCTTATACTCAACTCTAACTGCTTTTGCATCGAACACAATCTGCATCATATTCTTTCTTACACTGAGCCGATTAATTATACGTTTGCATACAACCTCTCTTCTTTGCCTAAACCATTCGTATTTATGCACAACCTTGTGTTGAAAAAACGAACTTCCACACAGAGGTTCCTTTCAGTACATAAACCTATCACCCCGTATCCCATTTCTTTCTCCCGCCGTGTAATAAACTACCCAGCTATCAACTTCTATCATTCTGTCAACAGCTCATCAATTTATATACCTCACAACTTTCAACCGAAAGACCAAAGAGTTTTGGACAATTGATTTTACGGTAATTGTTACTATTATTGTTTACTTAAGGAAGTAGCAACCTGTATCATTCCGCCAGAACATTTTTAAAGAAGTTTTCAAAAGAAAATACTGAAGTTAGATATAGTAAAAATGAGTAAAGGGCGCATACTCAGATTAACGCAAAGAGAACTTGTAAAACTTCATTATATAGAGAAGTGCGAAGAGGAGACTACTTGGAGCATGATTGTATTAGTTCTTATACACCTGCCCAACCTTGGCAATGGAGGTAGATGCCCTCTGGGAAAAGTTAAAAAAAAAATGTATGAAAAGAGCGTGGCTTAGGTGTAGCAGTACCTAACTCTCCGGAACCGGCCTTTGCTCTGCGACGAACACAGGTTCCATCCAAGTGGAAAGGGGTCATCTGAATCGTAACAACCGTTGTAAACGCCTTGACCGACGGGGTCATGCTGGAATACGAGCGATGCCTCCCCCCCTCACCCTGCACACATACTCGAACGCGTAACGACCAAATATTTAATGACAACCCTTGAGTTATTGGCGCCAATAATCGCTGATTTACGCTCGCCAAAATTGACTGCCTTCAAAGAATATTAATCTCGCGAAGACGTTATGCGAGCAAATTGCCAATTTATAGGAAGGAGGTAGCTGTCGGGGACCCGAATTGGAAAAAGGCTCTAATGGGATCCGTGGGAGAGGAAGTCTCTACGAGTCTACAAAGACATCCATTGCAGTTTTACTCACCGGAGGGAGCATTTTTGTTTTAAAATATCCCCTCCAGCGGCGGCCTACGAAGGAATAGCCGCCGAAAAAAAACAAATATATATCCTTACTTTAACTAAAAATAAAAAAAAATAACATGAAAAACACAGAAGATAAACAATAAAAAATGATACTAGAGGCGCGCTGAGATTCTCTTGGGGAGGCCCACCTCACTACCTGATCAAAGAGATGTCAATAATTAAAAAAAAGTAGGTAGAGGGTTTGCCACCTCCCAAATCTATGGAATACCCGTCCTGAATGCAGGAACCCGACCACGAGAGACTAGGGACAAGCGGTAGCAACCCGTTCATTACGGTACCGGGACAGGTATAGCACACACGAAGCTCCCTCATAGTAAGACAGTCAACCAAAATGTACACAAATTTGGGCAGTATATTTCCATCATAGGTTTGGTTAAAAGCGACAGTTATGTTCGTATTGGTAAGTAAGTTTCTTTCTATGTGTCTCCGTTTAACGTTTGTTCGCCTTTACGTCTGGATTCAACCATAGATCAGTTGACCGAAATTCATCAAAAAAAAGGATTTATTATCTTTAAAGAGGAGGTAGAAAACTAGAGCAATTGGCACAGAATCCCATTACAATGGAGGGTTTCGATATCACTCGCATCATCCTTAAGTAAGATAGAAGAAAAAAAAGGTTTATATATCTATTAGAATAATAAATGGTTAGTTATAAATCTACTAACAAACAATCCGGAGAAAGTTGGGTATACATATTATAGAAAATGGTTACATACGAACTAACAACCGTATATGCGACAAAGGACAGGTCAAAAGAGTAGCATCGGGCCGATGGTCAAAATATTGGTCATATGATAGTGGGATAGTGAAGAACGGTCAATTTTTTGATCGATGGTGGTCTAAACCTTTATGAGAAGGGATTAAGCAGCTAGTTGGTCTGCGTTGTACTCTTTTAGGACGACTCCATCACATAAAAATTTGAAATTTGTCAGAAACATTATTTATAAAAAACCTAAATAGTGCGTTGCATACAAGTATTATGGGTTAACAGATTCACTGTTTAGGTAGTGTGTGGAGCCTCGCTGAGGAGTGAGGGTTGCAAGAGATTCAGCGTTGGGTGAAAGAAATCATCATCTATACATTTCAAATCTAAATTTTAACCTGTGCTAACTAAGTCAGCTAATATCATTATATCCTTTATTGTTATATAGGTGTTTTGTAAATTGTGTTATTTAGGTGTTTCGTAAAGTTTGTTATTTAGGTGTTTTGTGAGGTGTGTTATTTAAGTGTTTTTATGGTCTCTTATTTAGGTGTTTTGTAGGGGGGGGGGGAGTATGTGTTTGTAACGTGTGTGCAGTTTATGTATCTTTTGTTAGTTTCTTGATTTTGTCATGACATTTGAGTATGAGGGCCAATCATTGGCGATGCACACACAGTGGCGTGTATAAATACATACTGCAGGACAGTGGCGCGATTCACGCTATGAAGCGAGGTTCTCTCCCGTCACCCACCCAGCTGGTGAAGCACGGAGGAGGCCTGCAAGAAGACACGATGGCTGGCCGCCGCCGCCGCCGCCGAATACCCTTTCATTTCTTAATGTCATTTTCGCTTTTCTTTTCCTTCCCAGCCTCCTTAGGCCTTAGTTTCATTATATTTCGTTTATCCTTTCTTTTTATTTATACCTCTCTTTATTCTTTAAATTCTTAATTATTTCTTCAATACTCTGATGCATTTTACGATTTTCTTTGCTGTCCTTACATACCACCCCCCAACTGGTTTCTAGTGCCTCTAGTTGATTCCTCTGGAATCTATCAGGCTAAGTATCTTCCACACATGCTTAATTCAGACTTCATAACTTTCATTACAAACCTCCTTTCTTTTAACACTATATCAGAAATGGCACCTGGATTTTGGCTTTATTTGGAAATATTAATAATCAATGTTCCTCGATTGTCGCTGCTACTTCCGGTAGGGAAATTTAAAGTTGCCTTCCTACGCTCCATCCCTTTCCCCCTCGACCTTTTCCTTTTCCGTGGGCCTATCGCCCAATGACTTGGCGGTATCATGTCATTTTCGGTCGTCTCTGAATCGGACACACTAGCGGGACCCAGGGCCAACTGATGGAGTGCTCCCCAACATTTTATTGCGAAGACCGCCTATTCCACCAGACTGCAAGCCACATTTTGGTTGAATCTCATAGTATAAGGAAGGGTGCACAACTGCGGTCGGTGGGTCCACTAGGCAGCTGCGGAGGTTCTCCAATTGAATAGCGGCTACAGAGCAAAGGACAGGGAAGGACAAGTCGTCTTCCAATTCGCGTTCACCTAAGCTCCATCCATCGAGGAAGGACTTAAACCCACTTAGGTCCTCTCAGTTCACCTTACCAAGCATTCCTCGGTAGATGGAGGACAGTCACAGTCCTGATCCGCGCCCTAAGTACTCGTCTTGTCAATTTGCGATTTCTATGACTTCTTTACGCCTCGTTCACCAAAAAAAGTCATCAACGATCATTAACGATCAATTAATTTTGTTAAATTAAGTAAGGAAATTTGAGTCTGCTAACCGAATTGCTGTAGATATTTAATTTATTTTTATAGTTAAAATATACATTGAAATAATAGATGGTTTAATTTGTTTTAAACACGTGTGGTCTTACTGTCGACCATTACCATAAATCAACCACTGCCTTCTTTAATTCACTGATTGGGAGAATTAAACAAAAATATTCATAGGGGCATTTCTACAGGCTTCTTCAAATGTGTTTTTTTTATTGTTCAAGTCCTGTACATATTATATTGAATATTTCATTTTTCAAGTGACGAAATAAAAAAAGTCACCTGGGTTTAAATCTGGTGAACGTGGTGGATACTCGATGGTACCTCGTCATCCGATCCACCGATTATGAAATGTGGTGACATCGTGACGGTAATGGAGGTGGAGATCTTGTCGCAAGTAAATTTCCTCATCTCCGTATAACTGTTGAATTGCCAGAAGCATGTTGAGATAGCTATGGCCGGTAACTGTAGAGTCGAAAAAGAATGGAAGAAAGACGCGATCATGGTCCTCTTCATTTAGCATTCTTTAGAATTCAATAGACACTTGTCATACTTTTCCCCGTTTCACGATCACAATTTTTTTTGCTGATCGGTTGAATAACTACAGCTGTTCATCAGAAAAGTGCTAGCACCTGTTAATGTCTTTGGACGCCCAGTCACTTGCTGGTACACATCATACACAGAGCATAGTATCCATTTTCGTTGCTCAAATGAGAAGCGCCCCCTTCCATTTTCCGTGTTTACTGGAGGCAGATAAAGCTCTTACTAATTTCATCTGAATCTATTAGTGGATTTACCTGCTACATGTCTTTAAAAAATATATACATGGTTTTAGAACATACTATATATAATCTTTTAAAATTAAACTACAATGTAGAATGCATCTATAGGATGTAGTTACTATAGCAATAGTAAATAAACCCCTTCGAAACTACAAAGGATCAGCCAGAGCCCAACGATATCCGTTTATACAAAGCCGATTTTAACTGGACTGGGCACCACTTATTTGAGTTTGGGTGATTTATCTTCTAACATCAGCTCTTTCAGAACTCTAATCATTCGCGGCTTCCACCTTTCCAATTCATCTTCCTAACTAATGAAGGAAGAATTAGAATTTCGAGGAACCTTAACAATGACTAATAGATCGAATTCTGTATGAATTCAGAAAAAAAAACAATATAATACACCTGCGCATCTTAGTTAAAATGATACCAAAGATTGCAATACCTGCTTATACCAAATATAGGTTTATTTAGCTCTGAATTTATAAGAATGTTCTCGAAATTATTAAAACACTTTTTAGTTGCGTGTTCGCGACTCTATAATTTAGTATGTCGTCGGTCGGGTGGTAAATATTTTACTTTCTAAGGGTTTTTTGGGCCATAACATCGTAACTTGTAGGAGAATAGCATAAGGCACCCACGTTTCCCCACCTCCCTTCCGGCTCGATATCTGATGGTCTCCCGCCGGAAGAACCCGCCGACCATTTCAGCTAACCACCGAATTCCGTCCTGGACTGGTTATCGATAGATGGGGGCCCATCTTGGCTTCCGGTGGTTCCCGGAAGTTTGCAAATGACGAAATGGAGGAGATAATAAAGCCGCTCTCACCCGAAGAAGGACGCTTGATATCAAATCTACTTCCGGCACCATGTGAACCTCTCCCCAGTTTCAAGTATAAAAGATGAATTCTTTTAACCCTCAGTAGTAGAGCTTGCACAGCGTCTAGCGGGGCAGGAATTGCCATCTATCTCGGTGTAGTGGTAAATTGTCGAAGCACCTAGTCTTTAGAGAGGAGATCGGTCCCAGTTAGGGAGGCTCCTTACTCCGTTAGTCTGCAAGTCAGTGCAGACCCAAGCTCGTACTCACGTATCAGAGCCGAAGCTACAAACAGCCTCACTCTGGTTGCCTAAGCGAGGAAACTACATCTCGGCTTTTCTCTGTGGCCCTACGCGTCGATAGGTCACTTCGCCCCTCGCCCCTCCCTCACAGAGGCACTCAAGATTCCTCAGAGTTCACGAGCGTGGGGCCCTCTTTAACAAGAAGATAAGCTCCCGCCACCGCCTTCTTCCAGCAGAATCGTGGGATCAGGTCGGTCCCTGGAGAACCTACCTCATCGTCACCACCCCTTATCTCACCACCTTCACTCACCAGCGCCACCCGAACATCAAGTTCCAAGGTAACCCTTCCCTTTCACATTCCCCAACTACACCGCGAAGCTTACCAACATTACAAGTGTATATAGGGATTTACAAGCCAAGTGAGATATCCGATAATCACTTATTTATTTATCTCTCAAAGCACCTTATTTGTATATATATATATATATATATATATATATATATATATATATATATATATATATTTTCTTGTTTAGTGTTCATTAAAACTTTATTTTAATATTGTTTGGTATCTAACTTTCTTTGGGTCGCTTGCTGGCAAAGTTCATTCCAATCCCTCCGTAGCCAACTTCTAAGCACTCTAGAGTCAATAAACCCATTCAGGGCACGGGCCGAACAAGTATAAGGAGTAGTACGACGACCCCTCCGCCTCTGTGATAATAGGATATATATATATATATATATATATATATATATATATATTGCATGAAAGACTCGACGTATAGGTGAGAATGGATGGGGAGAAATGGGACCGCGGATAATGAGGCTTTGACAGGCACATTGGATGGGGTCAGGTACCTTTCAGCGCCTTACTGCAAGGCTGCGCAGAACATAAATGTGGCCCTCAGGAAAACGGGTTTGCTAGTTGCCGATCATGCTGGGACGAAGATCAAGGAATTGGTTTCGCACAAAAAGTTTAGGGCCCAAACGGATAGGGGCATAATCTATCAGATTCCGTGTGAAGGGTGCGACAAGAGTTATTACGGAGAGACTGGTAGGGACATTAAAACTAGACTTAGTGAGCATAAGAGGGACGTCCGGGCACATAGAACTTCAAACTCGTTAGTGGTGCATATAGATGAATGTGGGCATTTACCCAAATGGGATGGGGTGAGTATAGTTCAAAAAGGTTTATCAAAACGTGAGCGTAGGATTATTGAAGCTACATATATTCTCTCCTATAGGTCGACAAATCACCGGGACGGTTTCTTCAAGCTGGCGACAGGTGCGGCAAGGCGCATTAATGAAGAGGCGGAAGGGTCGAGACGAGGGGGAAACGGCCGGGGAAGAGCAAGTGACCGCGACCCAGACTAACTTTACGAATGGTCGAGCGGCGATCTTCCATCTCTCTTGTCAGTTCCATTCTGAGGAAGCCAAGAGGCGAAACGTCAATAAAGTGTCTGGACTTTTCTTTCTCCCCATCCATTCTCACATATATATATATATATATATATATATATATATATATATATATATATATATATATATATATATATATATATATATATATATATATATATATATATATATATATATATAAAATATGAGACAGGGAAAACTCCAACCACTCCTCGGCCTATTCCTCGACATAACTATTCGGCCGATTCTAACGAAATTTGAAACCGTTTATGTTGTTTTACATTCTCTTTCGAATGGTATAATTGACACGGTCTCCCCAAGGTCGGATTGCCCCACTTGTTGAAAGTTTTGAAGGTCGTCAGGTCATAGGCCAGATTATTTGAAAGCACGCGATTTAAGTCTGTTGACCTTGTTTTTGCACTGATTTTAAATTCGGTTTAATTAAAAAAGATAATAAATAGTACATACTCTTATCCTTGAAGGAGGACAAACTGTCCCTTGAATGTTATGCCTCGTGTGGGTGGCAGTTTCAGAGCAGGGAAGTAAACCAACACATGTCCCTATGTAGTTCCGGGTTTAGAGAAAAGACCTGATTCAAGGATCCGTAGGTAGGGGATAAAGATGAACTCGTCCCTCTCAATCGAGCGTGGAGCAAAGGCTTAGCGGGGATTTGATGACGTCAGGGAAATCTGCGGATGGTCGGCCCAGATAAGCAACAAAAGAGAGCGAAACAGATTGCCAAGAATGGCATTTATTTCTTCGTCAAAAGAGGAGGCAAAGTTATCTCAAAGCCGAGATCCATTTCAGATTATTCTGGCACACACGCGCGTACAGCCTGCATTCATGCCTGGGTGTGCGTATTTGGGTGGTCTCGCAAATACTGGTAGATTTGTATTCTTGAGCTTTGCAGTACGAACTTAAAATAAGTGTGGCTTAAGTGGTTTGTAAATAGGTGCTAAAAGAGTGTAAACAAAAAAGATGGTAGTAACGCGTACAGAGCCAAATACTGCATTGATACACACACACCTCGTCATTTAGACGAATCACCATACGAAAGAAACAGAGGTAGAGAGAGTACTTTTATTATTTATTTCAGACTAAAGCGAAAACAACGGGGCGAAATGGCACGCGCGCCGTTCTCTATATTTCACACAGCTCCAGAAGGGCTGACCTCTTGTTCTCTATTATTCAATGTAGTTCCCTGCACTGAATAATAGAGAACAGGAGAGCCCTTCGGGCGGTATGGGCAAGATGGAGGTCGGCGCCAGTGAATTTAAAATTGCGTGCCATTGCACCCCGACTACTTCCCTTGACGCATGCCCACAATGACTCGTCGGTATTATGTCATTTTCATGTCTTCTCCGAGGCGCCATCTTGAACCTTTCTATGTTGACTCTTTGGTACCCATAACTATGCGACACGTTCTTGGCGGAAAGTTCTAGTTTGGTAGAGGGGCGCGCGTGGTACCTGTGTCAGTACCAGGAGAACGGGGACTGGCACACTCTTCTCTGGTACTCAAGGCGGGCCCTTGTCGCCAGGTCCTGGTGTAATAAAGTCCACGGAGGAGACTGGCATCCCTCAGATGACTTTCTAATGGTCTTCTTATTTGTTTATCTATTTTTGTTTGTTTCTTTTATCCTTTTATTTGTCTGTCCTACTTTTGGTGGTCATTTTATTGATATCATGGGTTAGTGTTTACGGACTTTCTTAGATACAAACAAACTTGAGCATCTTGCTGGGAGAAATCAGAAGCGTCCAGTGTCCACAATACCGATATACAAATGAATGTACGCACAAATATCATCCCTTCGCAGGCTTTTCAGTGCGGACACCAAAGAGATCAGGGGCAACGAATTCGCATCAATCCCTCCACGGAGCCTCACTGACCTGAGATAATTAAAGTGGAGGAAACAGATAAAAAAAAATGACACCTCAGTGCCTGCCCAAGTTGACGCCTGGGGAAGGGAAGTTCCGAAGTGGCGAGAATTCAATCCAAATCAGGACTATGTGGAGCGAGGGCCGAACACCGAAACAAACCTTCAGGATGACTCCGAACTTTTCAACATCACCCTCCCCCCCTTTTATTCCACTTGTTCTCATAATGGCTTTTGTCACTCGTGTACATATACTGCGCAAGACCCCTTGACGAGAGAGCGGGAAAGCAGGTTTAGAGTAAAGACCAACAGGAGACATAGTTTTGTTAAAGGAGTTCAAAGGTGGTTCAGTTTGGCGTAAGTGAAAAGTATAAAGTAGAGACTGCGATGGTTTGAAATTATAAAAAAAAATATCAAATGCTATGGAGGGTAAACTGTGAAAAAAGTACAGTGGCCCAATTGGGGAGGAGACTATTTCTGCAAAGACTGCATTAATGAGGGACCAGTGCGTGGAAAAAGTGTCTAGTGGTCCACGTAACAAGCAAAACTAGGATCATCCGCGCACCTTGAGCTGGGCAACTCTTGGTTGACCCTAGTGAATGGAATTATTTCTTGGGAAGGAGTGGTGGCCTGCAGGGGGTGAATACTCCGAAAGGAAAGATGGTAAAAATAAAGTAGTTTACAATTGTAGGTCTCGGCTAAAAAATGTGTGGCCGCAAGGATTTTCCGCGTTAAAGGAGTTTAAACGAGGAAAAGGATGGGAGTAAAGTGTACAGAGCCAAACACTACATTTATTCACACTACACCACTTAAGGAATCACAAGAAATATCGCCACTATGTTGTTTGTCACCATTCGAAAGAGAGAGAGAAAGATATATATATATATATATATATATATATATATATATATATATATATATATATATATATATATATATATATATAGAGAGAGAGAGAGAGAGAGAGAGAGAGAGAGAGAGATATGATGATGATGATTAATACGCCAATGTAATGCTGCTCAGTCTGTAAAGACTATCTTGCAGCCAGGTACATTGGAGGTTGTTTTCTTCATACACCACGCTCAGTCCACCTGGGTCATGGTGCATATGAAATCAATGGCATTGGCAAGCATGTCACAATATCTAAAATTAAAAAAAAAGAGGTGCGGATGGTATAAAAATAGTCTATTAAAAATTAGTGGTACTCAATACCACATTTGCGCCTTTTGCTAAACATTACAAAAGTGTAAAAGGTGAAACAGGCGTTCATTAAAATTCTTTGATACGCGTCATTGCGCTAGATTTCTTTAAAGACATTAATGTCTTTTAGGAACCTGAAAAGTGCTTTTGGATCAAAGTTTTTGGACTTTGGAGATAAAACCGATTTCAGGGCTGAGTTTGCTGGATTATTGTTCAGGGAAGGGAATGCTCTTGTCCTCTGGTTAATGAGGGAGGGGCATTCTATAAAGATGGGAAGGATGGACACCGGCACATTGCAAGAGGCACAGATGGGTGGTGGGGCGCATACATAAGGTACCCATGCGTGAGCCTTGTGTGCCCAATCCTCAACCTGCTCAATATTGTCTCATCTCTCCTGCTCAATGGCTGGTCTCTATTTGGCCATGGAAGCACAAATGGTTTTACGCCATGAAACTTAGTTAGGGGATCTATCACTTCCCACTCCTGCTGCCAAAGTGAGTAGGCATATGCCCTCATTAGTGGGCACCTAGTGGGCACTGGTGCCCTAATAGGAGCCAACCCTCTCCCAGCTGCTTAATCCGCTTTTTCGTTTGAGTTTATCCCTATATGGCTAGGGACCCAGCAGAAGGTAATCTTGTGCTTAGTACTCATCCAATACATCCATTCCTTAATTTTGAGGACAAGTGGGTGCTTGTTCTGTAGGGAACTTATAGAATCTAGTACAGTTCTT
The DNA here is from genome assembly GCA_963969495.1 of Ceratothoa steindachneri. Taxonomy (NCBI): domain Eukaryota; kingdom Metazoa; phylum Arthropoda; class Malacostraca; order Isopoda; family Cymothoidae; genus Ceratothoa; species Ceratothoa steindachneri. The sequence continues at coordinate 69,513,235 of OZ018335.1, read as the reverse complement.
GAGTCGGAATAGATTACATAAGAATCAGGTGGTGAGCTGGAAATGTCATGAAGTGCAGCAAGTATCGCTGTCAGTTCCGCTGTAAAAATGGATGCATGGGGGTGGGAGTATGACTAGGGTAGTCACTGTGGGTGATATCATACCTGCCCCAACACCAGCCGGGCTTTTCGAACCATCAGTGAACACAGGTTTCATGGAATGGTTTTCGTTTATATGTTGCAAGAACATATTTTTCAGTGTGAGAGGGTGGAAGTCTGATATATTGGGAATGTGGAAGTTTTCGCACACTTCAGCGGTACCTCTGATCCATGGTGGGACTTGTGGTTGGTAGCTGGGCATCCCAATAGCACTTCCAATATGCACTGCCTGCTCACACATCCTTAACTCAAATGGTCGTGCGATGGATGGAACTCTATCATAAATTGCATTTGAACGTCTCCCTAGGATGCTCTGGTAGACTGGGGTATTAGGTATTTGTTGGATACAGAGGAAATATTTCAGGTTCTGAATCAGGCGGTGGTATTTTAATCGGAGAAGGCCGCTTTCGGCACTTGAGAAGATTTGAAGGTTCCAGGGCCAGCATAACTCCCAGTTTGCGGATTCGTTCCAGGGCCTTGAGGTTTGTATTATTTGCTAAGTTGCATATCTGAGAACCATAATCCATTTTGCTCTGTACTAGGCCAGAGTGTTTGGCGGTCTGCACCCCAGCTTGTATGAGAGAGGAGTTTCATTAAGTCTAACCTCTTTGTGCATGACTTCTTCAGCTTGGTTATGTGATGTTTCCAAGTTAGTTTTCTGTCAAATCTAATACCCATACATTTTTTATCTTCTTCAAACTTTATAAGGGTCTTATTCAGGAAAAGCTCGGGGTGTCCCAGAGACCATTCCTCAGGTTTGAGTAGTGCACAGCAAAAGTCTTTGTTGTTGATAGACGAAGTCCTTTGCTTGCTGTATTTAAGGTTATTATATTTATTGCTTGCTGGATCTTACGAGTCACGAATGGCAACAGTGGTGAGGAGCATGCTATGGCAAGATCATCAACATAGAGTGATGAGAATATGTCGGGTTGTACCCCTTTCAAAATGTTGTTGATTGCTATGGTATATATATATATATATATATATATATATATATATATATATATATATATATGAGGGAATCCCCACGTGGAAGATCTTTAGCAGAAAGGAACTCCCATGTGCAGCAAAGGCCCGGCTAGGCCTAAAGTGGTAAGCCTACCCCCTCCCCCTTCCACAAGCGGTAGCCTCGAATCGAGTCCCCCCACGATTCACCTTTATGCGGGCTAAAATAGCTCTGCAAGAAGATTCAAGGCCCTTCAAGAGTAGAGCCGTTTCCCGCTAACCCCCAACGCCGGGGAGAGCCTCGGACATAAATAACGCTCGACTCCCCGGAAGAGACTCAGAGTTGAGAAGTCTCACCCAGAACCATGAAGATTTCCCCATGGTTCCATTTCAAGTGCTAGCAACAAAGCAAAGTGACAGCTGGACTATTTTGTGTATTTGGAATTAGCCCCAGCCAGGAGGTAATTCCACTGAACGATCACCAGAGTGATTTTCCCGACTTCTTTCATCAATTCGTGTCGAAGCCCTCCTCATTTCAGGTAGCCAAAATACTCTCCCCTGGACCGGAAGTTACCCCCCCCCCCTTGCTTTTGGAGAACCGTTATCACTCCAACCTCCCGCTTTGAAGACATCCGTAAGCCAACCCCTATCCAGCTTTTAGTAACCCAATTGAGTTAATCCCCCCCCCCCATTTGAATAGTCTCCTCCGGGAATACCTTAAGTTCTAACTTCATAGCCTGATTTATAACTACAATTCCCCCTTTCATTTCTGATGTGATTTTGCCCGTTAATTCTCTGAGGTAATTTTACCCATCAATTCTCTCATTATTTTTGTGTAAATAAAATTATATTTTTGTAAATGTCTCTTTAAATAACCTTGAGCTTTGCCATTGTCCATAATTTACCTGACCTCGTTTCACTCTCTCAGCCAGTCTAAACTCGTGGTTTTCCGTCCCTTTTGTCGGTTCACTTTCAAGTTATTGGTCCATCCCTCATAGATATAATATGGTATTGATATATTGTAATGTCATACCACGACAATATATATATATATATATATATATATATATATATATATATATATATAGATAGATAGATAGAGAGAGAGAGAGGAGGGGAAGGGGGAGGGGAGGGAAGGGAGAGAGGGGGGAGGGGAGGGGAGGGAAGGGAGAGAGGGGGGAGGGGAGGGGGGGATAGGAATAGAGAGAGTACTTATATTATTTACTTAAAACTAAAGCGAAAACAACGGTGGCATCTCCACCTGGAAGTTTAAAAGGAGCAGTGAAGTTGGCGAAGTGAAAATGTTTGGAAGATATCCAGCCAAAGCAGCTTAGAGAGGAGACTACTTAGGAAGTAGTGGGTCAAGATGGCACGCAACTCTCTATAATTAGGGCAAATCTTACTAGGGGATTCTAGCTGATAGGACACGCAATCAAAATGCCAGCGGCAGGGAGGAAGGGCGGTATAGGGAAGTTGGGGACTCCAGCATCGAAAGTAGAAAGACCAAAAGAGCCGTCATGAGGAGAGAAAAGCCACGCAGAGAGAATTTGGCCCCTCATATAGAGATTAAACGAATGGCGTCCGGGGAGGTGGGTGGGTGGGTGGGGAAGGGCCCATTAACAGTACATCTCCATTTCTTGCTTCTGAAGGGAGTCTAGGTCTTCCAGCCCCCAACCCCTCCCTTATTTATGACTGTTATTACAGCAGTGCCATAGTGAAGAGCCATTATAGGAACGGCCATTAAACGTTTCGCCAGACCGATGCGCCTTTTCCACATTAGTGCCAAATGGTCGCGCAACTCTCTTAATCCGTCTCAATCGCGAGGGCGAAGAGGCTAGACAGGGGGATGGCACAAATTCGATCCTATCGGGCGAGGTCGTCTCCCGTGACCTAATGAAAATCACATAAAGATCAGAAGGACAACCGCTGGCAAACCCGTTGGAGCGGAAGGTGGAGATAAAAGGGTAGTACTGCGAGCAGGGAACCCTTTGTGGCCCTAGGGCAGGCCACCCGTTTCGCGTCAGGGGAGTGTGGGAGTGATAACAATTTTCGGCAGATTCCACGAAGAAGGAGAGGAAGAGACAACAGTGTTGTGATTAGCAGTAGGCGTGATGATGTACGTGTCCGGAGCTGTCTGTTCGTATGCCCTAAGACTCGACGCACCACCTCAGTGGCGGCTGAAATGTTCTATCTCCGCTCTGGCGGGGGATCGAACCCGGTACCCCAGTCGTGGAAATCCAACGCCTCGTCCACCAGGGAAAAGAGAGTCCCATTCAGCGTCGTCCTTCCAACCCATAGATACTTGTCCGCTATCTGCAAAAATGAGCTTCATGCTTTCGTGGCGGAAGCAAACAAAAAGAAAAATGAGAACACGAAAAAATATACAACGGCAAAGGGGACTATCCGCCCCCTCCCCCTCCCCCTGGCAGGGGTAAAACGTGAAAAGAAGGATAGAAAAAAAAGGAGAGAACAAATTAACTCCAACATCGACCGCGCTTTAAGACGATAAGTCCCCGACTTATCTCGAATTGGAGAACAACAACAAAAAGATGATAAAAGGCACCAAAAGCCGGTCGAGGAATGAGACAAAAACAACTAGAAAAAAAAGGCAAAAATAATAGAACTAAATGGAAAAACGCCCCACCCCCCAGCGAATTAAATCGAAACACCCTTAAAAACTAAAAAGAAAATGGTAGACTTGAACTCTTGATAGGAAGGGAAAAAATAAAAAAAAACAAGAAACCAACGAAATTATTTTCACTTAAAAGCGAAAAGAAGGGGAAGGAAGAGACGAATGAAGGAAAAAGGCGTTCAAAAGGAAAAGAGGACCTATTTTAAAAGGCCGAAAATCAACAGAAACGTTTCTGCCATATTGATTTCGAAACAAAGTCAGTGAAATGAGGTGAAGTGAAAAATGAGGGCGAGGGGGTACCCAATTGGGACAGCAGGTTCTGCAAACCGAGCGGGAGCAGCTTCATAGATCTATGTATCTTTCACACATTATACCATCCTTAATTTTACCACTTACACCACGAACGTAATTTCTAGAAAAATAATTGTTGGTTTTCGCTTTATATCTTTTTAAGATTTGTCAGCGCGTGTCGTCCCCGTGCCAACAGCCTCGGTCTGAAGAAATGGGGGCCAAAACCCTTTGTCTTGGATCGGGTTGCAACGCCAACGCCGATGTAAACTTATTCAAAGGATACATCAGTAAAATCACCAGAGGCATCTCCACCAGACCTTTTTAAACGATGATTGGAAAAAGATGTTGCGAAGTTAGAGCGAGCAAAATTGTGTGTAACGTTCATACCTTTGAGAACAAAACTTGAAGCGCACAAATATCCGGAATCAAAGCTCATTCCACGAAGGCCCGGGGGCTATCTGGAGGAAACAGGGCCAAGATATTTTTTTTCTATCATTGGTACCACATTCTCTTAAGTGTTGGCATGAACTGCCTTCAAAGCATTCAGTGTTTGTAGGTGAAAGAGGGGTTTGAATGGTCTTCGATATGACCAAGACCTTTATGATAATCCATTTTCCTATCCATCGAAAACGTGGGTGATGGCATTTCCCAGGGAATGATTTTTAAGTCTAACAACGAAGTAAATAATTTTAGTTCTTTAACCCTCTTTAAATACAGGCGCAAACCAATGGTGCATTTTCTGCAACAAGAGCTTTAAAAAGAGGCTCGTCGGAAATGAGTAAGAGAAAGGATAAGTATTTTAAAAGGGGGAAGAATATGCCGAAGTCATGACTTCTAAACTTGTACCTATCCGATTCAGAGGTGAAGGAATTGGAAGTGTTCGAGGGCTAGTTTACATTGAGCTCAAAAGATTGGGGGTTAGTAATGTCAAAGACTGAAATAGAACTACAGGAGGCCTGAAATACTGGTAAAGGAAGAGAAGGGGACTATAGTTCTCGACGAACAAGTTCGTACAGAGAGTAAAGGCACTCAAAAGTACGACCTCTAAATCTCTTTAGTTGAAAAGGGAATAAATGAATGGCAAGAATTCCGAAACAAATATATTCATATACACAGTTCATGGAACAAGCATGTACGTAAAATATTACATATTCGCACACAATTTTAATACACAGAAATTTCAAAATCGGGTATATAATATTTACCCAAACGAAGAATATTTAATCAAGAAGAGAATTATGTATATTGTTTGATGCATGGTAGGAAGTGACACTCACACGCATCACTTGGACCCACATTCATCCATACCAGTCGCACATGGAGTTGCATAACCAATGAATACATTCCGCTACACACCACCATTGATATACTTTATGCTACACACTTGTAAATAGAACAATGACTCCCATATATGCATGTATGTAAATATGTAGTATCAGCGGCCGAGTGCGTATATGTCCAGTGGGGGGGATTTACATGGATACAGATGTTTGTATAATAATACAAAAGCAAATGGTAAAGGAACGTGGCAATAATGTTTGCGATGTAGGCACGGAAAGAGTACAGGAGGCATCGGTTCCATGTGTTTCTGAAGCTGTGTTTGATCGAAAAATTCTTTCAATGTGTATTTGTCATTTGTGGAATATGAATATGAGATGAGTGAGCTGTAAAAGCGGTTCAATTTATGTTTGAATGTGTGGTCTAAATGTGTATAAACGGTATGTCATGTCTGTGTGTTGTGTATGCCATGTTCCACTGTTTACGAGGGTTTAGGGCAACGCGGCGTGTAATTTATAGTTGGTAAAATCACCGTTTTATTTGCATTCTAACTTGAGCCAATTAAGGCACTGATGCGGCACGCGGGGCAAGCTTTGATTAACGATATTTTCGCCCTTATAAAAATACTTACATTTCGATGCACAGACATACCACACTAATTTGGGCGCCTTCGTTACACATATGTGTACGTAGAATCTCGTGCACACAATTATATCTTGTGATTCTTTTCCTTCAATACATTCTACTTTCTCATTCCCCATGGTTTCCTTGTGCCCATACACTCTATATCCTATGCTTTCATTTTACATTATGTCAACCTAATAATGGCTTATCTTTCTTATGCTTAAAGTAATGTGCCCCGGTGCCATAATTAGTCCCTTCTTGCGAGTGTACACATGTATCAAACTAAAGGAAGAACAGGCAAAAATGGATTCTGAGCTCTTTCATCATCTGCCAAGGATCACGAGGAAAAAGAAACTGCAATCCTTTTGTACAAGGCCATGTTAAGGATAGAATTCACTCAATAATCATCACAGATACCTTTTAAAGGAGAGAAGATCAAGAAAATAGACTGCGAGTAAATATGGAGATTACCAACAAGAAAAAAAAGAAAGGGTTCCACGTGTTTTCGCGCCTTTATTATAGTCTTGGAAAATAAAGGCAAACGCACCTCAAATTAATTTTTGCTTTTCTTGTGGGTCATCTACGCACCTATTAAATTATCGATTTTACTAATCTGACAATACATGCGCAAACTTCTATTTTGGCACTCTGAATATACCTTAAGAAACGCCGCCTGCTGCATTTAACTCCACGGACCTCGATACCCACATTTCATTTACCAGCTCTGGGCTGAAAATTGATTCTTTCAACTAAGCCATTTTAGGGGGCTCATCGGGCGAAAGCCACAAAGGGGATAGACCCCGAAATCAATTCAACCCATTTATTAAGCTATATTAAAAATTAAAAAAATAAAGAATCACAAAAAACAGTAACACAACTAAGAAAAAATTAAAAGAAAAGGGAGGCCAGCCTCCTCCTAAAAATCTACTAGTCCACAGTTCGGTGTACACGAGCCCGTCGCGAGTACAATGGTCCTGACTGAGCCACACACGCAAGCATAATACATCCATGGTATATCTTTAGGAAAGGATATATTAAAGAGGATGGAGTGGGTCGAACTGAAGTGTATAAAGAGTAAATCATAATATATACACATTTAGAGGTGTCTAATTAAATCGCTCCCGGCAAATATGCATCCCCTTAACAAGCAGCGTCGAGTCAATAAACTCCACCGACCAGGCGGTTTTCAACAAGGGATCCAGTATCATGTGGATCTGCAGATTTTGTCTCTGGTGTGCAAGTGTGTGTGAATGGTTTTTGATGCATGAATTCTTAGCACTTTTTCATTACATTGCTAAGTTCCGAGCATCAAACAAACATGCCTAGGGGATCCAATACACCTGCCTATATCTAGGAGCTAATTGTTAAGCTACGTCAAGAGGATCATTTCTCTATTAGACCCAGCCTTTTCCTTATACGAGGAAGAGTCGGGCTATCGGAACATATAGTCAAGAGATCGATGAAGATTGCAGAGGATCTTCTCTCAAAGACAAGCAAGGCCATGCTCGTGGGGATGCTACCAAGGAAGTTTGCTATAGCGCACGCAAATAGCAAACTTCTCTGCATTAACGAACGTCTAGGTCACCTTTATGCCTTGACAGGAGTTAAGTTTGTAGACCCAGTCGACTTGTTCTTCTGGCGAGATGACCTATACACGGAGGGTGGGGTCCAACTAAACGACCGAGGAAAAAGGTTTCTGGCCGAATTAAATCAGCACGAATGCCTTCTGGTTGTTCAAGGTTGCACGGGACGAGCCAAGCGGAAACTCGACGGGTACTACCGAGCAGGAGACTCAAGACTCAAGACGAGCCGCGAGAGTAAGTCAATGCGGGACATTCTACTGCAATAGGCGCTGCTGCACCGCAACCCGAGAGTAATGGAAGCCCCGTCGGTAACGAAGAACAGGTCCCAAGTGGAGAAGATCCAGGCAACTCGGAGGAAGCTTATGGTAATACGTCACTTTCTGAGAACAACACTCAAATCCGAGTCGTCGGGAAACGTGTTAGCGTAGGGAGCGTGCGGACTAGCCAGCGGCCTAAAAGTTTGATTTTTTAACGCGAGGTTGATCCGGAACAATGGGACGAACTTGTGGCTGTATTGGCCTCCGATAACTGAATAGATATCGTGGGGATCGTACAAACGTGGATCCATACTGACAAGCGAGATTTCGAGGGTGAGTTTGCGATCTCCGGTTATACAATGTTCCATCGTGACCGACCTTGTCGAGAAGGCCGCAGAGTTTTGGTATACGTCCGGAACTGTTTCCCCGCTGTCGAATGCAATGTGAGATCTGGTCACGAGATTTTAGGGCAAGACATAGATTGTACCAACTCCTCTTATCGAGTAGTAGTGGTTTACAGGGCGCAAAGACAATAAGTAGAGTTAGACTCAATCCTGTACGCAAAGCAAACCGACCTCATAAATAGTCGCACGAGTTTGGTCACTGGTGACTTTAAGTGCCATGGGACTGACTGGAGGAACTGGACAGGCGATGCGAAAGGGAGAAGATTGATTGAGTTCGCTCAGGATAACTTCCTGACACAATGGGTAGAGGTTTTTATTTTTTTTTAAGGGGCTATCTGGCCACTGCCGACTTAGGCATAAGTCGCCGTAAACAAACAGCCTAGTTCTAGGCTACTTTAAAAAATTGAACAGGAAACAACAATAAAAAGAAATAACAATAACAAAGCAATAACAAAAACAACAAAAACAACAACAACAATTAAACCTGGTTAAATGAAAGGGAGAAGGCCGGCCTCCCCCAAAAAGTAAACAAGTCCACCAGTCAAAGTGCACGCACTCGTCCCGAGTACAAGGGACAGGGGGTAGCGACCCCGCCCATCCCGGTACCGGGACAGGTGTCGTGCGCGAAGATCACCCAGACTAAGACATTCGACAAGAATGTGCCGAACAGTCTGGGGGACGACGCTGTCGTTGCAATAGGGCGCAGGCGAGCGCTCCATCAAATAGCGATGCGTCACACGAGTGTGCCCGATTCGGAGACGACAAAAAGCGACCCGAAGCCGCCGCAGGAATGGGGGATAGGTCCATGGGAACAGTCGCGGCGCAATGGCACGCAACTTTAAGTTCCCTTCAACCGTCTCCCATCTTCTTTGCCAAGCAGTCCGAAGAGCTGCCCGTATTCCTACCATGTAGTCAGTGTGAGGAAGAGCGAAACGCTGGTCCGGTCGCAGAGTCCTCGAGGACTCTTTGGCGCCCTCTTTCCCCGCAATTCCTACATGTCCAGGAACCCAGCAGAAGATAATCTCGACATCTGCCCGGCTCGCCAAAACCGTGGCGTCACGGATATCGCGAACCAGGAGATGCGGAGATTCCAATGCCCCGAGAGCACTCAGGGCGCTTTGTGAGTCGCTATAGATCCCAATCCGGTCTCCGAACCAGGCACGTCGCGTAATCTCCCGTACCGAGTGGTGTATTGCCACCAGCTCGGCCGTGAAGACAGACGCAGCGCCTGGTAGAGCCCCGCTGACTTCAAACAGAGGGGATACGGCGTGGAAGCCGACCCCCTCTTGGAACTTGGAGCAATCCGTATACACTGGCACGGTACCAGCGTGACACGATGTGTGCTCCAAAAAGGTCGAACGCAATACTCCCGGCGCAGTACAAGCTTTGGGAGCTGAGGCGTGGCGACAAATAGCCAAATGTGGTACCCTCCAGGGTGGCGCCCTGGGCAGAACCAGGGGCGCCACCAGCCCGAGAGCTATATCTACCTCTCCAAAGAGTTTCCTGGCCCTAAATCCAAAGGGCTTAGGGTATGACTGGCGTCTCTCGGCGGCATAGGCACCATCGAGATCAGCTGCGGATGCAGTGACAGCTGTTGGCGACTGGGGGAGGCGCCGAGCTCGCGCGTACAGGCGAGTGATGCACTGCACGCGGCGCAAAGCGAGTGGCATCTCCCCAGCATCGACCAACAGGCTCTCAATGGGGGAAGTGCGGAAGGCACCGGTCGCAAGGCGAAAGCCGGTGTGGTGGAATGAATCCACCTTCCGCAATAAACGCTCGGCTGCGGATGTATAAAACTCGCATCCGTAGTCGAGCTTCGAGCGAACAAAGGATCGATAAAAAAGTAAGGCAGTAGCCCTATCAGCGCCCCAAGCGCTGAACGTCACGGAACGGAGAATGTCCATGGCGCGGGTACAAGAGACCCTAAGGCCTTAGGCTTGTGTGATCTGTGTATCTATTTAACACACACACACACACACACACACCCACTCACTCACCCCCCCCCCCCACACACACACACACTCACTCACTCTCTCTCTCTCTCTCAGGTAAGAGCTGAGGCCGAGAAGTCTGAGATTTCAGAAACTTCAGTCGTGGCCCTTATGGTAAGTGGCAACGACCTCTACCTCAGAGGAGGTAGGGTAGGCCCTACAGGTGAGATTATGAGGACAGTTATGGGCGCTGTCGACGACTGTGGATTGAAAACCCGCATACGCGTCGTGGTGGGGATACTCCCGAGGTGGAGTCCAAGCCGGACTGCCCACTTGAGGAACATGTCGCTAAACAGGCGCCTTGCAGACCTCTGTACGGCTGAGGGTGTCTTTTTTGTGGACCCGTACGCCGTATTCTATGGTAGAAAAGACCTCTACCAAAGGGACGGGGTGCACCTCTCCTTTAAGGGCAAGGCGTTCCTAGCCAACCTCATCCAGGATGTCGTGGAGCGCACCCAAAGGAGTGTCCGGCCCATTGGGAAGGCGGACGTACGCCAGTACGCCCGAGTCACTCCCCAAACAACCTTCTCGGAGGTTGTCAAAAATGGTGCCACCGCGACAAACAAGAAGCCAGGAAACGGAAGAGTATAGGGAGTCCTACATTAGGGGACTCCCTGAAAGTTCTTCTGTTCAATGCGAGGTCAATCAGGAACAAGTTTCCTGAGCTCCGTGGCCTCGTAGCGACGGAAGAACCCGAAATGGTAGCCATAACAGAATCGTGGATAAAAACGTCAAACCGAGACTTTGAAGGCGAATTTACGGTTCCTGGCTACCAACTCTTCCACAAAGATAGGCCAGACAGAGAGGGTGGCGGTGTAATGTTGTATGTCAAGGATACAATCAAATCTACGAACTCCAACGTTATATATCCGACCACGAGCTCCTAGGCGTTGACCTAGAGATCGGTCCTGTGAGATACAGGACCCTGCTGCTTTACAGACCCCCTTCCCAACCCGTTGAGAAGGACAGGGAACTGGTTTAATCGAGAAATCGGCCAACTGCTTAGGGAGAAGAGAAATGTGTACCGGCAATCGAAGATCTCGGGTGACTTTGACGAATACCGGAGGCTAGCCAGGAGAGTGAAGTCCAGCATAAGGGCGGCTAAGCGGTCTGAGGAACTCCGAGTGGCGAGACTCTGTAAAGAGAATCCCGAGGAGATTTTTGGATATGTGAACAGCCGTAAACCAATCCGTCGAACGATTGGCCCTTTGAGGAATGAGGAGGGGACATTAAAGCATTCAGATGCAGAAAATGCTAACCTCCTCAACGACTACTTCTCTTCAGTGTTTACTGAAGAGTGTGGTCCCATTCCCCAGCCGACGGATTCCTACTCGGGGGAAAAGCTGGAGGCAATGGACTTCACCGAAGGAGAAATAAAGAAAAAGATCGCTGACCTAAAGACGAATAAGTCCCCTGGACCGGACGGGTTTCTACCTAAAGTGTTGAAGGAAGTGTGCGATGAAGTATCACGACATCTGTGCGCTATCTTTAACATGTCAATCCGGACCAAATGCGTTCCTAGAGACTGGCGTGAGGCGGAGGTGACTCCTATCTTCAAGAAAGGAGACCGTAACCAACCGTCGAACTACCGACCTATCAGTCTGACTTCGATAGTCGGTAAACTCATGGAAAGCATCATGGTGGACAAAGTGACGTCGTATTTAGAGTCAAACCTGCTACTGAGGAGTTCCCAGCACGGCTTCCGAAGGCAACGGTCATGCCTGACGAACCTTGTGGAATTCTTCCACTTCATTTTCAGAGAGCACGATCGGGACAAGGCGGTGGATGTGGTCTACCTAGACTTTCAGAAAGCCTTTGATAAGGTACCACACCGCCGCCTTCTCCGGAAAGTGCGAGCGCTTGGCATAGACGGAAAGGTAGCCGGCTGGATCGAGAACTGGCTAAGTGGCAGACGGCAACGGGTGGTGGTAAATGGACAGTCTTCTGAGTGGGTGCCCGTTACTAGCGGGGTGCCTCAAGGTTCTGTCCTGGGACCACTACTATAAATCATCTACGTCAACGACATGGACGGTGACATGGTTGCCAAGATTTCCAAATTTGCCGATGATACCAAGCTTGGTATGAACGTTGCAAAGGATGGAAATATTGCCCGCCTGCAGGAAGATCTTGGGAAGATTGGGGAGTGGTCGGACACGTGGCAAATGCCTTTTAACGTGGGCAAATGCAAAGTGATGCATATCGGCCACAGAAACCCCCAATCTCAGTATATCCTTAAGGGCACTGCTATGGAATCCACCGACACTGAGAAGGACTTGGGTGTAACAATCACTAGTGACCTCAAGTTCTCGTAACAGTGCATTGAGGCGGAGAAAAAGGCCCAAAGGATGCTAGGCTATATTAAGCGCCAGTTTGGTTATTGGAACCAGGAGATTGTACTGTGCCTGTACAACTCACTTGTCCGACCGCACCTGGAGTATGCCGTACAATTTTGGAGTCCTTCATTGCGAAAGGACATCGCGAGATTGGAACGCGTACAAGCCAGGGCAACCAAGCTGATTCCCTCTATCCGACATAAAAGTTATGAGGATAGACTAAGGGAATTAGATCTGTTCTCGCTGGAAACCCGTAGACTGCGTGGTCAGCTCATCGAAGTTTTCAAAATACTTCGAGGGTTCGACAATGTTGACTAGCGGGATATTTTCACACTGAGTGAGAACAGAACGCGCAATCACGGCTTCAAACTTGAACTGAAGCGTTACAACCGCAATCTGTGTGGAAATTTTTTCACCTACAGTATCTGCGGTAAGTGGAACGCACTTCCAGTGGAAGTTGTCAACAGTGAATCTGTTGACCAGTTCAAGTGAAGACTAGACAAGGTCTTGAAAAGTGGCCGTTTAGGGACGCAAAACAATTGAGCAGCCTTGTGCCCGCTCGATTGCAAGTCCAATGGTACCCTCTTTGAATGGACCGTAAGGTCTCCTAGGGTACCTTCTTTCCTTGTTGTTACACACACACACACACACACTCTCTCTCTCTCTCTCTCTCTCTCTCTCTATATATATATATATATATATATATATATATATATATATATATATATATATATATATATATATATATATAAATGTAGAAGAAATTGGAACATCCTTCGGAAACCTCGATTTTAGTATGTAGGTTAAAGCCAGAACCAGTATTCAGAACATATATAATTTGGAACGCTTCGAACATTAGCTATGTTCATCTTCAGCCTATAATGGAGTATATATATATATATATATATATATATATATATATATATATATATATATATATATATATATATATATATATATATATATATATATGGTGCGCCGTTATTCGTTTGCAATTTTCAACTACAAATTTTACGCTACGCTTTTTTTTCCCTTCGTTCTTTCTCTCATATATATATATATATATATATATATATATATATATATATATATATATATATATATATATATGAGAGAGAGAGAAAAAAAAAGAACGATGAAAGAGTAAGTAGTTATTGGGAAACAATGAAGTGATAGTCTCCCGTCCAATCAGATGAGTGTGGTCAGATCAGATTGCGAACAAAAGACTAATCAGTGCCGAGGATTTCATTTCACTTCATCTTTTCCATTGGTACGTTTCGCCTCGAATACCCACCAGAAACAAACACTACAATATATTACAATGGCTTTCGTTATGTACACTGCTCTTCCACATCAAAACCAGCCGTATGAATTTCCCCATTGAAACTCCTTCCTGCATGGCAGATTGGTGGCTTGAGTTTCTTTAAATCATCCCGGGATGCCCATCGCTATACACAAACACACATAATTGCATCAACTTATGTGCACTTTTTATCGCAACGCATAGGCATGCAGTCACGCGTACACAAATCCAGCCATTTACGCACATTAACTTACCCCCCCCCCCCCCTGTCAACAATTCTACACACACACGCGTGCGCATTTGTCTACTTACTTCTCTCTGACAAACTTCAGGAATATCGCTTTTGAAACGCATCAAAACAATTTAATTGGATTCATTCTTGTTTCGCCCTTTGGGCTTTGATTCGAGCGTCCTTCTCCCTCTCTCCTGGTATCAGAATAATCATCGTCACAATACTACTCCTAACCCAAAGACTCCTCCCATTTGAAGCGTACGAACTAACAACTCAGCGGTACTCTTTCTTTGAGTGATAGGGGGGTGTCAAAGACCAGGACATACCTTGGGAGTCGAGAGGATCCGATCAAAACCGCGGATATCGACTGATTCATCGACTCGAATGAAGTCTTCGATCCAGGCTCGAGTCGGAAATCAGACGCCAAAATCTGGGAACAAAAAAGAAAAGCTTATGAAAATTTATTATTTTTTTAAACATCGTTTACATTTAAAAAAAAAAGAAACAAATAATCGGCAAATTCTCCAACAGTTAGAAGAGTTACATGAAATGCAAAGCACTTAACCTGAATAACCAATAGAGATTAGTTAGGACGATAGGTACCCAGAGGGTGTACAATTCTCCTGAACTAAATTCATAAAGGCAGGTTCAAGATATGACAGGAATAGTGAAAAAGCAGGGAACGAATTTGCTTCCATAACTAATGAAAGATTATGCAGTACATTTACAGGTATCTTTGTGCATATAATGGGGTAGGTCTAAAAGTTTTCAGCCTCATAATGTTATAATTACGCTAATCACAGAGTCCGGTTTCATCCATATACATCACGCACACTCAATTAGTGACACCACTGTCCCTCACTTCTTACTTCCCCGCGCAAACACATCATCACTCTTCCGTCTATGGAATCCGCCTAGGAGGTTTACAGTCTCTATTTCTCTGACGTAGAACGGAGGACCTTCCTCTGAGCCGCGAAGGCTTCCACAAGTTCATTTGTGGCAAAATATAGGACTGCCGTTCTACCATCGCAGACAGGAACATAGTGACAAAGTCTCATTCTAGTTTTTATATTGGTTGCAATGTCCGGTCAGGGGCTCCAGCCGAAATGAAGGGGATCTTCATCCAACAATTCTGCGAAGTGGAGATATCCCAGAGGCGACATGTTTCCGGTTTAGGAGGCGGATGACGTACTTCGAATTCGACACTGGGGAAAAAATATGGCCTACCGGCCATTTTTCCACTGCCTTCCCCATACACCGGGTGTCGATTCAGAGGGTGACATGAGTTTTCTGCACCTGAAGGGATTGCAGATCAACTCTCGCCTGAGAAGATTCACTCCCTAGATGAGAAACCATAAACTCCCATCAATCTCCAGTTCTTGTTACAGCGAAGTGAAATCTTCACACACAGCGAGAGCATCTACACGAGTCCCATTCTCCAGGAGAAGGGACGATAACTTAAGGGCGCCATCTGACAACCACAACCATTCCCTCAGAATTTGTGGTATTAATAATAGGGTTCCATAAATTCTGAACGGAGACGCATTTCATCCTCACGGCCGTACATTTACGACCACCCAGGGGTCAATCTTACCCTGAGGGTGAAGCCTTGTAATTCTGTGGTTTGGGGGCAAAGCAGACTCAGGCCAAACTCATCTTCACCTTAAGGAGATATCGCAAACGGCCAAAAATTAATTCATCGCTGCGGGGGCTCTGTTTTGCTCAACTTGAAGGCAAGACAGACCCATTGATCACTCCGCTTAACGCCTCCGCCCCGGAATTAGACAACAGCAGCAGTTGCCCCCCCCCCCCCTGAAGCGAACCGCTTTAGGCTACTTTCACCCTGTTCGACTAAGCCAATTTTCCTTCCGCCATTCGAGGCCGACCACACTCTTGGGAATAGATAAGGAAGAAGAGAGGAAAGCGAAAAAGAAACGAACTTTTACCGTGGTCACAAGCAAATAATTCTTTGAAGCCATTTAAAACACTACTATACTATACTATACTATACTATAATTTTCTCCATTATTTTCCGATTCTCAAGATTATATAGGGATAATCTAGCTCCTTTATTTAATTTTTAAAAATCTGAAAGATACCCAAAGGATTTTTTTTTCATATGTAAAATGGAAACTATATTTAAATTCTGTATGACATTTACATACTGTCCATAAAATTTGCATTCTATCCGATCAGGAAAGGATTTGGCCGACTGAGTGTTCCGAAATTTCGCGACTCTCAAAATACTCCATTAGATAAGCCCCGTAGTCCAATATGGCGGAAGCCTTCGGGTATATAAAAAGACGATTGCGACGGGAAATCGATAGGTTTGCAATAACATACACTTGTACGAAACTAGGCATTTATTGAAGGTAACAAAGGTCAATAAAGACTCGAATTCGAGTTAAAGCGAGACAAATAGCAATTGAAATTACATAATTACGAAGCAGTATTGTTTTTAATTTAAATAGCCATAATGGCGACTGCCACACGGTCATAACAGCCGAAATAGGCTAATTAGTAAAAACAGAACTAAAAAAAAACAGCATAAAAACAACCTAAGACAAAAACAAATGGAGAAACCCCCGAAAATGGGTAGGCTTGCTCCGGCGTCGGAGGGAGGGACGTGCAAACACCCTAAGATCCCCTCGAGGTTAGTCCAACAGAGAAGGGAAAGGGGTGGGGGGAAGTCAGAGGTGATAGTTAGGGGGAGATGCAAAAATTATAATTAATTTAACAATTGGTTTCTATAAGTTATATTTTAAAGTAATATTTATCAATTATATTCTCAAACATATTGATCCGAGTACTTCAAAGACACTCTTAGCCAACATATTCTATGTTTGTGTTATTTTATGAGTAAAGAAATCCTGTGCTTTTGCAGTGTTAAGTCTTTTGTCTACAAGATTCTAACAATTATTTATAGTCAACACTCGGTTATTTAGTTTAAATACTTCGATAGGTTGGCTGTGCAGATACCGAGCTTCCAAGGACAGTAAATTGAAGTGCCTTTGTCTGTCCCAATGCGATCTATTTCTAAGTTTAGGAATTAATTTAGCCGCGCGTCGCTGGACACGTTCCAATATTGCAATGTCCTTTCGTATATATCTCAACAACAATTGCCCTGGACACTCCAAATAAGGTCTTACAAGCGTCTTGATTTAAACGCAATTTTCCCTTTGCAAAACTACATTGTTTTGAACGTTTCAGATCACTCGAGATTAAGACACCTAAATCCTGTAATTCTGCCATCTATTTTGTTAAAGTCTGTGTAGATTAACATGACCTACACTTTTCCACGTTAAATTGCGTCTGCCATCTTTCTGACTATTCGAGTAATCTATCCAAGTTGTTTTTTGGGGAGCAAGATTTCGCCGTCCCTATAATATTTTGCCATCGTACCTAGGTTAGTGTCATCAGTAAATTTGGAATTTTTACAAAATAACTCAATGTCAAGATATTTTATAAAAAAACAAGGGTCCAGGTAGAGATCCACAAGGAACAGCACCACTAGTAGCCAAAGCGCCCGAGGAACTATTTCTATCCAAAGCTCACAAGGAAATATTTCCATTGACAACTCTTTGCTTACAGGTTTCCAACCAGGCTTCAATCCATTTTAAAACACTGCATAATATTCGATTCGTTTTTAGCCCTTGTCAAAAGCTTTCTATATGGAATGGTGTCATAAGTCTGTTTTTAAAGTCGAAGTAGACTAAATCTCCAGTTTTATTTTTGTCAAACGTTGTTTGTCGTTTCGTGGAAAAAAAAATCAAGCGAAAGCGTTCATTAATTAATTTATTGACCTCAAGATTCTATATGATCTTATATCTAACAATCGACTCCTGAAGTTTACCCACGACATTCTCTTATTGGCTTACGATCATTTACATATCTATAAAATAGCTTGGCCTCATTTTTCTTTACACAGACGCTAGCAACTTTTTATATTTCATTTTGGCTGTTCTTATTTTGTGCTTGGTAAGGAGACCATAATAAATATATCAGGTTCGATACTTAACAGTATTACTGGTTTTCGAAGTGTTATATAGTCTATTCTATTCCCTTATATACTTTATAATGTATATTTAGCCACTGTACCTGAAGTGATCGATTTGAATATCTACGTATATAGCGCACTATAAAATTATTTATACTAAAAAAAATGAACGCTAACATTCAATATGCATTTCCTGGATGTTTTCAAAGTTTAAAAATTTCACCACAATATAAGTTTTAAGCTGGCGCGAAAAAGACCAAAAGTGTAAGATGCAAAGCCCCGAATGAGTTGAGAACTCTCGCGACCATTTCTTAGAATATTTAGATTGACTTGAATTATGTTGTGATCGCTACTCCCAAGCATTTCGTCAATATGTATACTATCAAAAACCTTCTCTGTATTAATCGAAATTAAGTCTAGGATATTCTGTTTGAGTGTTTATTCGTCCACTATTTGATCCAAGAAGTTGTCGTCTATAAATTCGAGAAGAGATTTCCTGCATTGTCAACCGTTTCATTTACAAAAATCTAGGTTAAGAAAATTGAAGTCACCGCATATTGCCATTACTTTTTTAAAAAAAAATTAAGTTCCAAATACTCCAAAGAAATCAAGCACCAAAACAGAGTAGTTTCCAAAGTAACTATAGTACTTATACACCTGCAGGCTGTTTAACAAATATTGCAGAAAACAAATTAATAAAATATTTATTTATCTGGGATTCATATTATGCTCTTTCCTTTGTCTTGGTGGTCTATAGACAAGGGGAAAATTCATTTTATTACTATTTATTGCGTGAATAGGTGGATATTGCTAGAAGTGAATGCGAGTGGGTGTCTTAAAAGAATGGTTGCTTCGGTTTGTGAACGGAAGCTGATCGCGGGTTGTAAGCCAAGACGAAGCCTTCCTCCGACTGAGGGAAAGTTATCGGTGATATAGAATGTAACCGACACAAGTTAGTTTTTATCTTTGATAATTCATCTTTATTCCCTCGAACTGCTCTGAAGTGAATGTTGTCGCTAAGTTGTTTTAGTCCTCGCTCGATGGCGAACATATCATCGGCGTTCACGGAATCAAAAGATATTCCATTGTCTACGACTGCCATGTCGAGAAGTATTTCGCATTCATTTGTTCTATGCAATAATTGTATCACAGCAATATATATATATATATATATATATATATATATATATATATATATATATATATATATATATATATATATATACAGGGTGTCGCAAAAAAAGGAAACTGACTTTTAAATCAATATATCTCTGAAAATATTAAAGATAGATAGTTTCTAAAAAGATAATCTTGTTTGTCTATCTTTTGTGGATCTATGTTGAATGTTTTATAAACTTACATCTATAATTGTAAATTCTGCAATGAAGTAGATGAAAGACATAAAAAGTGTGCTTGCGCAAGCAGGTAAAATACATAATAAAACTTCAAATAGACATATTTCAAAACCATTTAGTAGAATGGAGCAGAAAAATATACAATTTGATTTACAATATTTATTACAAAATCATAGTTAATTATTATTTATAATGTAAGAGGCTATAATATCCGTTTTCTTCGGTATGGCCTCCATTTCTTTCTACACATACTTGCATCCTTCTTCGCATTTTTGACATAATTCTTTTAACTAAATCCTGATTTTCTTTTACTAAATCAAGTTCATTTTAAATTCTCTGCTTCAAATCGTGTAAGTTTTCTGGTGGAGAAAAGTACACTTTACTCTTGAGATGGCCCCACACAAAAAAAAATCGCAAGGTGTTAAGTCCGTAGATCTGGGTGGCCACTCAGTTGGATGGTTCAATGCAATAATGCGGGTATTAAAAATGCCCCTCAGCAATTCCCGCACAGCGCAAGTTCTATGAGCTGGAGCGCCATCTTGAATCTGCCACAGCCTGTTAAATCTGTTTCCATAAATTTGATGCAGTTCAGGAACTATCCTTTCTGTAATTAGGTTCAGGTATCCATCTCTAGTCAAGTTATTGTCATAGAAAAAAAGGCCACAAGACGTCCGTTTCCACACATTCCAACCCACACAGAAACTTTTCCATGGATATGCCTACATTAAAGTTAAAATTTGTGTCGCATACTGGCGAATGTTATGATTGTTGACTAGGGTGATGACCTTTTGACTTTTTTTATCAAAAATTATTTCCTGTAGCACGAATGAATGAACTTTTGCCTATTTAATGACAAAAATTACTTTTATTCCATTGAAATATTGAAAAGGGTCATGCACAAACCACTTTGAAATGTAATATAGGCCATTTTAGCATTTTAGATGTGTTAAAAATATTTATATTAAATATATAAGTCATCAAACAGACTTGTGCAATAATTTATGTACCATAGAATTGTATAGAATTTTCCAGAAAATCATCACGTCATCGCTTGGACGATTTCTGTAGAGTTCCAGAATTTTCTTCAGCCATTTCGCGTGCGGTATATAAGCGAGATGTTTAAAGCGGGTAGTTACTAGTTCAGTTTTAACGGCGTTGATATTATTATTGCCTTATTATAATTGTTGTGTATTCTCCAGCGTTTATTGTAAAAAGATCCTGGTATTATTTGGTAAGCTACATTTAACTCTCTCACTAATTATATAATATAATAGCATATAATATTTTATTAGTGTCTGCCTTCTCTCTTATTTTTTATAATTGTAATTTGCTTGTTTTTTAATAAAATATATAAAAGCTCAATAACAATTTCTTTAATTTGTTACCTATTTAATATTTAGGTTTATTTTCTATTTCAGTTGCTGAGTACAAAACATGTCGTTCTAGAAGAGCTTTATTAACTCGGAGAACAAGAAAACTTGGACAAATAACTTAGTCCAGTTTCAAGCACCATCAAGAAGAGGCAACGTGGCAGTTTATGAAGCACCCTTAAGTGAACGGAGTCGCATGCCCCTGAAAATCCACGTCGTTGGACGCTTCAAATTTCTTGAATCCACCGCCAAAGAACGGAGGGAGAGGATCGGCCTAATTGTTGTGGAGCTAAAAGCCCTATGGTACAAAACATTGAACTTGACGCATGTATCTGATCAAGCCATTTGTGCAAAACTAGAAAACCGTCTGAAAGACTATGAGTACTACAAAAAGAAACAAAACTTTAATTCTTTGAATGAACTGTTTGACGTGATCGAGGTGAAAGGCAACTGGTTGTGCAAAGAAGATGAGAACCTCTCTAAACAGCAAATTTTGACCAAAAGCCAGGTTGGTTATTCCACTGGTAAACCTGCTAGTGCCAAGACCATCCACCCATCCAAGCGAAAGAAAGCAATGGAAGCGACTGTGTCTCCACTTTCCCGTTCAGCACCACCTGATTGTTCCGAAACTAGCACGGACTCATCCAATAACAGCGAAGACAGTTCTTGGGAGGATGAGAATGCAGCATCAACGAGGAAAAGGAAGCATAACCCAAAAGGCTTAGCAAGACTCCTTGGTACAAGCTCAAAGCTGTCGTTACACAGAACAACAAAGGTATGTCGCCAGCTTTCTGGTGAGGGCATTGAAATCCCAACCCCATGTCAGTCAGCAATCCACAAGGCTATCTACACGAGAGCTGCTCGGGTGAAGAAGCACTTGGTGAGCACGCTTCATCTGGAAAAGTGGAGCTTACACTATGATGGCAAACGCATTGAGGACTTTGAATATAAGGTCGTGGTCCTCAAGAATGAAGCGAAAGAAATAAAGTTGGCTGCGCTCAAATTGAAGGATGGGAAAGCTGTAACAATTGCAAAAGGGCTCCAGGGTGTTTTAGAGGAGTTCAACCTGTGGGGATCAATTGTTATGCTTCTCGCCGACACAACAAGCGTGAATACCGGCAAAAAGACAGGCGTTGTTGTTCGACTGTAGCAAATATTCGAAGATAAAGGTCACCCCAAACCCAAGTTCACCAGTTGCCAGCACCATATCCTGGATCGGATTTTTCGCGTTGTCATGGACGATGGGCTCCATGGGTCGACTAAATCACCAAACATAGAGTACTTCTTTGTGCAGGATTTGATGAGCAATTATTATAAATTGAAAGCAGCCTTCAGCAACGGTAAAACTGAGATTAAGGAAACAGACGGCTGGAGAGACGACATGAAGTTTCTCTATCACCTCACGCGTGTCTTCCGTCCCTTCACTGAGATGAATGAGGTCCCCTTTGTAAACTTTCAAACGATCCCAAACATCAGCAATGCACGTTGGTACTCACGTGCCATTCTAGCCCTTCTTGCGTTCATTCAGATGCCTGACACCCGGAGCAGGCTGCGTAAAATCTGTTTATTCATTTTTTACTCATGGGCTGACCATTGGTTCAGCACCCACTTGTTCCGCGCTGAAGATTTATAAGAACTATCTGCAGCTCCGAATGAATACCCAACAGGTCTAAAATGCTTGAAAAACCACTGGAAAACAGATGAATCTCCAATCAATATTGCCAGAAGCAACCAGTGCTGTGAGCGTGCGGTCAAAGTTATGTAAGACTTGCACGGGTCCTGCGCAACAAGGACAACCTATCACTGAGATTCATCGTGTCCAATGACATTATTGTAACTAATTTACTTCCTTGTGTGTTTGATGACCCTTTATAATGTTATATATATGTGACTCATAAGCTTGTGTTCAATCTTGTATATGCTGCCAGTGACTTCAAAAACTGGACAAAAAAGCTGACAAATAAAATTTTTAAAATCATTTTGTGCGTGTGGTTTTTTTATCAAATCACATTGAAAGTAAGATTTTATATAATCTTTAATTAAAGCTCATCAAATTATGACACAGGGATATGATGTTGTAAAAAAGTCATCACCCTATTGTTGACTCTTCCATCCATATGAAATGCAACTTCATAGCCGATTACAATGTTTTCCAAGAAGAGAACATTTCTGTGCAGAAACTAGTTGGCAGAATTTAGGCGGCGAGGTAAATCTTGCTCAAAGAGTTCTTGCCTTACATGCATTTTGTAAGGATACCATTTCAAATCGCGTTTAATGATTCGGTGAAACGTATCCTTACTGATGTTCAAACCATTCTTTCTTACTGATATTCTTGGATCCTGAATAAGCTATTCTTGAACAAGATTAATGTTTTCTTCTGTCCGTTCTATTCTCCTACGACCCGATCGATTTTTGTTTAAATTTACTCTTGTTCCTTCAGTCTTGTACTTATTAACATTTGTTCAGATCTTTTTTTGGTTGAGGAAACTATCTGGAACGCGTTGTTCAAAAAGTTGTTGAACTTGTTTAAAGCTTCCAGTCCTTAAATAATTGTTGACCACAAAAGCTCTTGTTCACTTGTAAGTTGTATTTTAGGGTGCTTGAAGAATGAATAAAAATGGAGGCTTAAATTGACTGGTGGCGATTCTCCAACATCTTAGCAGGAACTAGGCTAATAATTTTGGTAAGCCTAGTAGGTGAAGGCTAGGCTAAGCCTAGGCTTTAGACAAATGTATTTTTTTCTGCTCCCTTCTACGAAATGGTTTTGAAATATGTCTATTTGAAGTTTGATTCTGTATTTTACCTGCTTGCGCAAGCACACTTTTTATGTCTTTCATCTACTTCATTGCAGAATTTACAATTATAGATGTAAGTTTATAAAGTTTTCAACATAGATACACAAATGATAGACAAACAAAATTAAGTTTTTAGAAACTATCTATCTTTAATACTTTCAGAGATATATTGATTTAAAAGTCGGTTTCCTTTTTTTTTGCGACACCCTGTATAGATGGGTGTTCGGGCTAAATGACGATATTTAATGTCTCCTTATTTCAAAAACAAGTTGACCTATGTGGGAACAGTTAACGGCATTGAAGAGGATACAGAGCAAATTTTAGTTGAGAAAAGTTAGCTGAAATGGAAGACTCGAAGACATTTGAATATTGGAAAAGTGTTACCTGCATGATGATAATTCGCGCCGGCTATCAAAATGTCGACATGCTGAGTGGTGATCAATGCTCTGTTAACACTATAAGGATGTAAGACAAGGGTGGGGAAACTTTTTTGAGCGGTGGGCGAAAATTTCTAATGAAAGAAGTCGGCGGGCGATATATTTAATTTGACTCTTTTATCTTTGTAAATTTTGCTTAAATTTATTACATGATGCGATAGACTCATGCATTAATATCTAAAAATAATTAATACGAAACTTATGAGATATTGCATTATTTTAATATACCCTAATATTGAGAAATTAAAACAATTAAGCAAAGGATGAATGAAAATTTCGAAATAACTAACAAATATAACCTAATGTTTTCTAAAAAAAAAATCAAAGCAAATTAAGCTTTCTCTCGTTGTGGACATACAAATATTTTTTTTAATTTCAGTAATGAAAATTTGTGCATACAAATATATCACTCAGGGAGCGATGAAAATTGGGTTCGCGGGCGAGGGTTTCCCCACCCCTGCTGTAAGACGTAAGACGTGAGATGGGGTGCTGCTACGTGAACTACAAAGCCGTGGACAGCAGAAAGGAACACATCGGGCGTTCTGGCTTCGTCCGCAAGCCGAAATTCATTCAACAATTATAGGGCAAGGTGATGGAGAGAGAGATGGGTGTTGTAGTCGACAGCCTGAATGAGGACCTTCGCTTTTACTCGTACCAGAGGCGGAAGGAACAAATTTTGAAAGCCAAGGCAAAGGAGAACCGCTTGACGAAGTCAAAAAAGACCCTGAACAAGCTGAAGCATTCTGTTGAGCCGTGGAAGATTTGGTTCTTATTAGCTGAAAAGAACTTTTCCCAGAAACAGTTGCACAACACCCAAAACAACCAGTGGCTTGCCTAAGATCTATGCAACGTTCCATGAATTAGGAAGACCAAGCCCCCCCCCCCTCAAATGTGATGGCCTTTGGATGTGCCGCAGGTCAGGTTGACGTAATGCTGCTCCACATCTTAGGCACAATTCAGACGGTTATGTGGGGCTGCTGGAGAATGTGCTTAAACTCTTGATGGAGAGTATGGCTGTTGGAAGGCCATACCTAGGAAGAGTCAGAAGTGGTTGTTGGGAGAATTTCTACGACTTCACCAGCGCCACTTTCTGGCCTCCTAATTCCAAGGATTTGAATCTCATGGATTACTATGTGTGGGCAGCGGTTGAGAAAGGCACCAACCGCTTTGCCTGCAACCCCAAGGCCAAGCCCGTGGACAAGATCAATGAGGTAGGTGTTTGAAAATCTTCCCAGGGACACATTGAGGAACGCATGCGCCAGGTTCCGGAGCTGTCTTGAGGCTGTGGTGGAAGCTGAAGGCGGCTACTTTGAGTAAACTGTTAACTCCCAGCCATAATCTAGTTGATATTTTTGAATTTTAAAATACATCTATATCTTTGGCTGAGATATTGTGGGTTTCTTCTTCTGTTATGCAAACGGTCAAATTTAAGCAAAAGCTCTGAATATACATATATACAGGGTGCGTAAGGTATTTGAGGACAGATTTATACTACACAAAAACTGACTCTTAGAAACAGATAATAATGAATTTTAACTGAAAAAGTTGTGAGGATAAGAATAAACACATTGTTTTATAATTTTATTCAATAAAGTCTCCTTCAGCTTCGATAACGGCTTCTATGCGATGTGTGAATCGCCTACATGCTAGGATCAAGTAGTTCTTGTTCATATTGGACATTACTCTGACTATGAAAAATTTTAGGGATATTTTAGTGTTAGAGGGTGCTCATTAACCTCTTTCTCCACTACTTTACATACATAGTAGTCCAATGGATTGAAATATGGGGAGCTAGGAGGCTAAATGTTAGGGGTTATGTGGTCATGAAGATTTTCCGCCATCCATTCCAGCGTTGCTTGAGCCTTGTGTGATAGTACCGAGTCTTGTTGAAACACACAAGGTCTTCCGTCGCGTCCATTGTCGATCCATGGCTCAACCATCTTTGGCCTCTAACTCCTTGCAAACTTTGTAGACGAAGGATCTAGCGACTTTTAAAAATTGTGCTATTTCTAGATTGCTATGTTCAGCCCTTATAGCCACGATAACTGCGTGCCTCTTCATTTCTTGTGTAAGCAGAGGATCTGCCATTGATAATTCTGAAATATAGAAAATATAAAGTCAAATAATATGCTGCTATAGTAAAAATAACATGTCCTCAAATACCTTACTAACCCTGTATATAGTACTGAAAAAGATTATTATTAAGTTTTTACTTTTTCTCTCTTATTATATATGAAGGTTGAATAAACAAAATGTACATATTGACAGATAATAAATTTTCGATTATTAGTACAGAACTATTATTTCAATAGGTAGTTTGAACTCCTTTACCAGAAACAAGGGCTTGAACACGCCGTGGCATTCTTTTTGTCGAATGGAACCAAACTTTAATAAGGCGGCAAATAAGCTGTTTGATCGTAATTGGTATTTGCTGTAGCTCGTCCTTCAATGTGCACCATAACTCTCAATGAGGTTCATATCTGGTGAAATTCCCGACAGCCATTTTTGTGCACATTTTGTAGTGTGACACGGGGCCCCGAGTCCTATTGGAAAATTCATGGTCTATCACTATATCTTTCCCTTATTTGAGGTAGTAGATAAGTTCGTAGTGCCACTATGTACTTTTGTTGGTTGATTGTTCCCTCTACAATGTACAGGCGACGTGTTCCGTATGCAGATATTGCCCATCATAACATTATATCTTTTACGGAAATTTCCCCCTCTTCTGGAGACATTCTGGTTTACATTCACCAGGCCTCCCTCCTCACATTTTGCACACGGTCACCAAGCACTGCAATTGTTGATTCATTCATCAAAAATAAATACCTAAAACAATAGAAAACAATATTTAAATAGTAAGACAACCAAAAAATTGTTATACAGTATTACAAGAGAAATTAAGAGTCAATGCAAGAAAATCCTTTATTATTAGTGTAAGAAATCCCTTTAATTTTCATTATTTGTATTGATATTATTCATTATATTTTATCAATCTTAAAGTATATAATTTTACACCATTTTAGATAGTCTTACCTACTCCCATTTCTTAGAAGTCAACGCAATGTGATTTTTAGCCCAAGCATAGATAGCTTGAGGTCTTCATCGTCGGAGTAAGCCTAGGTTTTTAGTCGCGGGCGAATCCATATCTCACTATGTCGGTCGGTCCCCGTTTTGATATTTTCGGGGGAGGGTAATAACACTGTAACTATTCTATTTCAAATGATATATGTAATTGCCAAAGTGCTACCAAGGTTAGCCAGGGAATTATTTTGTTTTGGCAATAGCATCATAACTATTCGGCCGATTCTAACGAAACTTGAAACCCTTGTGTTGTTTTATCTTAGGGAATTAATAAAAGTTTTGAAGGTCGCAAGGTCATAAATCAAAATAAGTGAGAGCACGAGACCTTGATCAGCAGACCTTGTTTAGTCAGGTGCACGCGACTCTATGTTACTATGTCGTTCGGATGGTAACCATTTTACTTTTCAATGAGTTTTTGAAAGTCTTGAAAGTTGTAAGGTCAGGTGATATGTTTTTCAATTGCTAATACGTTTGTTAATTTTTTTTCAAAATTATTTACATAATTGAGAGCACGCAACTTAGGTCTGTTGACCTTGTTCCTTGTACGAAATGCGTGCAGTCCACTTTCCAAAAGTATATTGTTAACTGTTCTTGGAATTTTTTTTCCTCGAGAAATGGATCACAAACATCAAGTTAAAGTGTTGGGGTCTTGGGGGCGCATTGGAAGATGCCAGGAACGAAAAATCCGCACGAATAGCACTGATTCAACCTTCTAAATTGTCCCCTCTCTCCTTTCTCAGAAATCTTCAGGGGGTTATAACGTAAAGAGACCTAAGCAAATTCAAAACTTATCTGGATTCAGGACACAAAACGCCGAGTAAATGCTCGAGCAAGAAGATTTTCGCGCCGTGTGTGTGTGTGTGTGTGTGTGTGTGTGTGTGTGTGTGTGTGTGTGCGCGCGCGCGCGCGAACGACGGTGTACATTTTAGGAGATTCTTCTGACAGCGCTTTTAGCGATTGAAAAATATACCCCCCAAAATGATATTTGGCCGACCTTGAACCCAACCGTAATGTCTTCTTTTGCCGGTGCAATCCAAGCCCACCTTTTAATATATTCGACACCCAATTACTTATGGTCCCCTTAAACCAGTGGGTAATGGAGTGGGGACAGAAAAAAGGTTAAGAATTCTGAAAATTAAGAAAACATTGCAATACCTGGCATTAGGATTAATGTTAACTTAGTCTTAGTGTAAATTGTAAGATTTTGCAGGCAGATGTAGGCTAGCGGTGTCAGTTACTGAGTCATCTTTTATTTTATCACGCAACGGCTATTCCCCCTTTTCCCCTCTTCTTCCCCCCTTACCCCGTGACACCAGCTTTATAAATTAATTTGCAAAGCGAATTTCCTTGAGACACAAAATAATTACAGGCCTTAGTAAAATTGAAAATGATTGAGTATGGTATATATTTTGCATTATAAAGTATTTTTATTAAATAAATTAACATTTTGAAGGCGAAACAGTGGCGGGCATTTCTGATACGGCTGTGCCAAATTTCTGTATCAGAAAATGTCTCTTTGTATTTGTTTTCCCATGGAAGTAGGCCTCGAGCTTAATGTAGAATTGTAGAGTATAATTAAATTCTAATCACTGTTGTGACTTGTCATGGGGCCGGGTTGACCGGGGCAGAAACTATATTTAGTTACAAACATTTAATGTGTCATGTGTGTTTGAGGGAGGCCCGTCTGAAGCGCTGTAGGCGGGAAAGAGCGCGTTACAACAGCTCATCTCTCCTCGCACGCAGGTGCTGGGGAGAGCCTGAACAGACAGTGCTATGTGATTAATTCGAGCTTATCTGTAGGTGAGGGCAAGAAACTGATATTTTCAGCATTTAACATGATAATTTATTCAATTATTTTTCGGCCTTTTGTGTTAAAAGTTATTATTTATCAGGGACTTAAGTTATTGTAGTGTGATTTTTCTTTTTCATTATGTTTCAAGTGACTGAATATTTTGTTGTGACTCGTATCCGCTCCACTCCGCAGCCTAGGGAAGTAAATAAATTGTAACGGTCAGAGTGGTATATCAGTCACCCCTTCACACCCCTTGCAAGCTAAAGAGAGTATAAATCTTGTGTTTTCTTTATTTGATTTTATCTAATGTTCCTGTGATCAGGTATATATGTGTACTGCCGTGTGCAGTAGGTATAGTTAGTATAAGCTCTTCTAATGCTATCTAGAATGCCATGAAAAAATAAATAAGTTCTCAGTGTTCACACTTGTTTATGCAGTTTTCTTCTTCTTTTTCTGCAGATTAAACAATAAAATGTCCAAGCTACGGTCGAAGCATCCTACTTTGTTGCAAATAAAGTTGCCGAACAACAGAAATGTCACACAATAGCATAGAATCTGATTATGGCTTGGGCATATGAGATGGTAAGCAAGGTATGTGGGGAGGATCAAGCGAAGAAACTGAGTGCCATATCTTTATTCACAACACAATCCGCCAACGGGTCGATGACATGGCATCAGCTATCCTGTCCCAAGTTACAACAGGGATCAAGGAAAGCTCATATAGCAAATTCTTCTTGCAATTTCATGAATCGTGTGATATAGCCAGTTGAGCTCTTCTCCTTGGATTCGTCCCTTACGTCCACCGGGACAAGATCAATGAAAAGTTCCTCTTATGCGAGAATATGCTGACAACCACAAAAGGAGAAGATCTTAGTCAGCGACCAATCATTCCATGATACTGAGAGGATCACCGACCGGATAATAAAATTTATATAAGGTCAGTATGACAATCGCTGATCAGCCCGAGGGACCCAGGAGTCGGTCCTCTTTTGGGGGAGAAGTGCCAGGAAGTATTATGTTTTGACGCCAAATAGCATTCAGGTGGAAGCCTTCGTCACCTCGTGGGAGAGGAACCTGTTCCGCGTCAGAAGTACGTGGATATAGATACCTATCGTCATGATTCCTTGGAACAGTGTGTGTGTGTGTGTGTGTTGTGCTGTGAAGGCGGGAGAGGAAAGAAAGCAGTGTTGTGATTGGCTATATGTGAGGTGTAAGATCTACCCACCCGAAACCGGGGTGAGCACAGCGCGTCCAACAATCGGTAGCCAGGTCTCTACGTGCGCTGACGTTTGTGTCCGCTAATGCCGGGATTCGGAATCGAACCTGGTACCGCGACGTTAGGAGGCCAAGGCCGTATCCACTCGGCTAGCATGAGCTCCAGGGAAAAGATGTATTCTATATCATCAACAGTTTCTTTACCAAGAATGGATTGGACTGGAACAGCGTCCAACAGGTAGGGAGAGATGTTTATATAATGTCTAACTTAGTATAAATACAATGAATTACATGGCATATAGTTATATACATTTTTATTTAGCGTACAAGTAGCTGTAGTGTAGCTAATATTTTGTACATGATTCACCCCAAAAAATCGCGCCTGTCGTACTGAAATACTAAAGTACCAAAATAAATTAAAACCATATAATTATAACGCAAAAGATAAGTAAGAATGACCGACACAATCTATAATAATTTTTCTATTTAATCCAGGTCTCCGTCGATGGAGCACGGTCGATGATGGGTAGTCATCGTGGATTACGGGGCGTCATACAAGCTGTGAATCCAGAAATTTCTGTAGATCATTGCAACATTCATCGGTACTCTCTTGGATCGAAAAGCCTGCCTAGTAATCTGAAGATGTGTTGAACATCGTCAACTTCATCAAGTCCATGCATGTGAATTCGCGCATATTCAAGGAGCTGTGCAAGGAAATGAAGGAGCAGTATCAAGTTCTGCTCTACCACACCGATGTTCGCTGGTTGTCACGAGTCATTGAGCTCCAAAAGGCCATTCAGGAATTCCTGGAACAAAACAGATCTCCTTTTGCTATCCAAGTTCACTGATAAAGAGTGACTTGCTCGACTTTGTTACTTGGCTAACATATTTGCGAAGCTGAACAGTGGTAATCTACAACTCTAAGGCCAAAACACGACTATTATTGATACCCATCAAACTCTGTTGAGGAGAATAGTCATGATACTGGGTCACTTCTACAGACCATCAACAAAGAGATGAGCGACCATTTGAAGGGGCTTGAAGCAAGCATGCATCACTACTTTCCAGAGTGACCAAGAAACAGCTATTCTTCAGGGGATCATTCATCCCTTCTCTCTACTTGATGAAGCCAACCACGATGATGATTTCTCTGCAAAGGAGGAATGGATCACAATGCGAACCAATGAAGACTTGAAAATCGAATTCCGTTACCAAAATGCAGATTCCTTTTGGATTTCACGACTAGCTGACTCGCCAACTCTGTTCAAGAGAGCCTTGAAGTTGTTGGTATCATTCTCAACAACGTATATCTGCGAGAAAGGGTTCTCAACTGTGCTGACGATAAAAAAAAGGACTCGCTTGAATGTTGCAAACGATGCCAGGCTGACACTTCCAACCACGAAGCCAAGAATTCCTCAACTAGCTTCAAGCATGCAACTCAATCCATCCCAATGATGTTCTTGACATCTTTGGCAATAGTCATTAGAGATGCACAATGTTCAAATACAAATAAATAAAATAAAATATCTATAGTGTTTTAATCTAGCCATATATATCAATGTTGACATCATTTTGTGAAAGGGGTAATATGCTTAATGTAGCATGTTAAATTGGGTAAAAGAGCTTATGAATGTGCCACATAGTCGATGTTTGAATCCAACGTTTTCATTGTCTTTCGAGTTACGAACGAGACGCATCAGTTAACGTCATTCAGAATATGCTAAGACCCTCCGTCGTTAGGACGAATTTCCCCTCTTTTCCATTCTCATCCCTTCTGAACGAATGGTCAAAAAGTCAACTAAACGGAATAATTGCAAAAATGGCGCCAAAAATGGAGGAACGATGAAATGTGACGAGGAGAACAAAATTCGTTCAGTAAAATAACTGTTTCACACCAATCCCTGGTATTCGGGCGCTCAGACCGGAGGGAGGGGAGGATAAATAATAAAATACTACAAACGAGACTAAAAAGAGAAGGAATCAATGAGCTTTCCCCCTCGCAGAATTTTTATAAGGAGAGATCTGTAAAAAAGGTGGTGCGGGAGAAGAACAAGGAGAATAACAAAAATGAAATAGAAAGGACCATGAGAGGCAAACGGGGACTGCAAAGATACCGAGGATAGCCATAGTACCACCATTATCCAAATCACAAACTCCCACCCATCTGATGGAAGAACCCTCATTGCTCACCTAGTTCTCCATCCCTGCACCAAAGGAAACCACCCTCTTGCTTGGTCGCGACTGTCTCCTTTTAAGACTCCTGTTATATGCCTTCCAAACATTAATACCCTCACCCATCTTTACCACTCTCATCACAAACTTTATGACTGAGAAGCTCTTAGCTCTAAACAACACTGCTAGCACATCATTTTTACCCGATTTAATATCCCCTACGACTAATTAACACATTATTTTGCGACTTTCACAGCCATTACCTCCCAAATAACTGTCGTCGTATTTATGTACTGAACCGAAATAAGAGAAAAGGAAATATGAAGGTATTTGTATTTAATCGGTCCTCTCAAACTGTCCTCGTTCTTCGGTCCAATAGTTGGAATCCCTCAGCCGCCATCCACACTACGAAAAGAAATGTTTTCAAGCAACCTTATAGTCAAGCGTCATTGGCAAACCCTAAGGAAAGGAAGATGAAATAATAATAATAATATCGAACGTGATAATAATAGGACCAATTTTAAAATAATGGTAGCAAGTTTTTAAATAGAATTAAACCCGCTAAAATGGTGTTGGGATTCTAACCTGTACTTTGAAGCGCTCTTGGATATGAAGACGTAAATGCGTCGAAAGTCCATCCAGAATAAATTCTTCCTTCAAACTCAGCATTCGATTACTAAATAGTTTCTCAATATGAGTCCAATAAGGCATAATAGCGCGCAGCGTGAGGTCGCGGGTTCAAATCTCGGGATAGGCTGATTTTTTTATATTTTCTAAAATATATATATATATATATATATATATATATATATATATATATATATATATATATATATATATATATATATATATATATATATATATAAAGTTGACAGTGCTGACGTTAGGAATGAAAGTGCCCTTTCGGGATCAAACGTCGACCCAAAACTCCTTTTTGAGAGGTGTTCCACCAGGATATCTTCGAATGCGGCCTCCACCGCCTTAAAACCAATTCAAATTGGCAAGTTTTGCCAATTGATTCTTATCCTGTCTCACCCTCTACTCATGCTTAAACCAAAAATAACTTTGGCCAACAACAGTCCTCAAGACGCTCAGTCTCAACCTCGCAAATCCTATCCTTCTTCCAATACCCGCACACATGAAGCCGTCTTAGTCTTCATCCCCTTTCAGCCTTACTCGCCTATTCACACACAAACACACCACCTGTAAAGTAGGCAAACAGATATCGAGACATCCGCAGATTACTACAACTTTCCCGTCGCCGAGACAATGAATTTAATGTTCTCCTGAATGAGAGGCTTAAGGAGGGGGGGGGGGTAAACAGACTACTATTCTTCCGTTAAGACGCTTTGAGGCAGGCTAGTCGCTTAATAGCGGCGTTGTGTGAGTGTTTTGCGTATAGAAAAGTCGTCGCAAAGAGAATCCATTTTTGAACGTGGTTGCAGAGACCCAGAAAAAAGAGCACAAATATGTATATATTTTTACAGTATTATGACCCTTAGGATTTCTAGTACTGCAAACTAAATGTCGCATCGATCAATACGGTTAAAGAGGGCAATTAAAAAGGGGAAGGGAACAAATAAGACATAATGAGGACATTCATCACTGAAGAATTTAGACACGAACAGACGGGAAATGAAAAAGAAGGATATATGTACTCGTACTGAGTACCAGTAAAAAATACTAATATACAATTATCATAACTGGGCTAAGTGGGGGTAAAGAAACTAGCGTTAACAATGGGGAGCATAGACACCTAATAGATGATGAGAGAGAAGAGAAAGGAAAACAGGAGGGGGAAAATGATCGAAAATATGAAAGGAAAACGAAAAGGAACACACTTTCGAAACACCCTTTTTATCGGTACGCTGTAGGTCCCAGTCCTACGGGTCGCCAGGATGAGCGAGTCAACCGTATCTCCTTTTACACTATGCTTGGTATTTACATCCCTTTTCTTCATTTGTCTGTCGTCACCCTCCAGTCTTGTTTCGCTCCTCTCCCCATTAGGAAAGTGAACCATTTATTTCCTGTCCGAGCAAGGGAATGCAGGTTCGTCCCTTGGAACGACCTATTCTCGGACGTTTCAGTATCCCCTTCCCCAACACGTCTGTTCCTCCCCTTTGCTTTTCTCCACCTAATCTTATTTCACCCGAGGAAATCATTAACCCTTCCCACCTTGCATATCCCATTTATCCTTTTGTTTGCCAAGCTTTCACTCAGGAATGGCATGTCAACCCCTGCAATTAATGAGGCATAAATATCGAAACGCTCCAAATGCAAATGAGTCCGAAAAGAGCGGAAAAAATCAACCGAATTTCCATTTGGGGTAGAAGAATTACCTCGTTTTTCTTCGTCGATGAGATTTTAAGCGACATGAGTTAACAAGGTAAGAGCGAGTCATAAAAAAAGAGCAAGACCTGTGGCACTCGAATTGCAAGGAAAGTAGGCCCGTGGCACCCAAATTGGAGGATAGGTAGGCCCAGCGAAGAACCTACACAAATGGGCACCCGGTGGATCTATGAAATCCTGAAAATTGCTACACGCATGAACACGCTATAACAGTTAACAAGGTCAAACTGAGAGGCAAGAAAGAGTCAAGAACAGAGCCAAAAGGGTTAAAACGATTAACGGATAAAGCGATAGTCTAAAGAGGGAGATTAGGAGGGGCACGAGAAGTAAGCAGATACGTAGGGAAAAGGGACAAGGAGAGAGGAAGATAAATAAAATAATGCTAATACAAAATCAATGCAAAAATTAAATTGACAAATCGGGTGCCCATAAAAATGAAAATTGCAAAAATATTAGGAACATAGTCAAAGCTAATTTCTATAAGAATGAGTTTTTTCATAACAGCACCAATTTTAAAAAGGCCAGGGGGAAATGTTAAAGTTATTAAATTGGCTTATACATGAACATTCAACAAGGTTTCTTTTAATTGAGTCATTTGCGCGAAAAATTTTTTTAGCTAAATTCTAATTAATTAAGTGGTTATTTTCGGACATATGCATAAAAAACGCACTATTATTTACATCTCTCCTAAAATATTTACTTGGACAAACAGAACATTCGAACGAATAGATCACCCCAATATTATTGCAATCATTGTGAACTAGAATGTTTCTTTTATAGTTGACTCGTATTTGAAAGTAACTGAAATGCTAAAGTTTTTTAAAAGACGGGGAAGGTCAATGAAACAAACAGAGAAGGGTAAGACCAAAATGTTTTAAAATTAAAAGGGATAGCAGGAGCTGTATTATAGAACATCTTTTTTGCAGAGCAGGAGCATTCAGAATCCATATATTCGGGACTAACTCGTAAAGCCCGTAAAACCATAGAGGAAAAAACGGAACGTTTGACTGAGACTATGCGCAGAGTAAAAATGAATATAAGAGTTTGAATTAGTAGGTTTGCGATAGATGGCGTATTTAAAACCTCACGTGCTACTTTGTTAGTTATTCATTTCGTATTATATATATATATATATATATATATATATATATATATATATATATATATATATATATATATATATAAATATATATATTAAACACACACAAAAGAGAGAAACTAAGATAGAGAATCAGTCAAGTCGTCTGTCAGCAGGCGACCGCTATTAGCGTCACGAATCCGTTCCCTCATCCTTAAATCGATACCTGTCATGTCACCCTCAGCTAGACTCCATCACACCCACCCACGCCAGTACTATAAACGGGTGACTTAAAGAAGGGCAGGTAATAACACCAAAATTAATCTTCTCCCCTATAAACTAGCGACCGCCTATAGACCTATCTAAGTTAACCGTATTTAAGTGAGATCCAAACCTATTTATGGTCTTGCTTCGGCAAAACCTTTAAGAGTCGGCGCTTGCAAGAATTAACATGTTAACGGGTTGGACTATGGATATTTCAGTCACTCTTATTACTTTCACTTCACCGAAAACAAATTTGTGGAATGACTCAGGAGGAGT
Organism: Ceratothoa steindachneri; assembly: GCA_963969495.1. Taxonomy (NCBI): domain Eukaryota; kingdom Metazoa; phylum Arthropoda; class Malacostraca; order Isopoda; family Cymothoidae; genus Ceratothoa; species Ceratothoa steindachneri. The sequence continues at coordinate 69,477,044 of OZ018335.1, read as the reverse complement.
GGCAGATAGAATAGGAAAGGGGTATCGATTGAAGGTTGTATGTAGTAAGTGTAAATGGACGAATAGGTGACAAAATAAGTGAGATAACTGGAGCATATGGTTTACATACCACTAGAGAGAAATAAATTGAAGATATGTGGCAAGGTTTCTGTGATGAAAGAAACCTGCATGTGGCAAACACGTTCTTGCAGCACAAGAATGTACAGTTGCCCAAATTAGCCATGTCAAAATTTCAAAATGTTTCGGACAAAAGTATGTTAACTATATAATTATTTATATGTTTAATAAATCCGCGAATAGTTTTGAATGAAAGTGGAATCGTCAAGTTCAGATAAATCGCATGACATACTTGCAGATGCTTGAGAGTGAAGAGCAGTATGACAGGTCAGGGAGATGTAGATAAATGCAGACGGCGAGAAAATAGTAATGAAATTTGTGATTGATCAGAGCAAAAAATAAGAAACTGAAGCACTTTGAAGGAAGATGAATGAAGATCGGGATGAGAACATAAAGTTATTTTGGAAATAAGAAAGATTACAGACGTATAAATGACTAGCCTTTTGAGCATCAAGGATAAACAAAGGACGTACTTGTCAGCAATGAGAAGGCTAAAAGTAGATGGCCAGGGTAACTTAATAAGTTGCATAATGGTGGTATGGAAGAGAAAGTGCCCGTAAATATGATTATATTGTATTGTACAAATTTCGTATTGTATCAAGGCATGGAACCGAGGAATATGTAAAGGTTGTTAGTGTTGGGAGTGATCGGAAGATGGGAAGCAGCTGTATTTTTTTTTTAAGAGCTCATCTGGCGACTGCCTACTTGGGCATTAGTCGCCGTATTAAAACTAACCTAGTTCTAGGCTACTTTAAAATAAAATTAAAGAGACGAAAAACACACTAAAAAGGGGGAAAGGAAGCAAGCTCCTGCGTCGGGGGGAGGACCCCCTCCCCCGGCGCAGAAGCCTGCGACCTACAAAAAAACAAAACAAACAACAATAACAAAAAAACAACAAAAACAACTAGTTAAATACAAGGGAGAAGGCCGGCCTCCCCACAAAAGATTACCAGTCCACCAGTCATGGTGCACGCACTCGTCCCGAGTACAAGGGACAGGCGGTAGCAACCCTGCACATCCCGGTACCGGGACAGGTAACGTGTGTGGAGATCACCCAGACTGGGAAATTCGACAAGAATGTGCCGAACAGTCTGGAGGACGACGCACTCGTCGCAGGCCAGCGCTCAATCAAATAGCGATGCGTCACACGAGTGTGTCCAATTCGGAGACGACAGAAAGCGACCCGAAGCCGTCGCGGCATTGGGGGATAGGTCCATGGGAACAGTCGCGGCGCAATGGCACGCAACTTTAAGTTCCCTTCGATCGTCTGCCATCTTCTTTGCCAAGCAATCCGAAGAGCTGCCCGTATTCCTGCCATGTAGTCGGTGAGAGGAAGAGCGAAACGCCGGTCAAGGCGCAGAATCCTCGGGGACTCTTTTGTCGCCCTCATCGGCGCGATCATTCCCCGCAATTCCTACATGTCCAGGAACCCAGAAGAAGATAAACTCGACATCTGCCCGGCTCGCCAAAACCGTGACGTCACGGTATCGCGAACCAGGGGATGCGGATATTCGAAGGCCCCGATAGCACTCAGGGCGCTTGGTGAGTTGCTATAGATCACAACCCGGTCTCCGAACCAGGCACGTCGCGTAATCTCCCGTACCGAGTGGTGCAGTGCCACCAGCTCGGCCGTGAAGACAGACGCAGCGCCTGGTAGAGCCCCGCTGACTTCAAACAGAGGGGATACGGCGTGGAAGCCGACCCCCTCTTGGGACTTGGAGCCATCCGTATACACTGGCACGGTTCCAGCGTAACACGAGGTGTGCTCAAAAAGGGCGAACGCAATAATCCAGGCGCCGTACAAGCTTTGGGAGCAGAGGCGTGGCGACAAATAGCCAAATGTGGTACCCTCTAGGGTGGGTTCCTGGGCAGAACCAGGGGAACCACCGGCCCGAGAGCTATACCTAGCCCTAAACCCAAAGGGCTTAGGGTATGAATGGCGTCTCTCGGCGGCATAGGCACCGTTGAGATCAGCTGCGGATGCAGTGAGAGCTGTTGGCGACTGAGGGAGGCGCCAGGCTCGCGCGTACAGGCGAGTGATGCAATGCACACGGCGTAGAGCGAGTGGGATCTCCCCAGAATAGACCAACAGGCTCTCAATGGGGGAAGTGCGGGAGGCCGGTGTGGTGGATCGAGTCCACCTTCCGCAATAAACGCTCGGCTGCGGATGCATAAAACTCGCATCCGTAGTCGAGCTTCGAACGAACAAAGGATCGATAAAAAGTAAGGCAGTAGCCCTAACAGCGCCCCAAGCGCTGAACGTCACGGAACGGAGAATATCCATCGTGCAGGTACAAGAGACACTAAGGCTGCGAATATGAGCCTCCCAGGTGAGGCGTCAGTCGAATACAAGAAGGATTCCGCCACGGACGCGGGGTCCGAGATTGCGGTCACATTCTCCTGGAGAACGGGAGGGGGGGTCCTGCGAGAACTTGCCCCGAATCCTTTTGAATCGCTTCCACACCTCTGCTAAAGGGGTCTTCCCGTTAAGTGAAGACACGTATGCCCGCCAAGAAGAGCGGCGGGCGTGCTTCGAAATATACTGGAACCTAGCCCGACGAAATTCATCGACAGTGAAATCGTTCGGGCGGCGCTTATAGCGCATGTAGGCATAACGCTTCTGTTTGAGGGCCGTCTCACACTCGGCCGACCACCATGAGAGTGGTCGGCGTGCAAAACGGCCAGACGTTCTAGGAATAGTAGTCAGGCCCGCGGCGATGAGGTTGCCGGAGAAGAAGTCAACGGCCTCATTTACCGACCTAAACTCCTCGACTGAGATAGAGAATTCAGTCATTTCCTGAAATGCAGGCCACCGCGCCCGCGCCAAGCAGCACCAAGGTGGGCTCTCAGGCGGCAGTTGCCCTGAAAATGATATTTGAATGGAAAAGTGATCACTACCATGGAGGTCATCGATCACCCCCCAATCAAAATCAGGCTGTGCATCCGAAGAGCACAAAGATAGACCAAGTCAAGAAAATGAAGCGGTTCTCGGACAGTGATGCGTAAACTCATCCACGTTTAGGACACCCATCTCAAGCTCTTCGAAAAGATTGGCAAGGACTTGTCCCCTGGGATTTATGGAGTAATCTCCCCAGAGAGGATGCCTGCCGTTCATATCTCCAAGCAAGAGATAGGGCCTTGGCAACCGTGCCACGACGCGGCGGAAGTCCCCCGCGTCGAAGTCAGTTGACGGTGGAATGTACGCAGAAATGATAGTATACCTCCTATCCAGGTGCAGCTGCACAGCCACTGCCTGAAAGGAAGTATCTAAAGAGAAAGGAAGAACCGCGCATCCCCCAGCCAGGCCATCCCGTGGTGGTGAGGTCGCAAGACCCTTATAACCCAGGAGGAAGGGAAAGCAGGGGGCACGCGCCTAGCATGGTCTCCTGCAAAAAAATAGCTAACGGGAAACGGGTCGAGACGAGCCTCCGCAGCTCCTCCCAGTATGCCCGGAGTCCACGGCAATTCCATTGAAGGAATATGACCTCCAGGCCTAGCTCGGAGGAGACGCGGGGGCCCTCCTCGAACTGAAGACCCTAACGGTAAGGGCCGTACGCTTCCCGGAGGCAAAACCCCGGGCGCTGTTAGCTGGATAAAGCGCTGAAGTCGCTGTCGCCTTCGAGCATTTATTGGGGGAGGTTGGGCTCGCCATGCGAGTCTTTTCCTCCCCACACCTCGAAACCTTAGGCGGGCTTTGCGGCTTCGGAGGCGGGCTTTGCGGCTTCGGAGGCGGGCGGCCCTCTTTACGAGGAACCACCGTCTCCGAGCCACCACTCGCACCACCTCTAGGCGTGGGCGAAGGAGCCGAAGCTCCTTTGTTGCTGTCCTCGGGAAGATGGCCTGGTGACCAGCTTCAGGGGTGTTGTCCCCTGTGAGTCCACGACTCGGTGGAGGCGCGTGGCCGTTTCGCCTTACGGGAATCGGTCACGCTTGGGGAAGAGGGGGGAGCCCTGGTTTTAGCCGGGGCTAGGTATGAACCCTTTTTGCCGCCAGCTTTACCTGGAGAGCGCCCGAGTTGAGTAGAGCCCGCAGAAGGGCTCCGAATGTGCGCGGAAACAACCGTGCTCGTTGGCTTGGATGGGCCAGGAGCAAAGGGTGCCTTTCTAACGATTAAGGCATATGACGTCCCAGGCAGAGCCGAGCACGCCAGGACCAAGTCCTTAGCCTCGCTGAATGAGATTCGATCCTGGGCCTGAACAGCCAAGATTTCTTTCTCAGAGGAGATATGCACCACATTGCTTCGAAGAAGCGGGGTGCGGCTCTCCGTAATTGACACACTTGACCACACATGATTTAGACATATCGTGTGCGGCCTTGGAGCAATTTACACAGACTTCGGGTGACCCCGACTTTGCACGTCTACAAGATCGATTCGTATGGCCGAATAGCCGGTGACAGTAATAGCACCGCCGCGGCAGTGGCACGAATGCCTTCACGCGGTAGCGGTACCAACCAGCACGCACCGACTCAGGGAGCTTGTCACAGTCGAACGTGACGAAGAGTGTAGGGGTGGGTCTCGATGCCCCTCCCTGCTTTCTCATCACACGTTCGACCTTGACCGCCCCATGTTCGGCCAGCTCTAAGGTGATGTCCTCAATGGAGTAGTCAACGAGTTCCCTCGCATAAACTACTCCTTTCACAAAGTTCATGGTACAGTGCAGCGTCACACTCACCGGGGTGCCATGAAGTGTTCGAAGAGCACTTATCTTGGCCGCCTCAGCGGGATTCGCCAGAAGGCTCCCGTCCGAGAAACACGTCACCTTCGGCTCTCTACCAATTGCACTAGCTAATCCTCTCCTCTGATGGATCATGTTGCCCTTGGCCAACATGGTGCCATCAGTGGATCGAATAACGAGGAAGCGTTTGAAGCCAGCGGGCTCGAAAACGCCAGGTAACCTCTGTCATCGAGGCTACACCCTGTGCACTTTTGGTCTTAGTCAAAGGCTCCGCAACCGGAAGGGGGGGGGGGCAGAGGGGCCAGATGTGCCGATCTTGGCTTAGTCGCTTGCCAAAGTGGCAGCAGACCCATCCGTTCCAGTAGCCCCCGCGGATGGAGAGGAGCCCCAGGTCTTCTTAGTCTTTTTCATTTTTGGAGAGGAGTGCGGGGAATGAACCCGCTTCTCACCTCCGCCGGAAGGAGCCCCCAGGCCAGATGGACCGGCCTCAGCCAGGTCCTTCTCCGAAATGGAGAAGGTCCTGGTAGTCGTGGAGGCACCGGTCGGAGGAGATCCTTCCCCTCCTTGTACTGCTTCGGAAACCCTAGGGGCGGATTCGGGTTCGGTGCTTAGAACCGAGCACGGATTTACCCGCCCCCCCCAATGGAAGGCCTTACCGTCTGAGGCTGGGTTTCCTCAAGGACCATGTCTATCTCAGGGAAGGGGGCTCCAGTTGGCCATCTCCCCCCCCCCCGAAGAAAACGCAGGTCCAGTTGGCAGTATCGTCACTAGTCTTGTGTGGGGAGGCCGTGCCAGTGTATACGGATGGCTCCAAGTCCCATGAGGGGGTCGGCTTCCACGCCGTATCCCCTCTGTTTGAAGTCAGCGGGGCTCTACCAGGCGCTGCGTCTGTCTTCACGGCCGAGCTGGTGGTATACACCCCTCGGTACAGGAGATTACGCGACGTGCCCGGTTCGGAGACCAGATTGTGATCTATAGCGACTCACAAAGCGCCCTGAGTGCTATCGGGGCATTGGAATCTCCGCATCCCCTGGTTCGCGATATCCGTGACGCCACGGTTTTGGCAAGCCGGGCAGATGTCGAGATTATCTTCTGCTGGGTTCCTGGACATGTAGGAATTGCGGGGAATGAGCGCGCTGATAAGGGCACCAAAGAGTCCGCGAGGACTCTGCAACCGGACCAGCGTTTCGCTCTTCCTCACACCGACTACATGGCAGAAATACGGGCAGCTCTTCGTACTGCTTGGCAAAGAAGATGGCAGACGGTCGAAGGGAACTTAAAGTTGCGTGCCATTGCGCCGCGACTGTTCCCATGGACCTACCCCCCAATGCCGCGACGGCTTCAGGTCGCTTTCTGTCGTCTCCGAATCGGACACACTCGTGTGACGCATCGCTATTTGATGGAGCGCTCGCCTGCACCGTATTGCGACGACTGCGTTGTCCCCCAGACTGTTCGTCACATTCTTGTCGAATGTCCCAGTCTGGGTGATCTTGTCGCACGTTACCTGTCCCGGTACCGGGATGGGCGGGGTCGCTACCGCCTGTCCTTTGTACTCGGGACGAGTGCGTGCTCATTGACTGGTGGACTTGTTGACTTTGGGGGGAGGCCGGCCTTCTCCCTTTCATTTAACCAGGTTTAATTGTTGTTTTGTTATTGTTTTTGTTATTGTTTTGATATTGTTATTTCTTTTTATTGTTGTTTCCTGTTCAAATTTTTTAAAGTAGCCTAGAACTAGGCTGTTTGTTTAGGGCGACTAATGCCTAAGTCGGCAGTCACCAGATAGCACCTTAATTAAAAAAAAAAAAATATGTGGGAAGGCACAGGCCTTGAACCCGGCAAGGTTCAATATTCTTGCCAGCGTCTTTTGAGGGAAGCGACCGAAGGGGCCTGGCTTCCCTTTTCCCCTTAAGGGCGTTTGCCCTACCGAGCCGCTTCGATGTGGAGTGGCTGTCTAAGGGCTGCCTGCTGGCTTTCTTGGCAGTTCCCTTGGAAAGAACAGAGGGGACTGCCGCTGGAAAAAGGGAGGTGCCCGAAATCACCTCCAGAGAAGGGGGTGAGGGGGAGTCCCCTACACCCGTAAGCGAGTGACACAGGGAGAATTAAGGGAAGATTTTTGTGTTTCTCATCATTGGGCATGGTAACCCTATTTGTTTCACCGGATGCAATCGCTCATCACCTCTTGCAGTTGCCCGCACTGCAAGAGGTGCTTACAGGCCTGGCAGAGCCAGGCGCCGCCATTTGGGACCACCCCTCCCGCCTGGTGGCCTGGCAGTCCATCGGCATGAAGGCTCCACCTTAGACGCGACGTAAAAAGATAGATTATGAAGAGGAGAGGAAAAGGGATGTGAGGAAGGTATGGGTGGGGATGAAGCAGAGCTCAGGGGTTAGGGAACGTTGTCTCCTCCCCCCTCAGCCCCGATCCGGGACGGTTGGCTTGAGAAGAAGGTCAGCATCTACCCTGTGAAATTAGAGGCTGACCAGAGAAAGTTGTGGGAGAGGTTGTATGAAAAGCGAGGAAACAACTGTTTTGAAGGAAGAACAAGAGGCTAAGCTGGAGTCGGACAGGGTGCTGAGTCCCGTCAGCACGGCGGCCAGGATGGCAAATCGCCGCGCCCCTTACGGGGGGCTCCATCGATGTTACAGGGGGAATTAAAGGGTTTTTTTGACGCATCATTGGGCGTTGTGACCCTCTTTTTATTACGCGATGCAATAGCACATCACCCCTCACAGTAACCCGCTCTGCAAGGGGGTGCTTACGGGCCTGGCTTTGCGAGGTGCCGCCATTTAAGGCCACCCCTCCCGCCTGGTTACCTGGCAGCCCTTCAGCATGGCGGCTCCACCTTGGGCACGGCGTAAAATTAAGGATAGATGGTGAAGTGAGAAAAAAAAGGGATGTTAGGAAAGTATGGGTGGGGATGAAGCAAGTTGTTAAAAAAAAACCCATCCCGAACCGGAGCTCAGGGGTTAGGGAACGTTGTCCCCTCCCCCCTCAGCCCCGATCCGGGACGGTTGGCTTGAGAAGGTCAGCATCTACCCTGTGAAGTTAGAGGCTACCAGAGAAAGTTGTGGGTTAGGTTGTATGGAAGGCGAGGAAACAAGTGTTTTGAAGGAAGGAAGAGAGGCTAAGCTGGGGCCGGACGGGGTGCTGAGTCCCGTCAGCACGGCGGCCAGGATGGCAAATCGCCGCGCCCCTTACGGGTGATGAGTAACCAAGTGGTTTGTAAATGTTTACGACTTAGATCGAGGGGCTTAGGTCAAGAGTAGTAAGAACTACTTGGAATGTGTCGGGAGAGGGGTCAGCAGCAATAATACCGACCCTACCTCCTCCTATGGTAGAAGGCCCTCCCCACGTCTCACTGATGCAGAATACCTCAATCTTATCCGATATAATTTTGTTATAGATAAAATCTGCCTTTTTTTAAAAGGCGATTATGAGGAGAACTTGAAAAGGAGGGTGAAGACAAGTGGATGGTCTTGTGTACGATAGGTATACATTAAAAGGGCTTGTGAAGGGGCGTGTTTGGGTCATTCTGCCCAAATATAAACCTTAACTGGTCGAGATGCTATGGTTTCAATTGACTACTATCGTTGATACATAAAACTAGGAAGATAAAAACCATTGAGGACGCAGGAAAGTTTGTAAGGAGATATCGGTAAAGCGAGTGAAAATTTAGGAAGCAAAAATGTACGGAAAATACCTATCCCAAAATCTTCCTATATGTATTGGGGCCAGAAAGGCACGGAACACTCAAATGAAGGCTGCGTGGCTAACCATGCAAAACCTGACACCCACTTTCGGTTGTGGTAGTGTGGGTTCGGGGAAACACTAGTTTCTATTTTATCAGGTTCCTCTCAAGATAAAAGAGCAAAACAAACTGAAGCGATTTCAACGATGAACAAACAGTGGGAAATTGTTCCGTCCTCCCCTTCCGAACGGATAATGGAAAGCGTTACTTTTATATAGAAAGGTTACTTGGGGCAATAATAGAACAAAGCAAAGTGCTCACAAATAAATAAGAAATCAGACGGTGAAACAATAATAGAACCCCGAAAGACGAGAAAGCCAGGCAACTACTATACATACAGGAAAGGGGAATAAAACCGCAAAAAACGCAAAATAAATAAGCTACAAAAAAAAAACCCTTCTGCACCGGGAAGAATGAGAAAACAAAATCGATTAATCACGCGATTTCTCCGCCCCCTCCCTTCCACATACGGGCGCAGCGCTCCCATTTCGTGTTTATCTATTTTACTTTCCAGCCTCGAGCGACTCATAAAAGAGGAGACGCGAGAAATCGAAGAGCCCAAAACTCTTTCCTCTGTCAGCGAATATTTGTTCAATTAGAGCGAAAAAAGGAGAGGAGGAAAAACACACGAAATTGATACGTTAGTCGATTCATTATGGCGTCAATCCAGATCGGAAGAGAGACATCTCCAAGCGGCCATTTAATGGAAGCCAACGGTCAAGCACGGATGGATTGGGCACAAAAAATGGAGTGGGGGCATTCCGACAGCGCGCATCTCCGCTGTTAGAATTCTTTGTACTTTTTTTTACGAACAGAACGAAAAACAACGAGGGTATTTCTATTAAAAGATTCTACAAGAAGTGTTATAGTCAAAATGGGGAAGTTAGGGAAACTGAAAATGTGTAGAGACATTGAATTTCATACAAACATGGCCTTCCTTCTGCTAGGAGGAGATTCAAGCTCCTCCTCCAAATGGTAATTAGATCGAGTTTCTTTTCTGACAGTTATTGAATTTATTTGAGGAGATGGAGGAAAAATACACACGCACGCACACACTCACATATATACTCGTGCGCAAAGATTCTTACTCTGTCTGTCTCTCTCTCTCACTAACTCTTTGTTATTCACTCTCTCTCTCTCTCTCCCTCTCTTTCAATTTCAGTTTAACTTTTACATGATGGCCCAGACATTATGTTAGAATTCAATAATTATATAGACTTAACGATCTGCTATTTTTATAGTTATTTCCCCCTTTTATTTTATGGAAAACGAAAGGTTATTTATAAAGATATAAACGTTCAAATTAGAATAAAAACTTTCATAAATTCTAAATGAAGATTTTAAACCGTCAGACTATCTATTCTCATTAGATCTATGCTATTAAATTCTCCGTCTTCCTTTCTTACACCAAATTACTTGGAATTATTGAAATAATTATGAATCCAGAATATTAATTAGGGACAGTTATCATTCCTTCAAGTAATACCCACGAGCGGGAGCGGCGGATTTAAAGAGAAACATTGTTTTAGTATTAAGAACACAAATGGGGAAAGAAGAAAAGGAAACAAGAAACTACAGTTACTGTTTCCATGGATGGCAGTACGAGGATCCCATTGATTATATCATCTTCCGAGGATTCGGTTATCTTCCTTCCTTGAAGATAACCGGATGGATGATGGCGGTTTCTAGATTTCCTTCCATAGCATCAAGAAAGATTAAACTGCTGCTGCCTCCTACTTCCACTTCCCCGGGGACCACAATCCGAACCGCTTCCCTCAGTCCTTTTCTTACTTGGTAGGGTAGACAGCGCTCCGTAAGCCCCGGTAACATTGCAAATATGATACACGAAACCCGCCTATTATTATTATCGAAGGGTATCGCAGACACCCACCCCCCTCCTGGCGTTCTTTTAGCATCGCTGATTTTATTCCTCTTTGGGGTCTTCGTTGTGCCTCATTAAGCACCAGGTTCTTCTCTCATCAGCAATAAAATCATTCTTTGGTGAGGCAGGACAACGCAAACACGCCACCCTTCCCAACACACAAGGTACCCCGATATTCAATATCCAGAGAGCAGGCGGTGTGCTTAGACCAGAGAAGGGGTAAATGTGAGGGAGCGAATAGGGTGTGTCCATGCCTATTCAGCACCGCCATTCCGACAAATAAATAAAAAGGCGGCCCTTAAGGAAGAAAAGGCGGGTAATTAAGCCAAGAGAAGCCTAAATGTGAGGCCGAAAAAACAGCGCAAACATTATTTCCCTCACCAAATCAAACAAATGCGATTCCTTTGAAAAAAAAAATCATTTTATATACGAACTGTTATATTGATTTGTCAATCAAGACGGCCTCTCAGCAATAATAAAAGGGCATTTGAGCTAGAAAATCCTTACTTCAAATACTCTTTCGAGGCTGGTTTCGAAAGATGACTTAGTATTTCGAGGCCGGTTTCGAAAGGAGACTAATATATGTCTAATAGATAGCTTAGTTAGATATTTTTTTTTAGATATAGAGACGGACATTTTATTGCAGATCTAAATTCAGTGTAATTACTAGGGGCATTCAAAAGGCTCGTGGAAAGTGCTAATAAAGCGAAACGTACTGTAACAGAAAGACATCCAAGAAGTTTGTTCGCTATAAGGAACTAAACGGTTGAACCTATAATTTTTAAAATGAAACCAAAAATGTAATGGAACTATTCATTTTGTATCTAGAGCAGTATTACATGATGGAATTGATATTTAATTACGTATTAAAGTCGAATACTGGTTTGTAAGGGCATAATTTAGAATTTTGTCAGCAGACATTTTACACAACTTACACACCTCCATAATACAAACATTCGGTATTAACACATATTCACTACTTAGTTTGCGGAACCTAAGTGAAAGAAAAATAATGATCCATACATTTCTAATCCAAATTTCCATCCGTGCAAAGCCGGTTAAAATTTAATTCGTTTCTTTCCCAAGTTCTTGACAAACTTGGCTGGTTAGAATAGAAATGAATATAAGATGGGGCATGAGTTGGTTTACGAGAGACAAACCTTAAAACCTTTGAGGGTAGGATGCACCAAGATATCGATAGAAATGTAGTTTATCGGAATCTTCCAATTCAGGAGTAAATTTAATTGAAGGTACGAGATTATTCAAAGCACAAAGGAAAATACTTACATTACATTCAATAGAAAAATACAAAGATCCACAAAAAGTATCAAGGAGTTTCCAATGGCCACACCAAAGAGCTGGAGATACCATTCACTATCGAAACTAAAGGGACAATTTTAGATACATGTTTAATTAATTTTATACATATATTGGTAGTAATGGGTAATTAAATACATAAGTTCATGGGTTTCTGGTAAACACGTAATCAGATGAATAAATGGTACTTGAGTTTATTAATGAAATCATAATGAGAATTAATATGAGCGGCGGAAATACCTCCTAAAAGAGAGATTAACCATTTAGATAAGTTTTAAGAGATCAAACAGTACTAATAATAGGACGCATAGGATGGAGTGTGTCTACTATAATATATATATATATATATATATATATATATATATATATATATATATATATATATATATATATATATATATATATATATATATATATATATATATATATATATATATATATATAATATTATTTTTTCTAGAACACTCGGCTTCTGCGTAGCCGAGTGGTTTAAATGGCGGTTTAATTGAGATCAAAGCGGTTGCTCGCTGCCTCAATGTGCACGGTTCGAATCTCACTCCAGCTCGGATTCTTTCGAAGTAAGAAATAAATATTATATACAGTGCCCCGTAACAGTTTACAACACACCATGAAAAACAGACGTTTATGTATTTGTAAGCACGATAGGTAAATGAAACTTTTATTACTGACAGGATCTGTATTCAAACAATAAATTAAATCATCAAGACCATACAAAAACATCAATATAGTTTTTTGTTGAAGAAATACAATTAATTATTAACGCAAAAGTTTACAACACATATCAATTTGTATCACTTACTCAAAAATGTTCGAGAAAGAGAAACTTCTTACAATTTTTAGAACGTTTTACATAACTTAGGGACTGGTATAAGCTATCGCGTCATTCTTTATCAGACAGCGTCCTGTAAACATTCATACGATGGGGAAACAGAAACGAATCGATCAAGATCTTCGAAAACGTATTGTAGACCTTCATAAAAGTAGCATTGGTTATAGAAAAATATTTCGTCAGTTAGTAGTTGCATTGAGTTCAGTTGGAACGATAATACGTCACTGGAAGTCTCAAAATTCTACTCTTCCTCTGATCGGTTCTGGCCGTCCTCGCAAGATAACCGAACGTGCAGAGAGATTATTGGTAAGAAAGGTCAGTAAAACACCCCTTCAGCGGGACTTAGAAGTGAGTGGAGTTACAGTGAGTATGGCGAAAGAAAGGTACCGAATAAGCACCAAAGACCACTACCCCAACAGTAAAATTTGGAGGTGGCTCAATCATGATCTGGGTTTTTTTTAGTGACGCAGGTGTTGGAAATATCGAAACCATAGAAGGAAGAATGAATGGAGAACATTATAGAAGAATCTTGAAGAAAAATTTACGTCTAGCAAAACTGAAACAAAAATGGTTTAGATCAAATGGTGTAAATGTTCTAAAATGGCTAGGTCAATCAATTTAGGAGAGTACTATTAGCGGCTACCAGCTGTTATTAGCAACAGTGGTTATGCTACTAAATATTAATAAACGATATGATATATGTGCTGTAAACTTTTGCGTTAGTAATTAATTTATTTCTTCGACAAAAACTATATCGATGTTTTTGTATGAATACATATCATGTCAGTAATAAAAGTTTCATTTACCCATCGTGCTTACAAATACATAAGCGTCTGTTTTTCATGGTGTGTTGTAAACATTTGGGTGGCACTGTATATATATATATATATATATATATATATATATATATATATATATATATATATATATATATATATATATATATATATACACACCCTCCCCTTCTCATTAGTCGATAAAGTCGCTGAAGCTGGCCCTAGCTAAGGATCGAAACGTCCGGCCAATAAATGATTAGTGTAATCTCCTGGGTCTTCATGTTTCTACTAATATATATCTATCTATATATATATATAATAATAATAATAATAATAATTAAGATTTGAGGGACCCCATATTAAATTGAGCCTCGATTAATTAATTTGTTTGTTTCTCAGCTAAAATAAAGAATGAATATTGGAACCTCTCCGAACAGGAAAGGAGGGTAATAAAAATATAGAAAAAAATTAATCAAAGCGCTTTTTCTATATTATTGAACAAAATCTGCTTTATATATATATTATATATCTTTATTTATTTTTAATTAGTTTAATACTTAATTGAACCCCCTTTTACTTTAATTACAGCCATAATTTTAACATTTCATTCAGTTCTGTTCTATTTGTACTTGTGGTACTTCTTAGTACTTTCCCAACCATTGCCCATGAGTGTTTTAGTAGATTTAATTGGGGCTCTGTTGCGGCCACTCCAAAAGGTTGATCCCCATTTATCCAAACCATATCTTAATGTGTGTGGTTGGATGGGGTATGGGGCATTGTGGCCTTCTGAAAAATAACTTCATCTCTTGGTGTTGTGACATGCATCCCCATATACTGTACATATGCTAGACCCCCCCTCCTTGCATCCCCATATACTGTACATATGCTAGAACCCCTCCTTACATCCCCATATACTGTACATATGCTAGAACCCCTCCTTGCATCCCCATATACTGTATGTCGTAGAATGACTCCCGACGATACCATATATCACTATTCGTTGAGGGAACTTCCTTAATTATCTTTAGAGTGCGTTACTGTCTGGCGGCCGATATTATGTATCTTCGATATGCTTAAGAAGTGGAACTGAGCTCAAGGATAATAATATTGCTATCATTAATGAAATAGAGTTTTATTAATAATAACTATCAATAAACACAAGACGGAAAATATTGACATAAACAGAGAATGAAAAGGGTCGTGGGGGCTCGGCTAATCCGAAGATTTAAAGGATTTAAAAAAGGTAAAACAAATATCGAGTTAAAGGGATGGGATGGTTCGATAAACCATTTAAAGCACAGGATAGAATTGACAAAAGGGTTAAGTACTCAAAGGTGACGTTTGGCTTACGTAACTTTTGCACTAGTGGTGCAGTGGAAGGTGGCGCGAAGGAGTTTCGGTCCGCTGGCGAGTTCCAGCCGAAGGGGGGGGGATAAAAGGATCCTGACGTGGCGTCTTGGGAAGGAGAACCGTTTCTCGACGAACGGCTTGAAGAACAATGGCTGTTCTAGGTTGTTCTCTTCTGAACAAAGGGGGGATGAGAACCGTCTCTTGTCTACGGGCTCAAGAACAATGGCTGTTCTAATGTTGTTCTCCTCTGAACAACAGGGGGGGGGGTGAGAACCGTTTCTTGGCGAAGGGCTCAAAACGAACAATGGCTGTTCTAATGCTGTTCTCCTTTGAACAACAGGGGGGGGGGTGAGAACCGTTTCTTGGCGAAGGGCTCAAAACGAACAATGGCTGTTCTAATGCTGTTCTCCTTTGAACAACAAGGGGAAAGCCTTGGGGACTTGGCGTCACAGAAGGCTCGAACCTTTGGCACTCAAGGAATATTGTCCTCCTTCTGGACAAGTGATGGTGAATCTCGAGGTCGAGGTCCCTTGGCGTACAAAGGGAGAGAGGGTCGTGGTGATGTTTCGCGACGAAAATCTGGATCTCCAATCTGATCTTAGTGGTAAAGTTTCCATATAAATAGCCAGGACATCTCCTTGGCGTGGGGGAAAATAGGGTGGGAGCTTCGAGGGAACGCACAGCCAAGCCGGAGAACAAATGCCTTATCTGCCCATAAGCCTATCTCAATCTGGCGAGGTCGGCGTATGGGGGCGAACGGGGGGACGATAACCTCCTTGTTTAAACATTGACATCCGGTAGCTGTGATAAGACTCCAAGCTTCGAATCGAAGATGCACGTGGGCAGCATCGTGGTTTTAAATAATATGGGATAGGAGTTGAAATTAACGCAGCTTCAACTCGTTCTATCACACCCCTCCATTCCAGGGGAAGTTGTCACTTCGAAAAAAAGAGAGAGAAGGGACAACGATAGAGCTCCGTTGTAGGGAACTCGTTTCCTTGTACCAACCGTACCTTCCTGCACCTAACTAGTATTACCTCAATACATATGATTATTTTGATCTTTAGATTACAGGGGAAAATAACCTTTAATACAACTTAATAAAAAAAAAGGGGCATTGAACAATGAAATGATATAAAATTAGTACATACGGGACAAAATAATTTATACGTAAATTAATGGGTACAAATATATATACATACAAAAAAATTAGACATTGAGCGTTACAAAATTCAGACATATACATTAATTAATTATATTACAAAAGAATCTTAATTTAAGTCGTACAAGACGGTATATACCTACATGGAGATACTAATCCTATGAATACAATTAGTCTACGCTATTCGGTAACGCCTTCCTACTGAGTGCGTCAGCGACCTGGTTATCGGAACCTTTTATCTAATTTATTTTAAACTGATACTCTTGCAAGAGTAAACTCCAGCGCATGATGTGGCCGTTTGAGTGTCTCACATTCCTAATATAGGCTAACGGACGGTGGTCGGTTCCTATTTGAAATTCTTTACCTATCAAGTACAGCTTGAATTTGTCTATGACCCAGATAATTGATAGAGCTTTCTTTTCTCTAGTGGCATATCTCTTTTCGCGTGGCAATAGTTGACGACTAGCATATGCAACTGGATGACTCGTTCTGTCATCCTCGTATTGAAGGGGTACACCTCCAATGCCCTCGTTGCTCACGTCGGTCTTAATCCCAAAGGATTTTTCCGGGTTGGGCAACTTTAAAATGGGGGCAGAAATGAACTTACTCTTGAGCTGATTAAAATAGGAAACAGCGACATCATTCCAACGTAAACGATCGGGTAAATTCTTTTTTTGAAGGGGGCTGAGGAAGGCCGAAATTGCAGCGAAATTCGGAACAAATCGCTGATAGGGAGAAGCTGATCCTAGGAACGATCTTAATGGCTTCTTTGTAATCGGGAGGGGCATGTCGGCGATTGCCTTAATCTTGTTCTCGTAGGGACCTAACTTGCTTTGTCCTATTTTGAAACCCAAATATTTGATGGTTTCGTGGGCAAAATGGCATTTGCTGGGGCCAATGCTGAGGCCATTTTTACGCAGTCGCTCGAAAAGAGCTAATAGGGCGGGTAAATGGTGATTCCATTTAATTAGTTCTTGTAGCTGACTCTTCGGACGTGGTGTCAGCTGCGCGTCACTATCCAGGTCAGAGGGTTCTAAAGACTCGCCTGGTAGGGAAGGAGGAGGGTAATCGGCATCAGGTTGGATGCACACTGTCTGGATTACATTAAGGGACTCCGCGGGGCAATCCTCTTCAAGCGCCGATGCTTCGTCCAGTTCTACGAAGGTATCTCCATGGGCGCGTTGGGGGTTCTTTTTTTCTTGGGGTCCAGGGACAGTCTCCGTGTCCTTGTCTTGGGCCTTATCACCTAAGGGTGTTAGTGATTCACACTCCTTTTGTGCCGTCCTAAAGTCCTGGTTAAAGGTTTCCGAGAAATCGGACGGTATCGGGGTTCTGATGGGGACGGGCTCCTGGGCTTCTTTCTTATCTCGGCCTGGAGGAAGGGCGGCCTGAAACACAGGGTCGAAACTTACTTGGGGGCTCTGCCCTATAAGTACGGAACAGAATTGTATGGGTGCTACAATGACTTCAGCCCAGCCATTATAATATTGACACTGCAGGTAACATCTAACGACGGGGAATCGGTTCGCCCGCCCAAGGTGGTCATGTACCACCGCAAATTTTTCGTGGTTAGAGGCCACTGGGAGGAGTTCGTCGGACACGATGAAACACGTACATCCTGTGTCCCTGACGAGAGTCGATACTCGGCAGCTGTCCACGCTGCCCTCCTCATATTTCAAAGTTCCCGATGAACTTTTATCAAAAACAAAATTTACCTGGTGGCCTGACGGAGGGAAGGAAGTTTCTGCTTGGGTCTGCACCACCGGGGGAGCCGGGGTTGCATTAATCTGGTGAACTTGGTGGGCTGGTCCGCTTTTAAGCCTAGAATTTGGGGGGCAATTCCAGCTCATGTGGTTTTCTACACCACAGGTGAAGCATATTATTGGTCGCTTCGGGAAGAGAGATGGAGGAGAAATCTTAACGGGAGGTTTGGAGTCCCGTTGTTGGTTTTGGGGAAAGAAGTTTTGGGGTTTTACGGGGCTCGGAAACTTTGTCAGCTTTCCTGGGAAGGAGCGCGAATCCTTCCTTCTTTCTTCTCGTTGGATTTCTCTTTCTCGTTCTTCTCGTTGTATTTTTCTTTCTCGTTCTTCTCGTTGTATTTCTCTTTCTCGTTCCTCTCGTTGTTTTTCTCTTTCTCGTTCTTCTCGTTGTATTTTTCTTTCTCGTTCTTCTCGTAGGATTACTCTTTCCCTTTCTATTACTTCCTTTTTTCTTTGAAATTCTGCTTCAATCCGAGCTAATTCAATCTGATGGTGAAGCTCCACTTGTCTTATCCGTTCCTCTCTTTTTCTTTCTTTCCTTTGCTCCTCTTGAATGTACTCAGTTCTTTTCCGGAGAGTCCCAAGGATTCTCCTTGCGCTTTAAAGATTTCAAACTGAGTCATCTTTGCACTTGGGGGCGCACTAGTCAACCAACTAAAATTCCTTGCAACAAGAATTATGCCTCTATAGAATTAGCCTACCTAAATATGGGCACTGACCTATTCGTACTTGGTTTATCAATCTAAATAACCACTGACTAAAATCACAAAAAAGCACAAACAAATTATTATAACCGTTCCTTGAGCTACTCCAGCTTCTTAAGTTTTTAAAAAAAAGGGGATAGCAAACGTTAAAACAAAAGGGGACTACTATATTCTATTATTATAACGAATAACACTATGCTTTACTCGACTGAGACCAGTGTTTGCAAAATATAGCGTTAAACCTTACACACCTGATACCAAATTTAAATAGTATATATATATATGTCGTAGAATGACTCCCGACGATACCATATATCACTATTCGTTGAGGGAACTTCCTTAATTATCTTTAGAGTGCGTTACTGTCTGGCGGCCGATATTATGTATCTTCGATATGCTTAAGAAGTGGAACTGAGCTCAAGGATAATAATATTGCTATCATTAATGAAATAGAGTTTTATTAATAATAACTATCAATAAACACAAGACGGAAAATATTGACATAAACAGAGAATGAAAAGGGTCGTGGGGGCTCGGCTAATCCGAAGATTTAAAGGATTTAAAAAAGGTAAAACAAATATCGAGTTAAAGGGATGGGATGGTTCGATAAACCATTTAAAGCACAGGATAGAATTGACAAAAGGGTTAAGTACTCAAAGGTGACGTTTGGCTTACGTAACTTTTGCACTAGTGGTGCAGTGGAAGGTGGCGCGAAGGAGTTTCGGTCCGCTGGCGAGTTCCAGCCGAAGGGGGGGGGGATAAAAGGATCCTGACGTGGCGTCTTGGGAAGGAGAACCGTTTCTCGACGAACGGCTTGAAGAACAATGGCTGTTCTAGGTTGTTCTCTTCTGAACAAAGGGGGGATGAGAACCGTCTCTTGTCTACGGGCTCAAGAACAATGGCTGTTCTAATGTTGTTCTCCTCTGAACAACAGGGGGGGGGGGTGAGAACCGTTTCTTGGCGAAGGGCTCAAAACGAACAATGGCTGTTCTAATGCTGTTCTCCTTTGAACAACAGGGGGGGGGGGTGAGAACCGTTTCTTGGCGAAGGGCTCAAAACGAACAATGGCTGTTCTAATGCTGTTCTCCTTTGAACAACAAGGGGAAAGCCTTGGGGACTTGGCGTCACAGAAGGCTCGAACCTTTGGCACTCAAGGAATATTGTCCTCCTTCTGGACAAGTGATGGTGAATCTCGAGGTCGAGGTCCCTTGGCGCACAAAGGGAGAGAGGGTCGTGGTGATGTTTCGCGACGAAAATCTGGATCTCCAATCTGATCTTAGTGGTAAAGTTTCCATATAAATAGCCAGGACATCTCCTTGGCGTGGCGGAAAATAGGGTGGGAGCTTCGAGGGAACGCACAGCCAAGCCGGAGAACAAATGCCTTATCTGCCCATAAGCCTATCTCAATCTGGCGAGGTCGGCGTATGGGGGCGAACGGGGGGACGATAACCTCCTTGTTTAAACATTGACATCCGGTAGCCGTGATAAGACTCCAAGCTTCGAATCGAAGATGCACGTGGGCAGCATCGTGGTTTTAAATAATATGGGATAGGAGTTGAAATTAACGCAGCTTCAACTCGTTCTATCACACTGTACATATGCTAGAACCCCTCCTTGCATCCCCATATACTGTACATATGTTAGAACCCCCTCCTTGCATCCCCATATACTGTACATATGCTAGAACCCCCTCCTTGCATCCCCATATACTGTACATATGCTAGAACCCCCTCCTTGCATCCCCATATACTGTACATATGCTAGAACCCCCTCCTTACATCCCCATATACTGTATATATGTTAGAACCCCCTCCTCGTATCCCCATATACTGTACATATGTTAGAACTCCCTCCATGCCCCACAGTTGGTACCGCACAAACAAAGGTAGAATGCTCAAAATCTACAAAATTGGTTAGAAAAGAAGTTAGATTGAATTTTTTTCCCCACGATGATCTAAATATAATTACAATGTAAAACAATACAATAAATACTCTTTTATACAAACCTGTTGATTACTTTTATCTAACCAGATAACTTTAGATCAGTGTTCAAGTGTCCATTTTTTTAAGACAGTTTTTTAGTCGCGTGCGACTCTATAAGTTACTATGTCGGTCCATCGGATGGTAACAATTTTACTTTTAATTAGTTTTTTTTGGCAATAACACCGTAGCTATTCGGTCGTTTCTAACGAAATTTGAAACCCTTGATGTTGTTTTGCATTCTTGTTAGAATGATATAATTGCCAAAGTCCTCCCAAGGTTACTCTGGGAATTATTAAAAGAAAATTAAGTATGGGCCGGATTGCCCCAATTATTGAAAGTTTTGAAGGTCATAAGTCAGAATAATTGAGAGCACGCGACTTAGGTTTGTTGACCTTGTTTCTGTTAACCTCAGATATCCTTGGCTTCTTTTTCGCCTTGCATCATTTTAGCCCTTGCTTCATCTATAAGTCTCCTTCTAAACTTTCTTTGAACTCTCAAACGAGTTCAGAATGTTTTTCTGCGATTCTGTACAAAGCAAAAAGTCCGAATGATACAGTTGTATCTCTCTCTGAGACGATGGCTGCTACTTCTCTTCAAAGCTCTTGTTTTGTACTGGTTTGGACACCAATTCTTGAACATTTGATTTGTTTTTTTTTTATCAATTTCCACTTGGTATACCCCTTGGCTATTGAGAAGTTGGACATGCGCTTTCTTTGTTTATGTAAGTTTTTTAATTTCAGTCATATTACTTATGTAGAACTATATTAAATACACAATAGTTATAAATTTAAGCTGAAACATAATAAATATTGGTTAAAATCTGATTCAAGAAAACATATAATTTTATATATTACACACCATTTAGTAAAATACTAACTAATTCAAACATAGTAATATAATATCCAAACAAACAATCTCTTAAGTTGCATGTGTACTCATATATCAGATGGGTTTCTTGTTTTGGTTCTGGTGTAAGTCTTGGGTTGTTTTCATAATAAGGTTTGAGGTCCGTCTAGTTTGATAGTATCTAGTTAAATTGACCTTTTGTTCGGCATTTCCTTTATTATTCTTTGGTTTGCTCGGTATGCTATGCTCATGGTTTTCTTGTAGAAGTTTTTATGATGTTTTATTTATCTATATTTCGAGTGCTATGAGGCTCTGCACAATACCATCAGTCTATTTTTTTCCTCATAGCTGACTGCACATTGTGGTTACTGAATCCGTTGTTAACGAGTACCTGGTTGGCTCTCTCAATCTGATTCTGCGGGGGGTTTTCATGTGGTGCAGAGTAGGTGAAAGCACGATGGATATACGAGTTAATTAAGCTTTTCTTGTAGCGTTCTGGGCATTCACTTTCTCCTTTCATGCAAAAGCCTGGATTGGTGGCTTTAGCGTATACTCTGGTAGTTATCGTATTGTTAAGGTTCGTGGTTAAGTTGTCTAAAAATGCTCGTTTATGTACGAGTATTATGCATTTCTTATTCGGATTGTACATTTATGTATATATCGTCGATGTGGCTGTAATAGATACGAGAGATTGGGTCACTTGACAAAACTCTTTCTTTGATGGCTTCCATGTAGAAGTTAGCAAAGAGAACTCCTAGAGGAGAACCCATAGCAACTCCATCCACTCGAAGATACATTCCTTCATTTTAATCACATAGGCAATAGTGTACAAATCGAATATAAATTCAGAATTATGACTTATGAATACATGTTGTTATACATATATCCAATAAGCAGTTGGGTCAAAAATGGTGTTAATCCTATCAATTCTATTTTCCGAATACCTAAGTGGGCGATTAAAAATTTGTTTGGTTCTTCCTAATATAATTGGTAGTTTTGGGACTGGGATTTGGTTGCTACTCGTTGAGAATTATGATGGGGGGCATCCTTCAGTTACACTAAATAGCAGGGAGCAGGGAATGGCATTTGGAGGGAGTTTTTTTTTACCGTTCTCTCTTGAGACCAGAGTCATCTTGGACACACCACGTTTAGGGTAATTTTGTTAACATCACGATTAGAATACTTTTGTCGGCCGTCGAAAGGGACTGTTGCTTAATGGCTTATTTTCGATTATACATAGGGGTTGTGTTATGTATGAGCGGACGAAACATTTTAAAGTACTGAGGATTGCAAGTGTGACTGTAAAGAGAAGCTTGATCATTATTCTCGTCTGCTGCACATACACGCATTCACACTGTTGACATCAGTGCGAAAAACAAAAATCGATTTCCAACCTTATCAGTACATAAATCCGTTTCTCACATTTCCTTTCATTTCCCAGTGGCGGGGTCCCAAGAGATCGCACACCCGATTTCCATTTCCCCCGCGGGTCACGGACCCCTTGTCTCCTCGCAGGCAAGAGGGAGAGGGGAAACAAACAAGAAATGAAGGAAAAGAGTAGATTGAATACCATGATGAGTGATTTGATTGAGGATGAAAATGATCGCTAGCGATTCTTAAGGACTCGATGGAAGCACCTCAGAATCTTACGATTAGTCAAGTACGAACCAAATGGACTCGAATGCGCGAACAGTCGCCGCGTTTCTCTGAAAACAGTTCGGACGGCATTTCATGTGGGAATCGAAAGATCCCCCAAAAGGGGTTTAAGTTCGTATGTCTCGGCTCGTGTGGTCTTTGCCCACCTTAGCGTTTTTCATTATTCCTCTTCTCTCTATTTATACAACTTTCTTTTATTTGTCTGTCCCTAATTCCTCCTTGGATGTATGTTATACCAGGTGCCTTTCTTTTTTAAAGGTGTGTGTGTGCCCCTTGTATTTACAGTTGATGAGGTTTGCTATTGTTCTGCTATCTTTAACCTGTTTTATTATTCCTGTTCTTTCAATTTATCCCCGTTTCCTTTATTTTTCTGTCCGCCTCATTGTAAAATTGCCTTTGTTGGTTAGGTCTACATGACGATCTAACACTATAAAGGCCCCGGTTCGCTGGATTATTGGGAAGCTTCAAGGGAGCGGTTCTTTGTAGTAGCGTCGCGCGCGCGACAACAGTGCGATTCGTGGTTGGGGAGAGTGAGGAATGCGTAGTTCCTCCAGGAGACATCTTTGGGCCGTCAGTAATGAGGCTGCTCATTTCCGCAAGGAAATCAGCCGCCGGCAGATTTTACGTCTGCGGCGCTCGGTCAGCCGTTCTCTCTTGCCCTGATCGCACGAGTCGGCCGACACCTATCCGGGTCGGATATTACGAATGGTGCCACCAGGGCCCCCTATCACCCGCAAGGACACTTGTCTTCATTGCTCAGCAGGAAGATGCGTTTTGGGGGTGTTTCGTTGAGGTTTTTTCTTTTTAGTTTGTTTTGTTTCCAGTTATGGTCTTTCTTTTGTTTTTATTTTAATGTAGCCTAATAAATAGGCTGAATTGTATTTCGGCGACTATGACCCTGGAAGAGTCGCCAGATAAGTGCCTTTTAAAAAATATGAACCAACTCGCGACTCGTCTTTATTCACGCCATATTCCTTCCTCTTATCTAAGCTTTTTAACCTCAATATTTTCTTTACGAATGTCACTACAAAGATATTTTGACATGGTTGCTTCATTGGTTTTTGTTGTTCATGGTCCCATCATTTAAGGATGACGTTTTTGTCTTTGGCAATTTTATTTTTATCTTAATCCTCATGCTTATGGCTACCTATTCTGCTCGTCTTTTTGTTCATTCGATTTCCTGCATTCACCCGATGGATTGTGCCAAGGATCATTAAACTAGTTTGGAAAAATATTCTATATATTCTTGAGTGCACAAACTCAGATAGTTTGATCTTAGGCAAGCATAGATAGCCGCATTTTCATTCAGATCTGACGATAACGAAGGTTAGAACTCTAGACGCCGCAGAGGAGCCCTCTGTGGAATTAATGTCATTACAAAATCATCAGGATTATGCTTAGAACAAGAATCATAATTGCCCATATATATATATATATATATATATATATATATATATATATATATATATATATATATATATATATATATATATATATATATATATGAGGAATTAAACCACATTCTCCGAAGACAATTTAATTCAGAACAGGGTGTGAGATACACCGAAACTGTTCTGAATTAAATTGTCTTCGGAGAATGTGGTTTAATTCCTCATCTTTTCTTGCGATATTGCATTAATTTTCATCATATATATATATATATATATATATATATATATATATATATATATATATATATATATATATATATATATATATATATATATATATATCCAAAGAAGTACAATAACGTACATGTAAATCCAAGAAAGAAACAACAGTGTTAGGATCGATTTATTGCGAAACCTGGTTTCGACGGAGACATCCGTCATCTTCAATCACTGGCAAACTAATGAATACAGAAAGATGCTTAGCTTAAGGACACACAAATTTACAAGTCGGAATGTAATTAGGGAGGGGGGGGCGGTATGGAGCGGAGCATCTCTCCGAGATGATCCTTTCCCTCTATTGGACTTGAGAAGGTTCTCCCCACTTGTACGCGGAATCGACAATCTCGCAAGAACTCGGATATGAACACTTGAAGGCGTCCTCCCATCACCTTCATCGTGTGTAAGGTCTCCATGATAGGGTATCGCCATGTATTATGCACTTGTTATTCGGATTGTACATTTATGTATATATCGTCGATGTGGCTGCAATAGATACGAGGCTTGGGTTCACTTGATTTAGGTCTTCTCCAAGTGAAAAAAACAACGTGTGACGAAATGCTGTCTACGAAGGAAAGTCTCGCAAACATCATTTTCTAGCTGGAGCAAAGTAGCCGACGTGGAGTGGAACTTGCGAAAGCCCCACTTCCAATTTCTACATCAATTTGCACGCAGAGGAAGTTCGAAAAAATGGGCGGAAACCAGCTGGGTTAAAGTAATCTCTACCCTGGTTGTGAAAAGAAACCACGGTGTAAATTCACAAATCTAACCCAAGGGCCTTGCCTCCCTCGTCCAAGTGTCGAATTATGGAGTACAGGATATTGTCCGTACCAGGGTGGCATCCAGCTGCTGTGCCGATGGCGCTGTCACGTTCAAGGAGTTAGCGGATAAGGACATTCGTTTACGCGCGAGTAGTCTCCTTTCCTTACTTCGAATCCTTTTTCTGGCAGGGTGCCTTAGGGTTTAAGGTTCTCCGCTCCTTTACCTGAATGTGACCACCAGTAGGTGTAGACTAGGAAGAATAAGGTTAGTTGGGGCCACTAAGAAATAGGGTGAGCGATCTCCTACTAATCATCATACCTCAACACCAAGGCTGGGAGGACATGGCCGTCTTCCGGGTTTCAGTTGTAGCAGGTAAGTTCCTCCTGGGGCAGTGGGACCGTATGAGGGTACAGCTAAGTGCTCTTGGACGGAGTAGACGTGTTGCCGATCCAGCTAGCAGGTGCGGGTCTACACAATGTACTCCCCTTGCGGGGAACTGTGGGGAGAAGCAATAAGCCTTTAGTGGTCTTAGAATTCGGCAAGGACCATGCCCATGAGCAGCTATCAACCTCAAAAGCCATACCAAAAATATTTGACACACACCACGGTAGAAATTACATCACTACACTTAATTTCCGATATGATAAATATATACTCTTCAATTCACAACTTATCAACAAATCGCAGTTCAACTAGTTTGATTGCTATCCCTTCCACCGGTTACAACGATTCCTCTACTTTCGAAAATGGAATCTGGATAAACTATTTAAGGGGCTTAAATAGTTTATCCAAATTCCATTTTCGAAATGGTTCCTTTTCTTCCAGTGTGAACACACTGATCGATGGTTGGGGTAATTTATTTTGTGACGGCGTAGTTCTTTACAGAGGAGATAGAGAGTGGAGGGCAGGACCTAGTCTCTGGCATTAATAAACTCTCAGCCAATCACGAAAGCAATCCATACGAAACTCAAATCTTGGTAATTCAGTTCCAAATTCTAAAGGAAATCAGGAAACAAATACCAAGATGATAAACAAACAAACACGCATACATAGTTACAAACATTGACATCACACTCGTTAAATTATTATTATTATAATTATAACTAAGAAGTGAAAACTAACAAAGTTTGGGAGACCCGGTAGAATAATAAACAAGGGGACATAAAAGAGTACAACGCATCATTGTCCTACTACCCAGCAATTGCAGTTGACCCCAGACGTTGTGGTTTAGTCAGGTCAGAGATTTTGACGCGTGGGAAACGAATAAAACCGCGAGATTCCTCGAAACTCCGGAAGATGCGCAACGAGAGTTTCGAAAAGGATTTCGACCCACCCCCCCAATGTTTTGAGATGATTCCCACATCCTCGGGAGGGTTCTGAATAGGGGTTTACACGAAACTGAATGGTTCGGGATTTTACACTCATTTTGTGTAATAACAAAAGCAAAAACTATCGGGTGCATTTGGGAAAAATATTTAAGAAGTTGGCGATGAAAGTAAGGAAGTTTTGAGACGACGATAGAATGTAGAGGGAGAAAAAGGACAAACGTAAAGCCGAGAAGCGGTCGGAGTGCCTTAGTTCACTCGGCCAATTCCTACAAAGGCTCGGATCAAGCCGAGCTTAAGAGCTACAAGGAGGTACAAGGAAAATAAGTACCCTAGAAGACCTTACGGTCCATACAAGGAGGGTACTTTTGGCGCAAACTTCGAAGGTGTCCGTTGGCAACCTCGAAGATCACTCGCGAGGATCTTAACGGCGATTCCGCAAGACTTTATCTAGTCTTGACTTGAACTGGTCAACAGATTCACTGTTGACAACTTCCACTGGAAGTGCGTTCCACATACCGCAGATACTGTAAGTGAAAAAATTTCCACACAGATTGCGGTTGTAACGCTTCAGTTCAAGTTTGAAGCCGTGATTGCGCGTTCTGTTCTCACTCAGTGTGAAAATATCCCGGTAGTCAACATTGTCGAACCCTCGAAGTATTTTGAAAACTTCGATGAGCTGACCACGCAGTCTACGGGTTTCCAGCGAGAACAGATCTAATTCCCTTAGTCTATCCTCATAACTTTTATGTCGGATAGATTTTTTTTTTTAGTTTTTTTAAATTATGTCGGATAGAGGGGATCAGCTGGGTTGCCCTGGCTTGTACGCGTTCCAACCTTGCGATATCCTTTCGAAACGAAGGACTCCAAAATTGTACGGCATACTCCAGGTGTGGCCGAACGAGGGAGTTGTACAGACAAAGTACTATCTCCCTGTTAGGGTATCCAAACTGGCGCTTTATGTAGCCTAACATCCTTTGGGCTTTCTTCTCTGCCTCGATGCACTGTTTCGAGAACTTGAGGTCGCTAGTGATAGTAACACCCAAATCCTTCTCAGTGTCACTCGATTCAAGAGTGACACGCGCGAGGGCATTTCCGCCAAAGAAATAAGAATTAGAGATCTGTGTGAAGAAGGAGGCAGGGGAAATGTGTAGAAGAGATTTAGCCGCGGATCCAAGTGCAGTCGCTGGGGCCTGGAGGAGACGCAATCCATTTCTTGAGATGTCAGCTACAACAAGGCTGTCCATGCTACACCTGGTATCTCCTCGCGAGTCTGATTAGACTCTAAAGCACTACGGACCAGTAGGACCCTCAACTCACCACCTCGGCTACACCTCTTTAATGATATATACGTGAGGGGGGGGGGGGAACTATGCGGTCGCTTTTCCATTTCTAGTTGGTCGTAGTTATCACTCCTCGATACTCCCCCCCCCCCCGCCCTCCGTTCTGTGCATATCCCATTCAGGGTTTTCCCACTTCTCTTAAAGAGAACTCCCCCTTCCCCAAATCCCGAAGCCAAAGTCATCTCCGCACAAGTTTAGGATCACCTGGGGGGGGAGGGTGCTATCCCCCATACGAGCAACTCTCTGTATTTATTGGGGAGGGGGGGGGGCAAATCGAGAGTTGTCTGTGTACATCATGAAACACCTCGATGGGGATTCGAAACGGTGGGGGACCTCTACCCTTTTCCCATGGGGAGAAGGAAAGGCATTTGAATTCTTCCCCAGTCCCCCACGGGCGGGGTTCGCACGTACACGTCCATAGCAAAGGCTCGTGAGTCCTTAGGTCCTTCACTGAAATGACGGCGAATTCTCCCGCTGGTGTTCCTCTTCATTACGCGGTTTCCCCACTCTTCCGTCCCCACCAAGCCTCTCTCTTTTTATCACCCCCCCCCCCTCCCGCCCGGGTTGAGTCATCCAAGGGGAATAAATTACTCCGCAAGTGGGTTTAAGTTCGTACTTTTCTCCATTAAGTAAAAATGACGTCATTGGATGCACAATTAAATCAAACGAACGAACGAAGCGCCATCTGTTCCGGACGGATATTTAGGAAGGGATCCAATTTATGTCTCGAAAAAGGAGCCGCATATAATTCCATAAAATTCGCCCTCACAATAAAGCAATTTATGGCAATTCCGAGAAAGGGGCGAAATAAGAATAGTGCTGTATTTTATTGTCTTTTTTTCCTCATGTCTTTAAGACAATGTGCGAGAGTGTGCGAGCCAGCGAGGAGAGGGGAGAAGAGAGGATGAGAGGAGAGAAGAAGAGAGGAAAGGAGAAATGAGAGGAGAGGAGAGTGAGTTACAAAGCAAATAACTGCCTCGAAAGCTCTTGCGAACCCTACCGACGTACCGTAAAAGAAAAGAACTAACATACTGATACAAGTAACGCAAACTGCAGTGCATGCAGTGATGGTATGCTGTTAGTATAGCAATGAGTACCCACTTTCACAGTGCATCGGGCACGCCCGGGGTACGCTCCTCACCCACGCCAAGCCACTCACTGTATCCAATAGACGATCACTGCGTACATTGCATACCAAAGATAGATCATCTTCCCGCCCAACTGTACCCCATGGAATACGTGGGTATGGAAAAGCGTAGAAGGATATAGGCTAGAGAATACCAACGAATTTCAATAGAAAAGCTGAAATATTGCAAAGATTTGATAAAGTGATTACCAAATTCTTTTTATGCTAGCAATTAGTTGCTTTACGAGCTGATCAATAGAGTACCTATTTATTAAAGCAGCAGAAAGTCACTTCCCGTATTTTGTATGTGAAGACAATTCCAACTAAATTAGTCCGAACCCGCCACAACTCCGACTTCTTCTGAGCAGTATTCTCGTAATTTGGCAGATATATAATTTCCAAGAAATTTACGCATATTAGAAAACGGCGTAAACAGAAAATGCTTTAATCTCCTCTTAGCAAGGCTAACTTAAATAAAAATCAACTTTTAATATAATATTTATTGTTTCCTATAATCTAGAGTGAAGATACAACATATTTGGACGCTCAAAAAAGTTATTTCCAACTACTTGAGTAAGAAATACTGTTAGCGTTATTTTTTATTAATTTGTATGATACCATTTTCGATGCCTCGCGCGAATTTTTTCAGTTGTACTCTGCTAGCTTTTACCAGGTTTTGCAAAGTTCTGTTACACTCGTTTTGTTTGTTTTTTAAATTTCGAGAGGTTTACGTATGTGATAGAAAAAGTTCCGTCAAACAAACTTAAAGTTCTACTTTTCAAGTACGTGTCATTAAAACGTCCTTTCCATTTTGAGCAGGTGTGCTGCAGATCGACCTCGTTCAGGAATATCTCAAGTTGCTAACCGTTTGGTTGTGAGAAAGGACTTCGAAAGTGGTCCAAAGCTCAAAATAACTGCGCTCGCGAACATCTCAGTGCCCACGGTGTCCAGGGCGGTCAAGGAGGAGGGCAGCAAGAGATTGAGGTGCATGTAAAGGCCTCTGCTCACCGACCGTATGCGAGAACAACGTCAGGAGCGCTGCCATCGTCTTCTCAACGACTTGCTTGAAGAGTAATCAATAAACAGAAAGGCCGTGTGGTAAGCTTGGTACAGAACGTCTACGAGGTCCGCTACCTGTCCACGACAAAGCACCCGGCCTCCATGATGATGCTCAGCGTCGTGGATTCGAATTGCGAGAAGACGCCACCGGTGTCAGAAAGATCACGTAGAAGGCGGACTACATCTTTCAGCAGGACGTTGCCCATGCCCACATGGCCAAGAACGTGAAGAGTAGTTTGGGTCGAAGGACATTTGGCCGCCGCAGTCGCCCGACCACATCGTGCGGGCGCATGTCAAGGCCAAGTCGTGCAAGGTCCGCCACAACAACGTCGCCGAGCTGAAAATCCTCCGTCGACCGCGTGTAGGCCAACATGAGAAAAGACCGCTCTAGGTCTCGCCTGGAGCGCGTGCTCGCCGCCGAGGGCTGCCACATTGACTAATATTACAATTTAAACACGTTTTCACTAATAGAGTGGTAGTTTTAACTTGGGAATTGAGAAGGGTAAAATAACCGAGAATGCTGTAAAAGTTCCAAATTTTCATAAGGGAGATTATGTAAAACTCCGAAGCTTGCTAAATTTTGTAGACTGGGAAGTAGAATTCAGAGGTAAAAATGCTCATGGGATGTGGGATACTTTCAAGCATATAATAAATGTAATCCAAGAACAATGTATCCCAATGAAGGCCATTAGGCACAAAAGTAGGAAACCATTATGGTGGAATCAGGAGATAGCTAGAAAAATTTCAGAGAAGAAAAGGGCATATAAAAAATTACAGGTAGAAAATAATATTCAAAATTTAAGTGATTATAGAATGGCTAGGAATGAGTTAAATAAGATTATAAAGAAGAACAAAAGGGTGTCAGAAATTAAATTAGCTCAGGATAGCAACAAAGATCCTAGAAAGTTCTTTAGTTACTATAAAATTAATAATAAGTCTGGCATAGTTAAAATAGGGCCTATCAAATATGAAGGGGTTGTGAGAGAAACTGATGAGGAAATAGTTGAGGTACTAAATGGGCATTTTGCATCAGTATTTACAAAGGAGAAACTAAATAGTCTTATGTATAGTACTCATGGGTCAAGGAAAGAGGTGTTTACTACCATTATTGTGGATTGGAGGACGATAAAAGAACTAATAGGTGAGTTAGATACTACCAAGGCCTCCGGCCCTGATAATATTCATTCTAGGATACTTAAAGAAGGGGTAGAAAGTATCTCAATAGCTCTGGAGAAGTTGTATACTAGGTCACTGGAATATGGAGAAATACCCGATGATTGGAAGAGAGCGAATGTAGTTCCCATTTTTAAGAAGGGTAGTAAAGAGGATCCAAATAACTTTAGACCGGTTAGCCTAACTCCTGTAGTCTGTAAAATTCTTGAGAAAATAGTTAAAAAAGGGATTTTCCAACATCTAGAGAGGATGGGGTTAATCAGCGATGCTCAGCATGGGTTTAGATCAGGTAGATCATGTTTGACTAATTTACTAGACTTTCTGGAGTTTGTAACAGATCAAGTAGATAAGGGAGAGAATGTAGATATAATTTACTTAGATTTTAGTAAAGCATTTGATAAGGTACCACATAGGAGACTAGTTCATAAATTAAAAATGATTGGGATATGTGGGGGTGTTTCAAATTGGATAGCTGAGTGGCTGAAAGACAGGAAGCAAAGGGTAGTGATAAATGGTGTAAAGTCAGAGTGGAGGGATGTTATCAGTGGGGTTCCTCAGGGATCAGTTCTCGGTCCATTATTATTTGTCATCTATATAAACGATCTTGGGGAGGCAGTTAATAATAAAGTGTCAATTTTTGCGGATGATACCAAATTAGCAGCTGTAGTTAAAGATATTGATGATAATTTTAAAGTGCAGGAGGATTTAAATAAATTGTTATTCTGGTCACATAAGTGGCAAATGACTTTCAACCTTGATAAGTGCAAAGTTATTAACATGGGAAAAGATAATAGAGAATTTAACTATGAAATGGATGGGCATTGGCTGAGCTCAGTAGAGGATGAGAAAGATCTAGGAGTAGTAATAGATAAGTCATTAAGGTTTTCTAAGCAGGGAATTGAAACAAGAAATAGGGCAAATAGAGTGCTGGGTTTCATTAAGAGAAATCTCAGTTACAAAAGTGAGGTTATTCTTAAACTCTATAACTCTCATGTTAGGCCTCATCTAGAGTACTGTATACAGGCATGATCCCCACATTTTAGACACGATATTAACCTTCTCGAGTCAGTGCAACGGAGGGCAACAAAGATTATTCCTTCCCTGAGGCACCTTGAATATATAGATAGACTGAGGGTATTAAATATGTTCTCGTTCGAAAGGAGGTGTGTGAGAGGGGATATGATTGAGCTGTTTAAAAAAAATTTCCGGGATAGATAAATTGGATGTTAGCAAGTTTTTTGAGTTAGATGATGGAAATCGGACTAGAGGTCACCACTTGAAAATTAAAAAAGCAAGGGTGTAGGTTGGATTTAAGAAAATATTTTTTCACCAATAGAGTGGTAGACTTCTGGAACAAATTGCCGCCGATGGTAGTAGGTAGTCCAAATCTAAATGTATTTAAGAGTAGGTTGGATGAGTTTATGGGGAGGGAAGGTTGTGATGGTTCCTAAGTTTTGTATATGTTAATATTGTTTGTATATATCTATAGCTGCATGATTTAGTTCTTGACAAGCCTTGATTGGTGATATCCTTGTTTCTGGACGCAATTCTCTGGATGTAGTTTTCCTGGGATTTTGGGTGCCTTAAAAAAGAGGCCGTTTGACTCGGATGACCTATGATGAGCCCTTGTGGCTTTTGTCATCTGTTATATTATATTGTGGGGGACTTTGGTGATGGTGCTTTTTGTGGGTGGGTTTTGACGGATGCGGATGACCTTTCATAGGCCCTTGTGGCTTTTGTCTTCCGTGAAATTATGTTATGTTATGTTATCTAATGGATGTAGTTTATAGAGATGTTGTGGTGCGAATATACTCGGATGTATTTGATGGGCCCATGTGCCTTTTGTCATTCATTGCTATTTTTATGTATGAACTTTTACATCATCAGCGTCATTTTATATGCTATGCTACACGAATGAACAAATGCCGAAAGGTTATCCCTATTAAATAATGAGCCTACGGATTAGGGTGTTAAGACGGTAGTGTAGCATCCTTGGGACAGATTGAAGTTTGCAATCGTATCAATGAGCGTGGTTTCAGGTGCTATGTGCAAATTGCAACACATCTTTTGTCAGCCAAACATGTAGAAGAAGTTAGGAAAAAGATTCTCAAAGACATTAAGTATAATAACCGAACAGATAATACAACGAAGGCACTTTTTAATAACACAGGAAACTAACCCTTTCCTCAATGGAATGGGAACGAGCTCAGCAAAATAGTAAATACCTCAAAGAACAAAAAGAAACGATTAGTAGTCGAATCGGCGGCGCTCATTCATTGATACGATTTCAAACTACAATCTGTCCCAAGGATGCTACCGTCTTAATTCCTTAATCAGTAGGCTCTGCTTAGTTATCAGTTAGACAGACATACGAGTAACTTGACGCTTTTCGTCATTTGTGTAGCATATAAAACTACGTTTAAGATGTAAAAGCGAGCAATGTACAAATGAAAGAAATTGTTATTGCACAAATAAAAAATAATGTTCTCTAACAGCTTTCTTACGCAAATTTAATTAAGCATAGTTAATGCGATTCTCGCCTATTTCCAACTGTATTTTGGGCATTATATTATTAAAGTTGTTTATTACATTTAAGAGGCAATAAATAAAGACACTTTCAAATGTATACACGATACAAACAAAACTAATATAAGAGTGAAAATATATATTTGGATACTAGGTAGAGAAAGCCCAATATTTTGTTGCATCTTCAGTGTTTCCTATAGTATAACTACTCTCCCGCGTTTCTTATGACGATCAATTCCTGGCAACATATGTTGGAATATCTGCACATTCCTCCTTACATATAGCTTTCAAATGGGCAATGCATGCAGGTTTTCTCTTGTAAACCTGTTCCTTCAATATTCGCCACATATTTTTGATGGGATTCAAGTCATGAGATTCACTAGGCCACAGAAGAACCACTCACGTGTTGCTTTCGCTGTATGCTTCGGATAATCCAATGCTGGAACATCCAATCATCATGCATCCTCAACTTCTCCACAGTTGAAATTATACATATATTAGCCAATATTTGTCGGTACTTGGCTCCATTCATGGTTCTATCTATTGTATGAAAAGCAGCAGTTCCATTAAAAGAAAAAAGACCCCCCACACCATAATGTTGCCGCCTCTATGCTCGATTGTGTTGATGCTGTTCTTCCGAGCATAGGCGGTTCCATCAAGACGCTAAAAATAACGAGCTGCAGATTTCATGTATTGTCTCATCGGACCAAAGCATATTCATCCAAACTTGATTTATCTTCTCTATGTGCTTCTGAGCAAACTCCAGTCGTGTTAACAAGTGAGCCTTCTTCAGAAAATGCTCTTAGGTGGTGATCGAGATCTGAGAGCTTTGTCTATTCAGTTCATTACTAATTGTTCTTTTTCGTAACTGATGTCCCAGCCTTACACACATCCACTTAAAGTTCTACCCTAGATGGCACAGGGTTCTTGGAAACCGATATCACCATCTCTCCACGAGCTTGTTCAGATAATTACCTCGGAGCTCCGCTGCGCAGAAGGTTTGCGGTGGTCCTTGAGTTCTTTTTTTTTAGCAATCCAATATACAGTGCTAGGAAGAAAGAAGGATGTAAAAATAAATACTTCTATAGCTTTTACCTTCCCTGTAATACTCAATTATCTTGTTGTTCGAATCAGTTGTGAGCCATTAACTTTTAACAATGAGGGCACAATGTTGTAACATGAGGGTGGGATACTAAATGAGGTTATGCTCTTTGTACAACATTCTGGAGCGAAGGATTCTTATTTTTTTTGTCGCCATTAAAATATAATATACTCGTTACTATCACAATTTTTCATGTTCTTCGTTAACTAATAAAAATAAGTTAGCTGTAGGATTACGATTCAGTTTTAAAGGATGGAATATATATTATGAAATAACATGTGTCCAAATACTTGGTTCACCTGACTATTTAGAGGTGACCCTTGCGCTTTGCGATATTCTAGCTCGCCGGGTTTATAATTCTAATATATTTCTATGTTCTGAGTCAACGCAATCCACGCAAAAAGACATGTAGTTCGCGCATTGTTAAGCTACACGTGGTCAATTCAACTTCCACAATATGGATGTATTTAAATAATAAATTCGTTGCCTCGACTGCATTTGGAATACTGGCAATCATTTTAATTCGCGATTTTCTAGATCATGGGTCTTATAATCCGTTAGTGGGGTTTTACTCTGATGTAATTCGATTCGCGGAGACATGCAGTTCCGTCATGTCACGTCACGCAGTGGTTGACACATTAGGCTAAAATTATAGCTGATTGGGCGACTTTAAGTAAAGTTCGGCTACTTCATTTTCTTCTTTATATAACGGAATGTTATGAAGAT
This sequence comes from Ceratothoa steindachneri, assembly GCA_963969495.1. NCBI lineage: Eukaryota > Metazoa > Arthropoda > Malacostraca > Isopoda > Cymothoidae > Ceratothoa > Ceratothoa steindachneri. The sequence goes on along the minus strand of OZ018335.1, from coordinate 69,441,410 downwards.
TAGGCTAATCACATCCATACCCCCCACCCCCCGCGATGATCCTCAGAGACAGGTTGAGAGGCGGAAGCCCCAAATTATGTCAAACCTAAATCGACGCATCTTATGTCCAGAAGTTGATCTCCCTACACATCAAATTGCAAATGCCACTTTTTTTTTTACAAGAGCGGCAGGTAGTGGTGGAGGGGGAGGGCATAAATCCTATGAAACGTAGAAATATCCGTTTAATTTCCTGTCAGATGCTCTAAGGACATGGAAATGGCGTAGTTAAATAATCTTAAGCAATAAAACTTAGCAAAAAAAAAAAATGCGTCAGTCAAACTTTTGTGCATTCTTTGCACATGCCTAGTCAGGTGGCACATCATTAATTGAGCAGTGGGAGCCTTATTATCAGATGAAAATACCTTTTGGGTGCAATATGGGGTAATATGGACCCCGATGTATACTTAGCCACTACTTCTGAGGGTAAATCTAGTTTAAAGTTTACGCTTCACTTCTGGCACTACCAATAACTTCCCTCACCATCTCGATTCTTACCGAACAAAATACAGACACGCGATGCCATGGGCAAAAACTGCTCGGTATCATCCGGCACATGACAAGGTCAGTGTAAGGTGGAACTGGCAGTCATCAAGAGGTATTGACTGGGAGCCTCAAGAAAGAGGGATTATTTCTTTCTACTAATGAGCGCTTTCAAAGACTCGGCGAGATGAATGCCGTCATTTCCAGACGTCACTCGATTTCTCAGAACGGACGCTGTCCAGTGAGTGGAGAAAGGGGGAGACGGGGAAGTATATACAAAAACAGTAAAGAGGGAAGCAAATTGAGGATGTTAAGTGCTTATACCCTGCCACTGGACCTGCTCTGTTTAGGAATAACGCAAAGTTCACGCAAGTTCATGAGTTACGCACCCTTCCGGTCCCTACCGCCCTGTGGGGACTCCTCTTTCCACAGGACATGTACTTTCCATACATCTTCGCTTCCTCTAACCTACGCCAGTTGGTTGGTTTTCACTTTAAATAAGTTAGCGTATCTGAAATGCAGAACGGCTAATCGAGAAGAGGCTAACACCAATTTTTGAAGGCAACGACTCTAGCTAAATGATAGGAGGAGGATGTATAAAATAAAACAAAATATAAAAGAGAAAAGGATGAAAAAGATCGAGCAAAACAGGGAATATAATGCGAACTAGCATACGCCATCCTGCATATTTGGGGCAGGAAAACAATTTTCCTACCTCCTTTCGAAGCGAGGTCACCCCACCTCGCTTAGCAGCCCCTCTCCCCCTCCGAGTAAATTCCAACTAAAGCTTTGAAGCTCGCAACTCTAAATTTCTTTCTTCCACACAGGTGTGCAAAAACCTCTTATCTAAAACTACCTAACCGAAACAAAAATGAGATGAGTAGTCATTTGTCAGTTAGTGGTTGCAGCGGGGCAGTCAAGAAAGGGGGTCAAGGGTTAGTATGTTTTTGTATTCATGTACCAGTTTTGTTTACATAGTTAAGAAAATTGTCTCAAAATTAAATTTTAAGCATCACCCACCGGACCAATAAACTCAGTAAATGTTTGATTTTATATGCCGTACCTTTTTACCTTGAAACACCAGCATAGGTGTCAAATTGTTTAGTTATATTTATATATTTTTAACTTTAATAAATGATTTTAGCCAATCATGTTTAAGAACATTTCTTGTTAAGATTTTAACGTATTTAAGGCCTCTTACTGCGAGTTCATTTTGGGAAGCTAAAATGATTTTCATAGCCAAGCCAGGGAAGCGAACAGCGAGAAAAGAAAGCTACCGCTCAATTTCCCCTTAGAATTTGGCGGGAAGATATTTGAAAAATACTCAACAGAAGACTGGTCAGCCACCTGGAGGCGAATTCCTTCGATAACAACCAGCAATGCGGCTTCAGATAGTCACGAAGCACAAAAATGGCAAGCTCCATCATAATAGAACATATCGCTCAAGACAAAAAAAAAAGAAGGGAGTTTTGTAGACATCGTCTGTCATGATGTATCTAAGGTCTATGATTAAGTGTGGCAGATAGGCAGGAAATTCAAAATCATACAGCTGGGGCTCAGTTGGAACACTGGAGAAAATCATTTACTATTATGCCATAGAGCGAGCTACCTATATAAATAAGTATGTAAACACCAACGAGCCGAAATTTAAATTAAAGGCAGGCTTACCTCAAGGAGACTGCATATTGCCTAAGCCTAACCCTTACTCATTACATACGGAAGACATCCCAACACCAAACAACCATACTTGGCTCAACATCCAATTCACTGACGATATCGGTCAATTAATCATATGTCCATTCAAAAACGCAGAACTACAAGCTCGAATGACTGCCGAGGAAATAAGAAAAATCAACGATATGAACGCAAATGAAAAGATCCACACCAATAATAGCAATTTTAAAATATTAGCTCTAGGAAGGTAAAGGATCAGATGTTAGAGTGGGGGTTGAGAATATATCCCTACACCACCGAGTGAAATGAACTCAGGCTGAAAATTATTTCAACCGAATACAGAACACTAGACACAGGCGGGATCCAAAGAGCCTCGCTAGCAGTTTGAACTCTTTATCGGTTCAGAAAGCTTCGAATGCAAAATAAAACTCGACAGGCCGCATTGTAGAGGGTACAGAACAAATGCACTTAACTAATAACCGGTACCCGCCGGGGAGAGAGGAGGAGACAGGAAGAACTCCATCAAATAAGTACTTGCGTGAACAAATTAGAAAATGAAAACGAAGCATGAAAACCGGCAAAAGATTAAACATGAATTCGACAAAAAACTCAGATTAAGACAAACAACCCGAAATGTAATGACCCCCAAAAGAGACGCCAAATTGAACTAAGGTCTAACTACGAAATAGGGCGAAAATATCGAATAAACACTAATTACACAACAACTGAAATAAATTACAGTAAACAAGAAAAACAACTTTCGAAGACAGTGGTTTGAACGCCATCAATTTTATCGAATTACATAATACACAAAAGCTAAAACAATACACAAACAAACATTACAAACAAAAATTGTACATGGGCAAAAATAAAAGACTTAATACACAAAATGTTAAACAATATAACACATATACACATCTACCAACTGAAATACGCAATATATTATATTAATCTATTTTCAAAAAATGAAAAAAAAAAACCTCGCATTTCTGCAAATCTAACTCTTCCCACATCCCTACTACTTTCAGAATCTCTCCCTTATACATTACACCACTTCTCCTAAACCTAAATCATTGGGGTAGGGGTGGGGAGGGGGGGGATGGCTCGCAGTGAGAGCACCTTGCCAAACTGAGAATGAGTGTTGGCACTTCCGAAAAATAAAGCTTTCCGTATACTAAGGTTTTATTCCTATTTAACTTGTGTGTGGCAGACACGTTCTTCCAACAAAGATGCACATGAATAAAAATGAGGTGATAGAAGGAGAGGCGGAGAAGTTAAGGGTATGATTGATCTCGGCCTAGTAAGAAAGAATATGCTGCGAGATTTATTTGATGTGAAAGCTCTAAGAGATAGGAGTAAAGGACAATCCGATTAGATGATTGTGATGTGTAAGGTTAAATTGATTAGTGTAAAAAAAAGAGGAGGTAGGGAAGGTAGAACAGAATGGAAAATCAAAAGGAAAAAGGTGTTGAATCAGAGAAAGAGAGAAAGGGAGAAGTACGTGAGAATGTTGAGAGTTGGAGAGAGGAAATAAGTTTGAGTGTGAGGATAGATCAAATTTAGGGAAGTGATAGTTGGCAGAGCAAGGGTTGTGTGTGAATGTTTTAGAACTGGAAAGAGAAAGTAGAACGCTAAATGGTGGATTGACGTTGCGATAAATGTGCTTGATAGTTTAATGGTGCAGATGATAATGAGAAGGTGATACGGTTGAATGCATATAAGAAGATTAAAAGTAAAGTGAAACAAGCGATTAAACAGTAGGAAAGCAGCAAACGAAGCGTTTGGGGGAAAGTTGAACGATGATCACGATTGGAACAGGAAACGCTTTGGGAAGGAAGTGAGAAGATTAGAAATCAGGTGAATAATGGCTCTGGATTAATTATACTCAAGGACAAGAATGGCAGGCTACTTGTGAGAAATGAGGTCAAAAGTTGATGGCTATAATATTTTGATGAGTGGTATAATGTGGGTATGAAAGATGATGCAAATATAACTATGATTGGCTTCCAGGACGTCAATCGGGTGCTGTGTCGGGGTATGGAAGAGAAGTATTTAAGAGGATGTTCCTGCTCAGACTGGAAAATGGGAAGGCAGCCGAAATAGATGATATAATGGCCGAGATGTTAAAATGTGGTAGTATGGAATGGGTTTGGTAGTTGTGTTGTAAGGCATTTGAAAGTGGAAGAATGCATGAGAACAGGAAGAATGATCTGATTAGGACCGTTGTATAAGGGTAAAGAAGAGAAAGCTGAATGCCACAACTAGATAAGAATAAATCTGTTGATTGAAGTAGGCAAGATGTTGGGGAGAATTCTGATTTAGTGTCTAAGTAAGTTAACTTAGGGTTTGATAGGGGATGAATCAAGTGGTTTTAGATGGGGTATGAGTATGTGTGTGGATCATTCATTTACACTGAGGTGGCTAGCTAGGTTCGTGAATCTGGAGAGAGCCTAGAATCGTGTAGATAAAGGGAGCATTAGGACAGGTCTTAAGAATTATGTGGAGTAATAAACTGTTGGATGGTGTGATTATTTATGTTGAGAGTAAAGCGTGTGTTGGGGTGAATAATGGTAAGAGTGAGTGGTTTCACATACACTGGGCAGGGGGGTTATATGGATGCATGAGGGCTAAGTACTGATGGGAATAAGGTAAAACCAACGAGAGCACCCACCGCGCAAAGATAGAGGCAGATCTTCTGCACTCTTGGTAGAATCTTGTGTGTTTTTGAAGCACAGAAAAGTGCGGAGGCGGGGTAAAGCAGTGTTGCTCTAACTAGAGCCATACAAAGTTCTGACCGTGGTTATTCTATCAAAGACGAGCTTCCTGATTTTTTCTACATCTTATAGGATGGGTGCTGTTCGATTGCAGGGGCGGTATTCCTTTTTTTTTTTCATTGAGTCCTAATCTAATGGGGCTTGGTTTCTTTTTATCCCCAGAAGTTCCGCCTTGAATACTTTATAGCATTGCGGCCTTTTTTTACCGTAGGTAGTCCATTTAACACGTCGTTGTTGCAGCCTGGTATGCCGGCGTTGGCTACGTTCGCGCGTGTATGATTAGTGTGAGAATCTGGAGTTGAGGACTCCTGCGATGTTGAGCGCAGATGCCTTCGATGGTTGTGTTTCTTCCTTCCTTTTGGTTGCATTGACGTACGTGATTGTTTTCGCTTGTTTGTATCCCTATTCATTTTTCTTAATTGCTTCATTCTTTAACTTGGGCAGCTTTGTGCCATCGTTTGCTGCTCGCCTCTGCAGTTAAGACACCTATTGGCTTCGTTAGGTACAGTTAGGGAATCTGTATCAGTCCATGGCCCCCGCTGCTCATTAGTGTACTCTTGTCGGGACAGTTTGCGGTGGTGTGTGTTTCGATCTTAGCATGTTTTCGCCGGTTATCTTCATGCTGAACGCAAGGATGCCCTCGGTGTTGCCTTTCTTGTCATTTCCGTGGCTGTCAACTATATTTTGAAGCCGTGGGTGTAATCTTTAAATTTAACTATTTCTTTTACTTTTCCCCTTTCTCCTGCTTTTCTATTTCTTCATTTAATTTGGTCAGGAGTATGTTTGCTGAAACAGTTCTTCACCTTTCGGCAGCTAACACACTGATTGGCTGCTGCTTTGATTCCACTCTGGTGGTTTTCAGTAGAGTGACTTCCTCTTCTGAAAGGACGATCCTATCCACAACTCTGATGTTGTTTGTTTGTTTGTTTTTTTTTGCAACAAGGATAGGTACTCATTTGGTACTTCGATTAGCTTCACTAGTGTTATTCTCAATTATGTCTGCTCTTGGGGCATCTTCTTGCCGGTGAGGGTCTTCATGTTTCGACATCGGGAGAGGGGGCGGGGGATTGACGTGATCCTGCTCCTTGTTCCTATGTTTTTTATTTCCGTTTAAAAAAATGTGTTCATAAGTTTTTAAGAAGTGTCTGTTGGATTCCCCTTCCCACATTCCCCTTGTTCTCTCACTCTGGCACTGCCTAGGTGAGTGATGATGAATGAATGCATCAAGTAACGCTCGGCTAGAGGGGTCAATCAATGATGGACATTGGCATAATCAACTACTACTGTCCGGGGTGCATCCCCTCACGGCTTGGCTATCAATGTTGCGCCAAACATAGACAGAGACGGTTATATGCCCCTCTGAGGCCAGGCCTTCATAATTAGGAGGGGGGGGGGTCCACTTCCCCAAGGTTGTAACCCAATCCCATTTCGGAAAAGATTCTGACAGTGGGGTCCACTGTGGCTATTCCCCAAACCAGTGCCTCTAATTATGCCCATTTCAATTGATCGGCATAATTAGAACGAGGCTTATGGCGTGGAAGGTGCTCATCGAGTTCGCTCAGGGGGCCGTGCGAGACCTCTGGAATGTTGCTATTAATGCGGCTTGGCTCCAGTCCCTTGCTAAAAGTGTTCTTCGAAGCGAAAATGTTGCTTTGTATGTAGGTATTCTCAGTGAGAATAAATATTTGATTATACGAAAAATCGTCGGTCCAGTCTTCAGTCTTGGATCTGCGCTGGGCATTTGAGTGTTTGGTACGTTAAGCCCACCTCGGTTCGAGCTCACTGCCTGCCCAGGTAAAGCGAAACTTGAGGCGATGGTGATGCGCATTTTAATTTTAACTCGGCGAAGGTGGGTACGCATTTTTTAAACATGTGACCAGAAGGGGGGGAGGGTCTTCCATTGAACCTTGAGCCCTTGTGGCGATGGTGGGAAGCGGTTAAAACTCTTTCCCCTTGAGTTTGGAGGTGGACGTGGGTGAGCTTGCCCCCCCCTCCCTCTGGCCTGGGGTTATGGGGCATTTTCTGTGGTCGTTAAATATTTTTTCCAATCGGATAGCTAAGAAATTTCATACGATCAAAACTTCTACTCTCACTTTCGGGGCGCAGCGAAAGAGTCCTACGCAGGGGAGCGTAGCCTTCAAAATACCCTGTATCTACCGTCTAAGCTTTCTCGCCTCACCTTTCTTTTTGACTTTCCAATCTATTCGGTATTTTTTAATATTGCCTTGGTTAACGGTATTGAGTTGTAAGTTAAGTTTAAATCTTATTTTGTCGTGGTGTATCCATATATCGTCAAAAATATTTTAACGTTACCACAAACTTGGGTTGCTTTTGTAACGAAATTTTAAATTCCTTTCAGACAGCAAATATACTGATTTCGAGCTTTCAACGAGAGAGTTTGCGACATGAAGCAAAGCTTTCTTTCAAACGCAGGAACTTGCAATCTGACGTAAGTTGCTTTTATTAAACTTTTAACACCTTTATTTTCAAACATTAAAAGAATCTAATTAATTCCTCTGTACAACAACATACGAGGGGGGGGTCAATAAGTTTTGCAATTCCGATATAAGGAAACGAGATATGAGGAAAAGTGTTTTATTATTTTTCAATATAATTACCCTCGACTTCAATGCACTTGCGCCACTTGTCCCTGAGGCTTCGAATTTCCGAACAACCAGAAATCTCCCGACTGCTGTTCAATCCACTCCTGGACAGCGAGCTGGACATCTTCATCGTCCCCAAACCAGCGTCCACGCAGTGCAGCCTTGAGCTGGTGGAATAAAAAGTAGTCGCTAGGGGCCATATCTGGGGATGGTTAAGCTCCTCGAATCCGCACTTGCGCAACTCTGGCCTTGTGGACTTTGACAATGTTGAAGTCGATCATGGGACGTGAGGTTTCTGGGACCCAAAGGGCAGAGACCTTGGTCATGGCCAAATTGTCGTGGATGATGTTGATAACACTTCCATGTGATATTCCAAGTTCTCGCTCGATTTCTTCGACCTTCGCCCGTCGATTTTCGAGGATTCTCCTCTCCACACGGGCCACATTGTCCTCGTTGGTCACGTCTGACGGGCTTCCTGGACGGGGGTCGTCTTCAAGGGACTCACGACCATGGCGGAACTCCCTATTCCAGCGAGCAATGGTTGCATAGGAAGGGGTGGTGTCGGTTTACACTGCAACCATGCGTTCATGGATCTCTTTTGCATTCTTGCCTTCATTGGTCAAATATTTGATCACTGCGCGGTGCTCAACCTTCTCCATTGTTGAAAAATTTGTGACTGACGATCTGCGATCAGCTACTGCTTCTTAAATAGAAGAGGCAGGAGCGTGCGGCTGCAGGTCTTGGCTTGTCATAACTTGTCCTAACACCTCCACAAACAGCCATCCGCCTTCCTCTGTTTTGCCCTACTGATTCGCAAAACTTATTGACTGCCCCTCGTACTAATAACGACAGGATTTGGGACTCAACTCGTCTCATAGCAACCCTGGAGGAGTTAAACTTTCTACCAAACAATAAATCCATCTAATGGGTACTCCAAACTACTTCCCAAACCAAGGCGATCAATACTGACAAAGATTAACAAAGATTGATCAATACTAACAAAGATTGACAACAATTAAACAAGCAGTTATTTGGTCAAATATGTGGGAATGGAGAAGAATGTAGAGCTTCTTTAGCAGATAGAAGTGAGGTGGCTTTCACGTAAAAACGTTTGAGCTCTCAAAATTTAATTGGGAAGTTTTCTGGTTGATCAAAACCAGCTCCTAGTAGATAAACTCACAAAGTTCGAGCTTGAGTTCCACACCTCGCATCTTTGGCTTATATGGGAGGGGGGGGGGGGAAATTTAAAGTGAAAACCTACGAGGGCACCTCCGTAGATATTTTGCAAAGAGAAATCTGTGATGAAAATAGTTAAGAGAGGGATTAATTAAATGTAGTTACTCCTAGGGTATTGGGTTTCGGAGGCCACGTAATCCTCCAGGTGTCAGTTAAAGCTCACTATGGGTATACGAAGCCAATGAACAAAGAATCGTAAAGGAAAAATAAGAATTTCATTTCAGTCAAAGAAGAGATTCCAGCTTTTGAATTAAAGCTTCTGCATTGGAGCCAGAAACTTGCTCAAAACAAGATAGCTGCTGCCTTTCCAAAGTTAAAAGTGGTTTTGGAAGATTGTAAGGATTTTTCTTTTCGTAACATCAAGGATCAAGTTACAGAAGACCTTACCAAAATTAGAAATCGGTATTTTGATTACTTTCCAAAGTTTAATTCGCATACTGTCAGTTGGTTCGTGAATCTCTTCAACTGAGAAATTGATGATGTGCCAGAATAGCTTGAAGGATTGGCAGAAGACAGATCTGTTATTTAGGGGGTGTCAAGCGGCGCAGACTTGCAAAATTACATATAGGAAGCGATAAAAATGCTGCTATTGCTTGCAACGACGTATCTTTGCCAACGAAGCTTCTCCACTTTAGTCAATTTGATTTTTTAAAAAAAAATTGGTTACTATTTTCTTATTTCATGAAAGGGACGAGCAAAAAAATCGAGACGCTCCCTCGAACACAGAAGACAAGAAATAGATAGCAAACTTGTTCTCCAACAGATATGGCCAAGTGCTTTTCCTCTACCTTCATCAGTCTTATGTATGAAATACTTCTCTCCACTATCCAATAAGTAAGACTAAACATCTAAGAAATTACCTACTCCAACATATCTAAATCTACCTCCGCAAACACAACTTCCGGTAACCTAAACAAGGACCTACACCTGGAAAACGTTTTTTTATTGAATAGGTTGTTTACCTCAACCCTTAAATCATGTCACGCTAGTGGGCATCATCATAGGCCCACGCATGATCTTCACTCCCCACACAACATTAGCTCAAATGCATATCCAAAAAACAACACTCGCAGACACCAACTTCGACGAGCACAAAGAAACACTGAACATGTTCACTAGATTACCCTAAATTATGATTTCGGGGTCTGGACACCATTCCTATCTAACACAAAACTAAACAAGATACAGAGAATAAAAAACAGCGCCATCTTCATAAAAAACAAAACTTCCACGCCGTTACTAAATTTCTGCCCATTAATGACCAATTCAAAATGTTAGGCACTTTGTTTCTGCAACCTGTTTTTTTCTTTACCTCCACTACGCCGCCTCTACACCTCTATCCCAAAACCATAGGCAAACCAATACATACACCACCCACTACACTATTATTAGCAATTCACTCCTAACACCCCACCGAATTAGAACCACATTCAGCCGCACAGCACCTCAAAACGAGATGCACAATGCCGTAATACAAACCGCCCTCACCTGATATTTGGTTATTCAAATCCACCCTCGAACGCAAAAACAAAGTTTCGCTGACCCGTTTAGGGTCAAGACACCAGACCCATTCGTACATGAAAATAAAACAAAAGAAGCACTAATACCCACTCACAAGCTGCCATCGCTGCAACCTCAAACAAAATGAAAACTGCCGATCGCATCTATCGTGTTCTTCACTCGACCACCCCAGAACATCCTTCAATGCAACCTCTCTGTAAGACCTCTAAAGAAGACCATAGGGCGTGGCCGACGGCAAGTATATATATATATATATATATATATATATATATATATATATATATATATATATATATATATATATATATATATATATATATATATATATATATATATATGCGTTTATGTAAGGGCAATAGTAAGAACTCTTTAATCCTCTACAAAAGACTCTTGGAGTTAATAAATACTCTTTTTGGACGCTAGCCAGACGACTGGGCAACCCCATCCATTTCTCTAAAAAGAGAAATTTTAAGAAGCTTTTTGAAGGAGTTGGCATTGAAATTTTAACAGAAATGAGAATTCTGAGTATTTACATTAATCAATAGGTACCCACCCACTGAGAAATAAAGCCATCTTAAATGAGTGCAGTTCGGTGGTAAAACTACTACCATTATATAAAATCAGTTCCATAAAAATACTAATATTCCGTGCATATAATATTTGGTCGTTTTACACTGGATTCCAAAGAGAAGTTGAATTTCTGTGTGGATATTTCAAAGGAAACGGTTTTCCTGTCTCTGGTACAGAAGACCACAGAAATTCTTTTAAATAACATTTACCAACCGAAATTCAAATTCCCAAATGTCTGTAAAGATATCCGTTATGTGGTTTTTCAGGATATTATTAATTGAAAACAAATATTTACAAAATAAATTAAAAATTTATTAATAAGTTCTTCCGTACGAATTTTAAGATAATTTTTAGAAATAAATACCATATGGGACAATATTTCAATTGTAAGGACAGAATCTCGCTAGGTGCGAAGTGCTCCTTCTTTTACGAATTTACCCTCTTCAGATGTAATTACAAGAAAAATATTGGCAGTACGGTGCGCTCGCTGAAGGCAAGGTTCTGTTCCCATAAGGAAGTTAGCCACAGGACTGGAAAAGTTTTTTTTTCCTAAGAAAGTTCTCGCCTGTTCTGTTACATTCTATTTAATGTAAAACCGATGTTACCTTAAAACATTTAAAAATTTCGAAAGCCATCCCCGATCGTGGCTCTTTGCGAATTCAAGAATCGATGTACATCAAATAAGTTTCCCCTTCTCTAAATCCATATTCTTCCTCTCATCCATTACTTCTGCTATAAAATATTACCTAATCCTCTTTTTCTTCTTACGCTCCCCAATACTCTTCCGTTCAAAACTGATTGGACAAAGTTACTGTTTTCTGATGTGCATGTATTGTTTCATGAAATTTATATAATTAATTTTACTATTTAAAATTTCCAACATGAATTTTAACGCAATGACATGTAAGTTTGCATTAATTCCTATATTAATGGGAAAAATCCTCCATCAATTCCATCATTTAAATGTTAGTCTATTCACGAATTTGTATTTTCCATTACCAGAAGATGGGTGAAATTAACACTCCAAAATTTTTTGTTATCAAGTAATGAAATAAATTTCTTCCTATACGTCCTTTCGCTCATCTTACACTCTACAGGAGCAGCCCAAACGAATATATATATATATATATATATATATATATATATATATATATATATATATATATATATATATATATATATATATATATATATATATATATGGGAATCGTCACTCCCCCTGTTCTCTCCCAGTGGAGACACTGGACCGTGACCGCAAGAACATCCGGGCCCGGCACCGTGGGGCAAACTCGTAACCAAAACCCCTCGCCACTCGTCTCTATGAAAAGCTGAACGGTTTTAAACTGAAAGATCTCCCCTACGAGAGTATATTCAATTTCACCTCAACTAAGAAAGTGGAGACGCGTTTCTCTCAAGCTCGAAGGTCAGCGGGAGCCGAGGTAAGACTTGCTGAGAAAAACCGTTGGAATAAGAACCCTCCTGCGGCCCGTCCACAAGCTCCTCTCCTCCTACCCCTACCCCAGTGGGGTGACGAGGTATAAATAACAAACACTTTGGAAAAACGCGATAGAATACGTGAGTCTCCAGGCTACGAAGTTCCCGGATCGAGGCCCGGCTACCAAGACTGGACAGATAGAATACGTGAGTCGCCAGACTACGAAGTCCCCTGCATAGAGGCTACCAAGGGGGCTAAGAAGCAGCTCATCCTCGAGCTAGTCCCTGGTTATCAAAACGAACGTTAAGTTAACTTGTTCAAGATCAACTTACTCTCGTCAGAGAGACTCCTCATATACTGGTGCATCCTAAAGCCCAGGGATATTCCTCGCCCTTGAGGAATTACGAAAAGAGCAAACAGGCTCTCCCTCGAGCCCGTTACCAAACTCGTAAGTTAACTTGGTTGAGGAACCAAGTTCAACTTATTCTCGTCAGAGAACCACCCTCCCTGCTATCCTGGTGTATCCCAAAACACCGAGATAGGCCTCGCCCTTGAGGAAGACTGGAACTAAGAAGAAGGTCAATCTCGAGCTAGTTTCAGGTTACCAAACCGATCTTTAAGTTAACTTGTTCAAGTTCAACTTATTCTCGTCAGAAAAAAAACCCTCCTCTATCCTCGCCCCTGAAGAATAATCCTCTTCGGATTACTCTTCAGAGTAATCCGAAGAGGAGAAAAGAACCTTCTTTCACTATCCCGTGGTGATATCCCTTCCTGCCTAAAGCGTGTCGACCTGGCTTTCAAGTTATTCGTTCGCAACCGCCATCTGGCCGGTCGGCATCGCGTCTTGGCGACAATAACATTCCCGAAGTAAAGTGCTCATTGAGTTCAAGGTCAGACGCAAACCCGTTCCAAGGGGGTATCCACAAAGGTAGTTACGGCCAGTAAAGGCCATTAGCCTTTTTTTTTTTTAATTGAAGTGAGTGGTGGGTCAACCATCACTATAATGTCAAGTAGGTCAAGTTAGAAAGCTTTACGGAGAAATTATTGAAGTCTTTTTTGTGTATTTTAAAATTCGTAGTATTTGTGTGGTTAATGTTTTTTTGCGTAGTAAATTGTTAAATTTAAAATATAAGTTTATTTTGGGAATTCCTGCGTGTTTCCTTATATCCTTAAGTGTTGAAGCGGCTCTTCCTTAAAACAACAAAATTAAAACTCTTAGATCAAAGCCTACTTCATCAAAGAAGTACATCACGACTACAAGGCATTTCGTGACAAAAGTGGTGTCAGGTGTGGGGTAATCAAAAGGGGCATTTTACGACAATATATATATATATATATATATATATATATATATATATATATATATATATATATATATATATATATATATATATATATATATATATATATATATGGCTTTGTCTCGTGGCATTTCAGAACATTTCACACCTCTCATCATACATTGGACCTAATCAAGCCATCTCTCTTGTTCCAAAAGGTCGAGGGCGCACCTCCCGTGTGTATCCGTGCCAGCGGGTAAAAAGAAATACCTTATAAAAGATCTAAGGAAACTAATCAAGTTAAAAGGGTTGGCAAAAGTCCGGAGACTTGCAGATAAAAGAGCGTGTGTGTGTTCACGCGCGCGCATCCAAGAGGTGAGGGAGCAAATGGCGCGAGAGGATTGATGAAAAGGCAAAAAATGATAGTATTATAACTCCCAACAAATCGCTGGAGCTGTTTCTACGGGGTTCGTCGGAGTAAAACAGCCCGGGGAAAGGGGGAAGACCCTCTCCGCGCCCGCCAGCACCGCTGTCATTTATAAGGAAACTCTAAAAAGGGGAGAATGACGTCATTTGCCTATCGCGAGACAATGAGACATATGGAGATAAAAAAAAAGAGGAAAACTTCGCTCATCCTTTTAGAGAACGGAAGGTAAATGGAGCAAAGAGGGGGGGGGGGGAAGCAATACGCATACATACATACACTCGAAGAAAAAACTGTAGGTGTGAGCGTAAATATAAACTTGAGACATCAAATTGCATCGTTGAGAAAAGAAGAGCAGATGCAAAACTGCTGCCACATAATGGTGTGGGTGTGAGTTAGCCACTCTCAAACGAGCCTCCCTCTCCCACCGCCTCCATGCCCCATTCATCTATCATTTTATCCCCCCATCAGCCAGTCAGGGTTAACCCCTGGGGAGAAGACCCCGAGCACCCACCTGACAAAACTCCCACCATCGTCCATTTCCTCCTCGCTCAGCCACTTCCTTCTCTCTCTCAAACACTCGTTTCAAATAATAAAGCCCCCTCCCCCTTCTTTACGCGGTCTTCCACTCCTCATACCCTGACACTCTTTGTGTACTCCCTTAACAAGTCTCCGTCCATTCTTCTTACATCCACATACCCTATCTGGAGAAGTCAGTCACAAACTTCTTCATTTCTTGCCCAGTCGTTCTTCTTCTTATCTCTCGAGATCATTCACTCACGCTCTGATCACCCCCAGAGAATTAACACCATGCACAACCTAACGCCATAATGCACTCTAATATCACACTCACCTTCGCTAAATAACATTTCATTACTCTTTTCCGTATTCACATTTAGCCCCATCCTCACACACACAATGTCATCCATGGCTTCTTACATCAACATTTCCAAATCTCTCTCGCTATCACCACCTAACAACAGGTCATTAGTATACACCAACATAAATAAAATCCCACCCAAAGCATTCCTCATCAATTTTACACCCACTTTCCCTCCTCTCCATTCGTACTTCTCTCACTACTACATCTATTAAGATATTAAACAAGCCATGGCGAAATCGCATACTCTTATCTTACCCCACCACGTATGCCAAACCACTGCCTCACCATCTTTCACCCGAACTCACTCCTTACTTACAACATACAAACCCTTTCACGTTAGACATTTCACTCCATACATTCTTAGAACATGGCAGAATGCTTCCTTATATACTTACACTATCATCTAAGCTTTTTCCATGATTTTTTTTTTTTTAATTAAGGGGCATCTGGCGACTGCCGACTAAGGCATAAGTTGCCGTAAACAAACAGCCTAGTTTTAGGCTACTTTAAAAAATTAAACAGAAAACAATAAAAAGAAATAACAATAACAATAACAAAGCAATAACAAAACAATTACAAAAACAACAACAACAATTAAATCGGGTTAAATAAAAGGGAGAAGGCCGGCCTCCCCCAAAAAGTCAATAAGTCCACCAGTCAAAGTACACGCACTCGTCCCGAGCACAAGGGACAGGCGGTAGCGACCCCGCCCATCCCGGTACCGGGACAGGTGTCGTGCGCGAAGATCACCCAGACTGGGACATTCGACAAGAATGTGCCGAACAGTCTGGGGGACGACGCAGTCGTTGCAATAGGGCGCAGGCGAGCGCTCCATCAGATAGCGATGCGTCACACGAGTGTGTCCGATTCGGAGACGACAGAAAGCAACCTGAAGCCGCCGCGGCATTGGGGGATAGGTCCATGGGAACAGTCGCGGCGCAATGGCACGCAACTTTAAGTTCCCTTCGACCGTCTCCCATCTTCTTTGCCAAGCAGTCCGAAGAGCTGCCCGTATTCCTGCCATGTAGTCGGTGTGAGGAAGAGCGAAACGCTGGTCCGGTCGCAGAGTCCTCGCGGACTCTTTGGCGCCCTCATCGGCGCGCTCATTCCCCGCAAATCCTACATGTCCAGGAACCCAGCAGAAGATAATCTCGACATCTGCCCGGCTCGCCAAAACCGTGGCGTCACGGATATCGCGAACCAGGGGATGCGGAGATTCCAATGCCCCGAGAGAACTCAGGGCGCTTTGTGAGTCGCTATAGATCACAATCGGTCTCCGAACCGGGCACGTCGCGTAATCTCCCGTACCGAGTGGTGTATTGCCACCAGCTCGGCCGTGAAGACAGACGCAGCGCCTGGCAGAGCCCCGCTGACTTCAAACATAGGGAATACAGCATGGAAGCCGACCCCTTCTTGGGACTTGGAGCCATCCGTATACACTGGCACGGTTCCAGCGTGACGCGAGGTGTGCTCCAAAAAGGTCGAACGCAATACTCCCGGCGCAGTACAAGCTTTGGGAGCAGAGGCGTGGCGACAAATAGCCAAATGTGGTACCCTCCAGGATGGCGTCCTGGGCAGAACCAGGGGCGCCACCGGCCCGAGAGCTATATCTACCTCTCGAAGGAGTTTCCTGGCCCTAAACCCAAAGGGCTTAGGGTATGACTGGCGTCTCTCGGCGGCATAGGCACCATCGAGATCAGCTGCGGATGCAGTGAGAGCTGTTGGCGACTGAGGGAGGCGCCGGGCTCGCGCGTACAGGCGAGTGATGCACTGCACGCGGCGCAGAGCGAGTGGCATCTCCCCAGCATCGACCAACAGGCTCTCAATGGGGGAAGTGCGGAAGGCACCGGTCGCAAGGCGAAGGCCGGTGTGGTGGATTGAATCTACCTTCCGCAATAAACGCTCGGCTGCGGATGCATAAAACTCGCATCCGTAGTCGAGCTTCGAGCGAACAAAGGATCGATAAAAAAGTAAGGCGGTAGCCCTATCAGCGCCCCAAGCGCTGAACGTCACGGAACGGAGAATGTCCATGGCGCGGGTACAAGAGACCCTAAGGCTGCGAATATGAGCCTCCCAGGTGAGGCGTCGGTCGAATACAAGACCAAGGAAACGGTGCGACTCAACCACATCCAGGCGCACCCCATTAAGAAACAAATCTGGGTCGGGGTGAAGCCGTGGATGGCGGCAGAAGTGCACCACCTTAGTCTTGGCCAAAGAAAACCGAAACCTGTGCGCTTCGGCATAGCGAGAGACGCCGTTCAATGCCTGTTGGAGTCGGCGCTCCAGAGTTGGCATCTGGGCCGCGCCAAAAGAGATCGAAAGGTCGTCCACGTAGAGCGTAGCGAGAACATCTTTTGGCAGAACCGAGGTGATGCCGTTGATGCTCAGGGCAAAGAGTGTGACACTGAGGACACTTCCCTGCGGGACACCCTCTTCCTGCTCCTTTGGGGCAGAGAGGGCTCCCCCCACCCGTACGCGGAATCGACGATCTCGCAAAAATTCAGATATAAACATTGGGAGGCGTCCCCTCGCCCCCATCGTGTGGAGAGTCTCCATGATACCGTATCGCCATGCGGTATCATAGGCCTTCTCCAGATCAAAAAACACCGTGGCGTAGTGCTGTCTACGAAGGAAAGCCTCGCAGACGGCATTTTCCAGTCGGAGCAGAGCATCCGACGTGGAGTGGAACTTACGGAAGCCGCACTGTGCAGAAGACAGATGGCCTCCGCTCTCCAGGAAATAGGCTAATCTAACATTTACCAATTTCTCCATCAACTTGCACACGCAAGAGGTTAGAGAGATTGGACGGAAACCGGTTGGAGTAGAGTGATCTCTCCCCGGCTTGCGAAAGGCGAGCACAGTAGCGATTCGCCAGGAGTCTGGGAGAAGACCCTCCACCCAGATCCTGTTGAACAAATCTAACAGAAAGGCCATGCCTCGCTCACCCAGGTGTCGAAGCATGGCGTACGGGACATCGTCCGGACTATGGGCGGTGTCCGCGCACGAAGCGAGAGCGGAACGCAACTCACTCACAGTAAACTTGTCGTTGAAGGGTTCTCCGCCTCTGGAGGTAAAGTCCAGCCGGTGGCCTTCCGCGACATCACGACGTGCATTGAATGCTGGCGGAGCAGCATCATGGCTAGAGAATGCGGAAAAAGCGGTCGCTAAGGATTCCGCCACGGACGCGGGGTCCGAGATTGCGGTCCCATTCTCCCGGAGAACAGGAGGGGGGTCCTGCGAGAACTTGCCCCGAATCCTTTTGACTCGCTTCCACACCTCAGCTAAAGGGGTCTTCCCGTTAAGTGAAGACACGTATGCTCGCCAAGAGCGGCGGGCGTGCTTCGAAACATACCGGAACCTAGCCCTAGCCCGACGAAATTCAGCGACAGTGAAATCGTTCGGGCGGCGCTTATAGCGCATCTAGGCATAACGCTTCTGTTTGAGGGCCGTCTCACACTCGGCCGACCACCATGGGAGTGGTCGGTGTGCAAAACGGCCAGACGTCCTAGGAATAGTAGTCAGGCCCACGGTGATGAGGTTGCCGGAGAAGAACTTAACGGCCTCATCTACCGACCTAAACTCCTCGACTGAGATAGAGAATTCAGTCATTTCCTGAAATGCAGGCCACCGCGCCCGCGCCAAGCACCACCGAGGTGGTCTCTCAGGCGGCAGTTGCCCTGAAAAGGATATTTGAATGGGAAAGTGATCACTACCATGGAGGTCATCGACCACCCCCCAATCAAAATCAGGCTGTGCATCCGAAGAGCACAAAGATAGGTCAAGGCAAGAAAATGAAGCGGTTCTCGGACAGTGATGCGTAAACTCATCCACGTTTAGGACACCCATCTCAAGCTCTTCGATCAGATCGGCAAGGACTTGTCCCCTGGGATTTATGGAGTAATCTCCCCAGAGAGGATGCCTGCCGTTCAGATCTCCAAGCAAGAGATAGGGCCTCGGCAACCGTGCCACGACGCGGCGGAAGTCCCCCGCGTCGAAGTCAGCTGACGGTGGAATGTACGCAGAAATGATAGTATACCTCCTATCCAGGTGCAGCTGCACAGCCACTGCCTGAAAGGAGGTATCTAAAGAGAAAGGAAGAACGGAGACATCATGCCGGGTGTAAACCGCGCATCCCCCAGCCTGGCCATCCCGCGGTGGTGGGGTCGCAAGACCCTTATACCCCGGGAGGGCAGGCAGCGGGCACGCGCCTAGCATGGTCTCCTGCAAAAAAATAGCTAACGGGGAACGGGACGAGACGAGCCTCCGCAGCTCCTCCCAGTTGGCCCGGAGTCCACGGCAATTCCATTGAAGGAATATGCCCTCCAGGCCTAGCTCGGAGGAGACGCGGGGGCCCTCCTCGAATTGAAGACCCTCACGGGAATGGCCGTACGCTTCCCGGGGGCAGAACCCCGGGCGCTGTTGGCCGGACAAAGCGCTGAAGGCGCTGTCGCCTTCAAGGACTTATTGGGGGAGGTTGGGCTCGCCATGCGAGTCTTTTCCTCCCTCCGCCTCGAAACCTTAGGCGGGCGTTGCGGCTTGGGAGGCGGGGGGCCCTCTTTTCGAGGAACCACCGTCTCCGAGCCACTCGCTCCACCTCGAAGCGTAGGCGAAGGGGCCGAAGCTCCTTTGTTGCTGTCCTCCTTTCGGGGAACAGCTTTAGGAACCCCGGAAGATGGCCTAGCGACCATCTTCAGGGGTGTTGCCTCCTGTGAGTCTAACGACTCTGTGGAGGCGCGTGGCCGTTTCGCCTTACGGGAAACGGTCACGCTGGGGGAAGAGGGGGGAGCCCTGGTTTTAGCCGGGGCTGGGTGTGAACCCTTTTTGCCGCCAGCTCTACCAGGGGAGCGCCCGGGTGTAGTAGAGCCCGCAGAAGGGCTCCGAATGGGCGCGGAAACAACCGTGCTCGTTGGCCTGGATGGGCCAGGAGCAGAGGGTGCTTTTCTAACTATTGAGGCATATGACGTCCCAGGCAGAGCCGGGCGCGCCAGGACCAAGTCCTTAGCCTCGCGGAATGAGAGTCGATCCTGGGCCTGAACGGCCAGGATTTCTTTCTCAAGGAGATATGCACCACATTGCTTCGAAGAAGCAGGGTGCGGCTCTCCGCAATTGACAGACTTGGCCACACACGATTTGGACTTATCGTGTGCGACCTTGGAGCAATTTACACAGACTTCGGGTGACCCCGATTTTGCACGTCTACATGATCGATTCGTGTGGCCGAAGCGGTGACAGTAATAGCACCGCCGCGGCAGTGGCACGAATGCCTTCACGCGGTAGCGGTACCAACCGGCACGCACCGACTCAGGGAGCTTGTCACAGTCGAACGTGACGAAGTGTAGGGGTGGGTCTCGAGGCCCCTCCCTGTTTTCTCATCACACGTTCGACCTTGACCGCCCCATGGTCGGCCAGCTCTAGGGTGATGTCTTCTATGGAGTAGTCAACGAGTTCCCTCGCATAAACTACTCCTTTTACAAAGTTCATGGTAGAGTGCGGCGTCACACTCACCGAAGTGTCCGAAGAGCACCTATCTTGGCCGCCTCGGCGGGATTCGCCGCATTCGCCAGAAGGCTCCCGTCCGAGAAACGGGTTACCTTCGGCTCTCTACCAATTGCACTAGCTAATCCTCTCCTCTGATGGATCATGTTGCCCTTGGACAACATGGTGCCATCAGTGGAGCGAATAACGAGGAAGCGTTTGAAGCCAGCGGGCTCGAAAACGCCAGGTAACCTCTGAATCAGGGGCCCCGATGTCATCGAGGCTCCGCCCTGTGCACTTTTGGTCTTTGTCATCGTCAGGAGCTCCGTACCCGGGGAAGCAGAGGGCCCGGATGTGCCGATCTTGGCTTGGTCGCCACCCAAAGTGGCAGCAGACCCATCCGTCCCCGTAGCCCCCGCGGATTGAGAGGAGCCCCGAGTCTTCTTCGTCTTTTTGGTCCTTTTCTTTTTTGGAGAGGAGGGCGGGGAATGAACCCGCTTCTCACCCCCGCCGGTAGAAGCCCCCAGGCAAGATGGACCGGCCTCAGCCAGGTCCTTCTCCGAAATGGAGAAGGTCCTGGTGGTCGCAGGGGCATCATCCGGAGGAGATTCCTCCCCTCCTTGTACTGCCTGAGAATCTACAGCCGTTTGATGAGGACCTTGCATAGGGGCGGATTCGGGTTCGGTGCTTGGCGCCGAGCCCGGATTCCCCCCCATGGAAGGCCCTACCTTCTGAGGCTGGTTTTCCTCAAGGACCATGTCTATCACAGGAGGGGCCTCCAGTTGGCCATCCCCTCCCAGGACATCGCAGGTCCCCTTGGCAGCGTCATAAGTCTTTAGTGGGGAGGCACAGGCCTTGACCCCGGCAAGGTTTAATATTTTTGCCAGCAGGTCTTTTGAGGGAAGCGACCGAAGGGGCCTGGCTTCCCTCTCCCCCCTAAGGGGGTTTGCCCTACCGAGCCGCTTGTACGAGGGGCGGTCGGCAATGGGCTGCCTGCTGGCTTTCTTGGCAGTCCCCTTAGAAAGCAAAGGAGGGACTGCCGCTGGAGATAGGGAGGTGCCCGAAAGCACCTCCAGAGAAGGGGGTGAGGGGGAGTCCCCTACACCCGTAGGCGTAGGAGAGGAGTAAGCCTCCTCTCCGGTTAAAGAGGTATGGAGGGTCCCCTGCGCAAGCACAGGGAGGGGGACCTCCATCTTTTCTGTGGAGCTGCACGAGGGCGGCTCCGTTGTTTTAGGGGGAATTAAGGGGAGATGGGTTTTTTTCTCATCATTGGGCATGGTGACCCTCTTTGTTTTACGGGACGCAATCGCTCACCACCTCTTGCAGTAGCCCGCACTGCAAGAGGTGCTTACAGGCCCGGCAGAGCCAGGCGCCGCCATTTGGGACCACCCCTCCCGCCTGGTGGCATGGCAGTCCTTCGGCATGGCGGCTCCACCTTAGACACGGCGTAAAACAGATAGAATGTGAAGAGGAGAGGAAAAGGGATGTGAGGAAGGTATGGGTGGGGATGAAGCAGGTTGTTAAAAACCCCCATCCCGAACCGGAGCTGAGGGGTTAGGGAACAATGTCCCCTCCCCCCTCAGCCCCCATCCGGGGTGGTTGGCTTGAGAAGAAGGTCAGCATTCTACCCTGTGAAATTAGAGGCTGACCAGAGAAAGTTGTGGGAGAGGTTGTATGAAAAGCGACGAGGTAGGGGAGAAATCGGGCTATCTGAAGGAAGGAAGAGAGGCTAAGCTGGGGCCGGACGGAGCGCTGGATCCCGTCAGCACGGCGGCCAGGATGGCAAATCGCCGCGCCCCTTACGGGGGCTTTTTCCATGAACCCACCATACACTTTACATCGCTTATCCTTTGTTTCCTCAGCAATCTCAGTGCAACTACTCGATCCACACCCCATTCCTACACCTCCTTGCTCACCCACCATCAAAACGCGAAATAAAATGTTCTAAAAACATGCCTAAAACATTCAATAGACCCCATGTAGTTCTTGCATCCACACTTTTCTCCTTTACCCTTATAAACGGTACTATCAGATCATTCTTCTCGTTCTCAGGCATTCTTCTATTTTCAAGTGCTTTACAACACAGCCACTAGACCCATTCCAGAGCACAATCATCACTACTCCTTAGCATCTCACCGACTATATCATCTACTCCAGCTGACTTCCACTTCTCACAGGACACTTAACAACCACTTGCATGATTATCTCCTCCACACTCCGCTGATACATCTACCGGTTAACACACATTGTAGAAGTCTAAAACCGCGTACATAGGTGTACGCAGAAACACTCCGACACAAAGCTGCGCGCCCTCTCGTATCCCTAAAATGCACCTCTCGCCTCGAATTCTCCGTCGCCCTTTTTCGCAACGCCGTAAAATCCGAGATGGCTCGAAGCCGTGAATGACATATCGTCAGCCCAAAGATGAAAAAAGGTCTTTCGCGCGACGCTACGGATTTTACGAGAATTCGATTCTGTTCGTGAGAGAAATAAAAGGAAGACTTCTCCATAGAATCAGGCAGAAGATCTTGGACCTACGTCAAGGAAACCGTTCGCCCGCTACAAGGAAGGAACTTCGCGGGGAATTGGTTGTTGCCGTCACGGTACTTGTAGGTGCCAAATATCTCGCACCCCCCCCCCCATTCAGAGTCTGAGGTTACACAGGACTTCCTTCTGCGGATTACCCTAGACGTAGCTCACCTTCGTGATCCGGCATAGGATCAGTATATCACCCGTCTAGGATTACCCTCTCATTCGGTAACCTCGGACGGCCGGACTAGGTGCGATCATCGTCACCAGAAGATCTTCACCGCCCCCCTTCAAAAATACTTACGAACTGAAAGGTATCGTTAATTGAATTATCCCCTCCCTTAACTTCACCATTTTATTTGTGAACTAGAATTCTTATCCCGAGCCCATACCCTCGAATATTAGAAGTGCTTACTTAATTCAGTGTTTAACTCAATAATAATATTCCCTTCGTTCTGTCCGGTGTCATTAAGACGCAAACATCCCAGTGAGTAATCGGCAAGTAATCCCCACGACATTTTTGTAGACTTATTTATTCAGTGCAAGATTAATCCTACTTATATTTATATACGCTGTGTTTCTTTCAAATTCATGTACATTAAAGATTATTTTTGTATATATGTGTTTAACTAATTTGGAAGATCCTTTGGCAATTATTAAGTAAAGGCCACCCATGGTTGGCCTTTACTGAGGACACACTCAGGAGATCATCATCTTAGTTTTGATCAAAAAGGTACACACCGGGGTTACTCTTATTGACCGGAAGTGGCTAAGGTAGGTGTATTGGATACGCTTCACCTCCGCTTCACCTCGGTGCGGTAATAAAATATATGTCCAGGAAGTGGGACTGGGATTACCCACTCACTAAACCTTCGACACACATGAAGCCAATCATATTCATATTATCTTCCATACCAACATTATAAAACTCGCCAAAGTGCTCTTCTTAGCTATTTTTGACCTCATTACAGAAAGTACTCTGCCCTTCTTATTACTGATGTTAACGCAACTATTTTTCTCTTGATTACTCTCATTTTTCACCCTTCCAAACCAACTCCCTTTTCCCGCCCGGTTCATCATCATTCATCTTTCCTATAGTTGCTTCATTTGCTGCTTTCTTACTCTGGTTAATCACTCGTTTCACTTTTCTCTTCCCCTCCTATGCGTTCATCCGCACCTGCACAACACACCCATCTACACTATTAAGCATTTGCAAGTACGTCTACATTTAATCGGCCTACACGTTTTACAACGTAATTTATTTCCCATTTGCTCCTCCTCTATCTTCACACTTATTTCATTCGTTCTACTCTTAAAGATTAGAGAAGTAAAGAAAATCGCAAAAAAGAGAGATTGAAGAGTTAAAACAACTGAACTCTACTTTAAAGTGAAATCACATGACACGTGATATAATAGATGCATTTCTCCGTTTCTATATCTCAGATTTTCTTTCTTAAGCTTTCAACAATGGTTACCTTCCTTAGTGTTGTGATGCCAATTTTCATTTCTTTGGGACAATCTCTCTCTCTCTCTCTCTCTCTCTCTCTCTCTCTATATATATATATATATATATATATATATATATATATATATATATATATATATATATATATATATATATATATATATATAATACAATGTTTTTCGAAAAATACAAGTTTTCTTTGGAAACTTCTTTAACGAGCCCATTTGAGAAGGTCAATGTGCTTATTCAGAAATTGCTTTAGCCCCCCGGCCCCCCCAAAATAGGACTTCATCATCATCATCATCATCACTAACTATAATTTAAGAAGCGGATTTTTTTGAGTATTTGAATAATAATTTCATCTTAGTTTGGTTATGACTTGTTTTTTTTTTATCAGTCATTTCTAATAATTTTTTTTAATATCAAAAAAAAAATGGTGAAGTTCAGAAATAAATATATGTATCGAAATTTTGTGAATTTTTTAAAACCCAAAGAATTACAAATGGTGAAGTTCAGCAAATTTATTTTTATATATCTTCTTCTATATCTATTTTAGCAACATGATATTTTGAAAGGGAAAAAATTTAGTTTAAAGTTCCTTTTAAAATTATTATAATTGGCGAAGTTCAGAAAATTTATAAAAATTTAACCATGGCTGCTTTTTTTTTAGATTTTAAATTTTAATCTTAGTAGCGAAGCCATTGCCTGGTTTCCTAATAATTTACTCTTGATCTATTTTATTCGGATCTATGCTTATTTCCTTTCCATAATAGCAAGAAAAAAGTTTTATGGGAATTCTTTTGATATACGGGGAAAAATCCCGACAGCTTCTTTTTTTTTTTTCATCTAAATTCGCTTTTATATATGAAAAAACAAAACAACAGAAAACACACATATGCCTTAATTTTAATGCATTACTTCACGATTTGTTTGTTTGTTTTTTATTCCAAAACATTGTAGAAAGAATTATACTAAATTACATTGAAAGCGTACCAAATTTCACTTTAAGTAAAGGTCTGTCTATTCTCCTTGGAAAAATATATCTGCCAGAACACAAAGCATGAAAAGAGACTTCCTTCTAGCTTATGGCAGGCGGTCCTTCACACTCTTCCTTTACTTTCACCCAATCCCCGATTATCCCTCTCTTGCTTTTCATGTATTTAAATTTAAGAGCTCTTCTCAATATATCTTCATTCATTAAGGTCTTGTTAAAGACGAAATTGCTCGGATGGATATATGTGTGGCACTGATAAGAATGTGAGCCGAATCGCGGTTCAGCCATCGAATCAAACCTGTTATTCCTGCCTGTTAGCGAATTTCATCCTCCTGCTATCTGCGAAGTCGCCCTCTCTTCCCTGTCGATCATGTACCGTTGTCATTCACAGTATGTCAATTGGTAGATGTTCCATGCGATCTAAAGCTTTATTGTTTTCAATGTTATTCACTAGATTTTATTATAAGTTCTACCCGAAAGGTTTTTAATAAGCTTGTTGAGTTCTGTAGTATACGCGATCCTGTCTCTGATTGTTGGTCTACCTGTTTTAATGCTTTGAATCTCAGTGTTTATTCGCTAGCTAAAGCCATGAATCCTGTGGCTCCTGCGAGTACTGCGAGCTCCTCGTAGCCGTCTCCGCTCCATAGGGGAACGTGCCTTCTCAGTGTGCACTCGAAAGATGTGGAACGCCCTCCTCTCTGGTATTTGTTCTTGCTCCTTCCTCGGTGCCTTCAAGGGTCCTTTGAACACACATCTCTACTCCCTAGCATTTACCTAGTCTGCCGACAGCTAGGCGTTCTGTGACTGTGTGGCCTTGAAGAGCTCGTTATAGAAACCAATTACTTACTAGATTTGTATTATATGTTCTATGTTCTATGAGACAAGAAACAGGAGTTTTTTAGAGGTAAGAGAAAGGGACATTAAAAGAAGACTAGAATCAAAGAGAGCAGAGGGCGGCACAATGAAGGCATTCCTTTACCGAGAAGACAGAGATAACGCCAGGGGAAAAAAGTTTGAAATCCCGGCCAGGAATTTCAAACTTGATTCAAATATTGTGGTTTACTATTATCGTCTCACATATATATATACACACATATACACTCGATCTCTTATCTCACTTTTCAGCCTTTATCTAAAAGTATCTTCGTTACATTTATTTTTTGGGACAAAGTTGCGCTTTGTAAAATACACGGTGATCCGAAAGTCTTGTCACCCCCAACCGAAAAGTAATAAGAACAATAGTTTATGTTCCCAACCCAGTATCGTCCTCTTCGGAGAGGCTAGTCTGCAGAATCTTGCAGTGAAATCATATCGCACATCCTCCAAGCTTTTGCCAGAATGCACACGTTCGTGTGACCATACACTTTCAATCAGCCTCTCTTCCCAACTGTAGGATCTCGTGTCAGCCATCTGAAATAGAAAATCAAAACAATATTTACAGGGGGTGACAAGACTTTCGGACCACCCTGTATTTTGTCAAATTATTGTTGCAGTGTTCTAATGTTGATCCGGTCACTTTATAATTTTTTCAATTAAACTTGTTCTCTAGTTTAATATGGAAGCTATTAATTTTATTTGGGGTGCCAACTTTTAATGGGTTTGTTCTCTTTGGCACGAGTTTGGCTCCCTCTTGATTTATATTATGATTTGGCTTCCGAGAAATCTGTGGTCGTTATCTGTGTTTAAAGAGTTGATAACCGATAAATCCTTGATGATTTTTTTTCCTATTGTGGATTATGTAGTCGATCTCATTTTATTTTAGATTTAGTCCATGAATATCTTCTGTTTTACCTCTTTTGAAAGGAGTTCAAAATGTAAATGTTTTCTCCGTCTACAAATTCTAATGACCTGTTTCCACTTTCAATTGCTTCACCTACTGCAAATTTTCCCAACTTCTCTTTGTGCTTTCCAAACGTTGCATTGAAGTCCCCCTTTATCTCCTTGAGTGCTGCACATACTCGTAAGTCCCATAATTCATCTGAGTGCGATGTTTCTAGTTCGTATACTTGGAGTATTTTTAGCGAATACCCATTTGATATTTTAATTACTAGTTTGATGATTCTATCCGATATTCATATAAATTCTGTTAGGGTGTTATTCCCTTTTGTATAAGAAATCCTACGCCACTGTTTTACTTATACCTGTATAAAAAACTATGTAACTTTTTCAATTATACAGTTCCTAGTTCCGTCTCCTTTCCTTTGAACTTCGTTGAGGCCAAAGCTGCTCCATTTTGTCCTCTAAAGTTCTTCTTCTATTTCATCGAGGTTAGTGTCAAGGCGGTTTACAGAGGACAGCCAGTCCGTAAACGCGGGGATTCTTAGCAGCCTCTGCTGCTGAGTTACCTATCCATTGCCATGGTCAGGGGCTCGTTCGTTTCCGGGAATAAAGATCATTTTCTTCACTGTGTCATTATGGAGGTAATGGGCGAGATAACACATCGCGTTGGTACATTTGAACTGCTGAGTCACTTGATCTGCAGTCCAAAGTGAATAACAGTATCCGAGATACGAGTTACGGCTTAGTCCAGAGGAAACCGCTGCCGATATCGCGAAGTTCAGCCAAATCGAGTGTGGTAAACCCTCACAGCGGCTGTCAGGCGCTGTTCATACATTTACACGCAAATACACCGCATTTCTGGAAAACACTGTCCGTGTCATAACAGTTTGACATTTTACACACATAATTATCAACTTCGGGTATCTCTACAAGAAACCTAAGGGTTCAGATCATTCGGGACACTTCAATTTTTCTATTAAATTGCTTATCTGCAGACAATTTTAGTTTTATTAATCAAAATTTGCACAACCTTTACTCATACTTAGTTTATACAAGTTCGTTATCGTACACCAATCTTGGAAACCTTGGATTTTATCTGAAAATAGTTATGGAAATACAGGCGTTCTGATCTTTTTAGACATATTATAAATTCAATCTGAACGAGGTAAAAGCGTGAAGGATAATTAATTCATTAGGGAAAATGACATTCTTCCACAGGTCCATTGTCCACTTATGCACCATTTTAGGCATTATTTTAACAGTGATGGGGAAAGAAAAGGTTTGGCAATGGCAGCCTTCCCATGGTATTTAGCTGCATGGAAGTATCGACGAACTGTTTTGGTTGATACTGGGTTGTAAGGTGTAAAATTGATGGTATAATCACTCTTTTTGAAAAGGATAGTAGAAGGTAAAAAAAGTTGGTGAAAAATGGGGTAGGGTTGCCCTTGTTTTAGGGGCATCGCAGGCGTTCTTGTTTTTATTTGTTGTCTTTTATGTTACAGTTGGTTTGTTTTATTTGTCGTGTGTCTCTGTGATTGTGTCTCTTTAGTGTTCTTCTAATTGTTTGTCTTTATTGTGTTGTGTACTGATTTTTGTCTCAATTTCGAGCATTCGAGCCTTTGTTAGTGCTCGATGTTGTTAATGCACTTCGCGTTTGTGTATTGTTTACGCAATTTGGCTTGTATGATTGGTGTTTGTATGATAGTTTTGTTTTGTGTTTATGTGTACATGTGTTCTATGTTTTCCTCGGAGCAGTGTTTAGTGCTTGGGAAGCGTCGATTTCGGGCGACCTTCCCGCGCAATCTGGCCGGGATGTTGATCCTGCCGCCAGTTCTTCTTACTTCTGGGATGTCATCATTGGCCATTGTAGACCAGACCTTTTTGGCCAGTTTTTGGGTGGCGATATTAATGGGCTCCAGTCTTTGTCTTTGGTGCAGTACCCTCTGCCGAATCTGCTCCCTTCTTCTCGTCTTGTTGATGCAGAGGGTTGCTGAGTACTGCACTCGCTGGAGTCTCTTCATAGTGGTCTTGTTGGCCATTTGAGTCACTACTGCAGGGTAGATGAGCTTAGCTCGGATGAACATCAGGTATAACTTCCTGATGTTCGCCGAGCTAAGATCACGGAACCTATATAGCTTGGGGATTTCTCTCCTTGCCATAGTCTGCCTCTCCTTGTAGTGACTCGAGTATCCGCGGTCGGAGATCTTTAGGCCCAGGATGGTGCCTTCGGCGGAGTAGCCGTATCTCCTCCCATCTATCATGATGGGCCACGTAGACTCTCGGCTCAACGGGAGAATCTTAAATTTCTCCCGGTTTGTCCGGATCTTCCATTTCTGTTCGTATTGGTTGATGTTACAGATCTCTGCAATTGTGTTGATTGCCTGATTCCTCGCTTTCCTGACCCTACTCGGGACGATCTGGGTGACGTCATCTGCATATTGCAGATACATCGTGTCCCGGTGTATAGGAGTAGGGAGGTCGATGGTAAAGACCAGGTAAAGCAGGGGACTCAGGCAGCTCCCCTGGGGAACGCCCGCTGTGAGTTCGAATTCAGGTCCTTTGTGCTCTTCAATCATGATACGCGCCCTTCTG
This sequence comes from Ceratothoa steindachneri, assembly GCA_963969495.1. Lineage (NCBI taxonomy): Eukaryota > Metazoa > Arthropoda > Malacostraca > Isopoda > Cymothoidae > Ceratothoa > Ceratothoa steindachneri. The sequence goes on along the minus strand of OZ018335.1, from coordinate 69,411,657 downwards.
TCCATGATGAAGTCACAAAGGATCCGTTCCAGGACCGGGTTTAGCTGGAGACCGAGTATTTTGTACTGTAGTCCGCTCAGCCAAACCTTGTCGAAGGCCTTCTGCACGTCCCTCATCACGATGTCTACATATTGACCCTTTGCTCGGCAGTGAGCGATCTTTTCGGTTACTAGCGCCAGGGCCGTTTCCGTGCCCCTTTTAGGTCTAAACCCATGTTGTTGGGGGTTATGCGCTCCCAACTCGTCGAGTTGATTTTGTAGCCTATTAGCTAAAATCTTCTCGAAGATCTTGCCGGAGAATTCTAGGAGAGAGATAGGGCGATAGTTGGCCACTTGGTCTGGGGGCTTGTTCCCCTTCGGAATAAAGATGATTTTTGCCACCTTATATCCGTCGGGGAAGTAGCCTGTATTCAGGGATGCGTTCATGGTGTTCACCATGCCCTGAATAATTTGGCTTGGGGCATTCACTAGGTTGTTCTTAGTGAGCCCAGACCATCCTGGTGCCCTCTGTTTGAAGGACTTTATGGTGTTAATAGTCTCTTCAACAGTGATCGGGCGCCCATGGTCAACCATGTCTCTCTCTCTCTAGAAACTTGAGGTTGTGGGTGGGTCCTATGTAACATCGGTCTGAGTTCGTCGAGCAGTCGGTCTTCGAAGTCCTGGTCGAAGTCGTCGTTTTCCTCAGGTGAGATTGCAAAGACCTGTTTCCAATGACTTCTGAATTTTTCTTCCAGAATGTCCGGATCTTCTATGATAATATCGCCATCTTTGATCTTTATTCCTGGCCTGGGAGGCAATCCCCTAAGTCTTCGGACGCTGTTCCAAAAACTTACAGGATTAGTCTCCCGGTCTAGTTTGCCTATGATATTGTCCCAGATTTCTTTCTGCTTTTCGAGGATTGTGTTCTTCATTTCCTCGCTTAATTGTCTCATTCGGGCTGCCCTTTCCCTGTTCGGGCCTGTCCTGCCGACTTCCTCATAAATGTCCCTGTGTTCCCTGGCGATATCCCTCATTTCATCCGTCCACCTAGGTTGCGGGAGCATTTTGTACGAGATTCTGGGCACGCATCTTTCGTCGGCTTGAGTGAAGAGACCAGTGATCTTGTCGATCTCCTCATCAATTTCCTCGAGATTAGCGTCACCCAGGTCAGCTGGTTGATAAGAGCTGAGCATTTCTCGGTACAACTCCCAGTTAGCTTTCGCGTAACTTTTCCTAAGTGGGACGGGCTTGAGTATAGGCGCAAGCGAGATGGTGGTGATGATCGGGATATGATCGCTCGGGACCACAGGTCCTGGGGCATTGGCTATATTGAAGGGGAATTCTGGACTTGCTAACACGATGTCCGGTTTTGACACCGAATTATGTGTCACGAAAGTTGGAAAGTCTGGTCCAACTCTCTGGAGCTTCTTCCTATCAAGAAGCAGCTCCAGGTTTCGTCCTCTTGGATCGACCCGCCTGTAGCCAGAAGCTCGGCAACAGGCGTTTAGATCTCCGCCCAACAATGCTAGCCTTTTGTGCCAGAAGAGGGTATAAAAGTTGTTAATCGGCAGGTATTGTCTCCTGGGCGGCTGATAGGCTGCCGCCACCGTAAGACCCCCAACCAGGGTAGGGATTTCGATAGCCACGAATGATTCATCTAAGTCCGGAAGTGTTTTGAATTTTAAGTTCTTCTTGATAGCGATGCCGCAGCCATCGTATCTTGTTTGTGTGTGGTTCTTTTGTATGATTGTGTAGTTATAAATTTTTATTGTGTCAGTGTTTGTGTTGATTCCGTGTTCTGAGATGAGAATGATGTCTGGGTCTTCTTTCCGGAAGATGTTCCCGTAGAGAAGAGATTTTCCCTTCCATCCATTCACATTCAGTGTGAGTATTTTTAGCGCGTTGTTTCTGTTCTCCATGTTTTTCTTGTATTTGTGTGTTGGAGTTTGTTGTGTTTAAGTGTAAAGTGTTTTGCCGTTTCTTACTTTTTTGAATTCTGCATCACTTAGGGTAATGCAGGATTCTTCGTGTAGTCTAAAGGCGCCCTCTAGCATTGCTTCTCCGACGTCCTTTTCTTTGTCTGTTGCTGAGTAAGTCCATTTGTATAATTTCTGGTGAATACCCTGAAATATCTCCTTGGGGGAGAGTTTCTGTGGGTATTGGTTCACCTCGCTCGTTATGATCTTGAGGTCAATCTCCTCTCCGTCGTACTTGTAGGTACGCTTCAAGGACTTTGACCTACTTCTTGAGCTTACAGGGCTTTTGGTTGCCCTGTCTTCGACTTCCTCAGCTTCAGACTCCGAAGACGATTGGCTCGTCAGGTTGCCTTCAGCTTCTTTCAATTTTCTGGCTGCTCTTCTCTCCCTCTTCTCTCGGCGCTTCTGTGCCTCCAGCCTAGGGTCAGTCCTGGTGGGATTGGCTTTTGCCGCTGGGGTTTTTGCCTCCTTTGCCGGACGGTCGACTTCTCTTTCCTGGGGAAATGGAGTCGCCGGTGCCTCGGTAGTCTCCTTTGGCTGAAATTGGAGCTGCAGCACGTCACCCGATGGGGGGTCGTCCGGAAACCACATCTCAGCCATGCCGTTTTTCTTTAGCATGAGATTGAGGGTTTTCGCGAACGTCCCCGGGTTGGTGAGATTGTTCACGTGCGCGAATAGGATGCAACTGAGAATCTTCGTCGAATTCTCATTCTCAAGTTTGAGATAGGTTTTCGACGTCTGCTTGCCCGAGGTCATAAGTGGCGTGGCTCTTGCTGAAGCAGCTTGAGCATAGGAGGTGGAGCTTCTAGTTTGTGTCTCTTGCTTCTTTGTCTTGATTATCTCCTTCTTCTTGGGGCAGGACATAGCCATTGCCCCGTGGCTAAGGCCACAGTTAGGGCATTTTTCCGTGGTGGCCTTACACTCACACCAACCATGGCCTTTCCCACTACATTTGGAGCATGTGGCTACTTGTTCCTTGTAATCTTTCGTTGCATGATGCTCCATTTTGTAGCACTTGAAACATGTGAGGATTGGGGTAAACTCTTCCCTCTCAATTTGGTCTGCAGAGACCCTGGCATTGAAGAGGAGAAGCCCCCTTTCCTTTGCAGTTTGTGCCATCTTCGTGTCGCTAAAGATTAGCTTGAATACATGTTGGTAGTCGGTGTTGTCCCGCCTATTGCGGAACTTTATCACCTCTACCCCGTTTGCCCCGTGTTGATTTCTGTTAATCTCTTCCTTTATTTCTTCTTTGGTGTGCTGCCCGATCCATGGGTCAAGCTGCCTGCACACCACACTTCTGTGAGCCTGTATCTGAGGGGGGGTGCTAGGCTGGAGGCCTATTCCGTTGAGCACCTTTTGCCCCTCCTCCGTTGTCAGGGTTTCTACATCTGCCTCCTTCTCGCAGACTGCAGAATAGCCAACTGGGGTATCGATTAGCCTCGGAATACCCACACTCAGCTTCCCAAAGACCGTGGCAAACACCGTACCACGGTCCGGTTTGGGGTGCCCACCTATAACCCTTAACGGGACTCTTGTGGCTGGGTGGGCCGCCATTTTCGTACTTCTGCAGCCCCTCTGACCGGGGGGGGGGGGTGCAGATCTTCTTTGTTTTTAAGTGTTTGTTTTCTATGTTGTGTGAATTATGTGTTTAAGTTTGTATGTGTATTGGATTGTATGGTTTATTACGTTTTTACCTTTGATGGAGAAGAGAGGCCCCCCCATCCCCCCCACGTTCGCCGGCCGCCTGGATGAAAGTGAGAATTGCCTTTTTAAATGAAGGATGATGATGGATGGGATGAATCCGGGTGGGATCCTCTCAGGGGTGTGATTGTATGGCGGACTTATTGACAACGCCGCCCCCCGAGGGTTTTGAATCGCGACCGCTCCCCAACATACCATAGAGACGGTTGTATGTCCCTCTATGGTCCTGGAAGGGGCCTTCGCCGTAATTAGCACCGAAGGTTGCAGTCCGTCCCTTGTCCGGAATGTTTCTGACATTGTCCTCTACTGTGGGCTAATCCTCAAACCAGCTTCTTCCAATGCCCCCAATTATGGTCAAGCAACTGCCTGACATAGTTGGGACGAAACGTGAATGGCAATCTCACTTCACATCTGACGGTGGTTCACGCAGGAGGGTTGGCCGAGGACTTAAGCAGTCATCTGCTTAAGTTGGGCCGCTGTAGAAAAAGATGATGATGGTTAATAGGGAGTGAATGATGATGGGGGGTGGGGGGACACCAGGGTATAGCTCTCTTTTTTAATATTTGGTCCTAAAAATAGGAACCAAACTTTTGGAGGCGTGGGCAAAAATTTCCCAAAACTTTCCTCCTTTACCAAGCAAGGAGATGCGTGCCGCGAAGTGATTCTGCCCAAGATTTCCGTCCAGTCTGTAAGGTGTAATAATAATCACTCTATGTGAAAAGATAGTAGAAGGTAAAAAAGTTGGTGAAGTGGGGGGGGGGGGTGCCCTTGTTTTAGGGGCATCGTTAGCTTGCTTCCATTTTTTATTTATTTTTCCTTTGTTTGGGTGTTGTTATGTTCTTATGTTTTCGTTCTGTGCGTGTTCTTCTTGTTGTTCTTCATTGTATTTGTTCTTTGTTTGTCTGTGATATTTTAAACTGTGTACTTGAGCTTTCAAGCCTTTGTAAGCTTGCAGTTATGTGTGTGTACTTCGTGTCAATGATCTTCGTTAGTTTTATGATTCGATTTTTGTGTCACCATGTTGTGTGTTTCTGGTGTTTTGTGTTTTTAGGTGTATATTGGTATTATGTTTTCCTCCGAACAGACTCTGGTGCTCGGGAATCGCCGGTTACGACCGACTTCCCCGTGCAACCTGGCAGGGATGTTGATTCTGCGTCCAGTTCTTCGTAACTCCGGTAGGATATCATTGGCCATTGTGGACCAGACTTTCTTGGCCAATTTTTGGGTAGCGACATTTATCGGCTCCAGTTTCTGCCTGCGGTGCAGGTCCCTCTGCCGAAGTTGATCCCTTCTTCTGCATTTGTTCATGAAGAGGGACGCAGAGTTCTGTACTCGCTGGAGCCTTTTCATAGATGTTTTGCTGGCCGTTTGAGTCACTACTGCGGGGTAGATAAGCTTAGCCCGGATGAACGACAGGTATAATTTCCTGATGTTCGCCGAGCTGAGTTCTCTGAACCTGTATAGCTTAGAGATTTCTCTCCTCGCCATATTCCGCCTCACCGTGTAGTGCTTCGAGTATCCGCGGTCGGAGATTTTTAGGCCCAGAATGTTGCCTACGGCGGAGTAACCGTATCTCCTCCCATCAATCATGATGGGCCACGTCAACTCACGGCCCAGCGGGAGAATTGTGAATTTCTCCCTGTTTGTCCGGATTTTCCACTTTTTCTCGAAGTTGTTGATGTTCGAGATCTCCGCGATGGTGTTGTTTGCCTGGCTCCTTGCTTTCCTTTCCCTACAGGGGACGATCTGAGTGATGTCATCTGCGTATTGCAGGTACATCGTGTCCCCGTGGATTGGAGTAGGGAGGTCGATGGTAAAGACCAGGTAAAGCAAGGGACTCAGGCAGCTCCCCTGGGGAACGCCCGCTTTAAGTTCGAATTCAGGACCCTTGTGATCTTCTATCATGATACGCGCCCTTCTGTCCATGATGAAGTCACAAAGAATCCTTTCCAGGACCGGGTTTAGCTGGAGACTTAGGATCTTGTATTGCAGTCCACTCAGCCAAACCTTGTCGAAGGCCTTCTGCACATCCCTCATCACGATGTCTACGTAGTGACCCTTTGCACGGCATTGCGCGATCTTTTCTGTTAGGAGCGCCAGGGCAGTTTCAGTGCCCCGTTTTGGTCTAAACCCATGTTGTGCCGGGTTGTGTGCTCCTAACTCGTCGAGTTGATTTTGTAGCCTATTGGCTATAATCTTCTCGAAGATCTTGCCGGGTACTTCTAGGAGAGAGATTGGGCGGTAGTTGGCCACTCGGTCTGGGGGCTTGTTCCCTTTCGGGATAAAGATGATTTTTGCCATCTTATACCCGTCTGGGAAGTAGCCTGTATTCAGGGAGGCGTTCATGATGTTGACCATTCCCTGAATAATTTGCCTAGGGGCATTCACTAGGTTGTTTTTAGTGAGCCCAGACCATCCTGGCGCCCTCTGTTTGAAGGACTTGATGGTGTTAATCGTCTCTTCAACAGTGATTGGGCGTCCGTGGTCAACCATCTCTCTCTCTCTAGACACTTGCGGTTGTGGGTGGGTCCTATGTATCATCGTTCCGAGGTCGTCGAGCAGTTGGTCTTCGAAGTCCTGGTCGAAATCGTCGTTCTCCTCAGGTGAGATCGCAAAGACCTCTTTCCAGTGGTCCCTGAATTTTCTTTCTAGGGTATCCGGATCTTCTATGAATATGTCGCCATCTTTGATTTTAATCCCAGGCCTGGGAGGCAATCCCCTAAGTCTTCGGATGCTATTCCAAAAACGTACAGGATTAGTCTCCCGGTCTAGTCTGCCAATGATATCATCCCAGATGTCTTTCTGTTTCTCGAGGATTGTGTTTTTCATAGCCTCGCTCAGTTGTCTCATTCGGGCTTTCTTTTCCCGGGTCGGGCCTGTCCTACCGACTTCTTCATAAATTTCCCTGTGTTCCCTAGCGATGTCCCTCATTTCATCCGTCCACCTAGGTTGCGGGAGCATTTTGTACGAGATCCTGGGGACGCATCTTTCGTCAGCTTGAATGAGGCGATTGGTGATGTTCTCAATCTCCTCATCAATTTCCTCCAGATTTGCGTCCTCCAGGTCAGCTGGGTGATAGGCGCTGAGCATCTCTCTGTACTGCTCCCAGTTAGCTTTCGCATAACTTTTCCTATGTGGGACGGGCCTGAGCATTGGCGCAAGCGAAATGTTGGTGATAATTGGGACGTGGTCGCTCGGGACTACTGGGCCAGGTTCGTTGGCGATGTTAAAGGGGAATTCCGGGCTCACTAACACAATGTCCGGTTTTGTCGCCGAACAGTCTGTTATATAAGTTGGGAAGTCAGGTCCTACTCTCTGGACTCTATTTCTGTCGAATAGTAGTTCCAGATTTCGTCCCCTTTGGTCAGCGCACCTGTAGCCAGATGCACGGCAGCGGGCGTTTAGGTCCCCGCCTAGCAGCGCTAGCCTTTTGTGCCCGAACAGGGTGAAGAAGTTGTTGATCGGTAGGTACTGTCGCCTGGGTGGCTGGTAGGCTGCCACCACAGTTAGGCCACCAACCAGGGTCGGGATTTCGACTGCCACGAATGATTCATCTAAGTCCGGCAATGTTCTGTACTTGATGTTTTTTCTGATAGCGATGGCTGCGCCATCGTATCGTTCTTGGGTGTGATTTTTCTGTATGACATTGTAATTGTGTATTTTTATGTTGTCTGTGGTTGTGTTTATACCATGCTCCGATATGAGGATGATGTCTGGGTCCACTGTACGGAAGATGTTGCCGTAAACAATGGATTTTCCCTTCCATCCATCCACATTCAGAGTAAGTATTTTCAAGGCGTTGTTAGTGTTTTCCAGTCTGAGATGTTATGTGTTTTAGTGTACTTCTTGTTGTTTTTATGTTTGGAATCTCCCGTTGCGTATTTCCTTAAACTCTTGATTGTTTAGGGCAATACAAGAGTCTTTGTAGATTTTCACTGCGCCTTCATGCAGTGCCTCTTCTACTTCTTTTTCCTGTAAGCTCGCGGCGTAGACCCATTTTATACTCCCTTGTTGGATTCCCTTAAGGATTTCCATGGGGGAGAGTTTTTCTGGGTGGGGGATCTGCTCGTTTGAGACGATTCTGAGGTCGATCTCCTCTCCGTCGTACTTGTATGTACGCTTCGAGGTCTTCGACCTACTTCTGGAGCTCACAGGGCTTTTGGTCGCCCTGCTCACTGCTTCGTCCGCTTCAGAGTCCGAGGAAGCTCCGCTGGACAGGTTTCCCTCGGCTTCTTTCAGCTTCCTTGCAGCTTTTTTCTCCTTCTTCTCGCGTCTCTTTGCCGCTTCTAGACGGGGGTCCAGCCGGGACGTGCTGGTCTTCGTGTTTGATGAGCTTTCCTTTGTTTTTGCTTCCTCCACGATCTTCTCTTTGGGGAACGGGGTTGCTGGGGCCTCTGTTGCTCTGTCAGAACCAAATTGGAGTCTCAGCACGTCTCCCGAAGGTGGGTCATCGGGAAACCACATCTCCTCCATGCCGTTCTTTTTGAGCATGAGATTGAGGGTTTTTGAAAAAGTCCCCGGATTTGTAAGATTATTAACGTGCGCAAAGAGTATGCACGTTAAAATCTTCGTCGAGTTTTCATTCTCGAGCTTGAGGTATTGTTTTGTCTGATGTTGTGGGGTCTCTGTAGTGTTTGGGGTTCTCTTCGTGGCTTGGGCGTATGAGGTGCTGGCTTTCTTTTGGTCTACCAGCTTTTTCTGCCTCACAATCTCTTTTCTTTGGGGGCAGGACATCGCCATCGCCCCATGGTTAAGGCCGCAGTTTGGGCATTTCTCTTTTGCCGCCTTGCACTCCCTCCATCCATGGCCTGATCCACTGCATCTGGAGCAAGTACTGTTCGTCTCCTTGCAGTCCTTCGTAGTGTGGTGCTCCAACTTGTAGCAGCGGAAGCAGATTTGGATGGGAGTAAATTCCTCCCTTTCCATCTGGTCCGCGCTGATTTTGGCGTTGAACACCAATAGGCCTCTCTCTTTTGCCTTCTGAGCCATCTGCGTGTCTGCAAAGATTACTTTGAAGACATGCTGGTGGTCGGTGTTGTCCCGTTTGTTACGGAACTTTACCACTTCCACCACGCTGGCCCATGTCTGATTCCTCTGGATCTCCTCCTTTATCTCCAGGCTGGAGTGTTGGCCTATCCAGGGGTCTAATTGCCGGCACACGATGCTTCGGTGCGCCTGAATCTGGGGGGGAGTGCTAGGCTGGAGGCCTATTTCCTCCAAAGCTTTTCGACCTTCCTCCTTGGTCAGGGTCTCCACGTCTGCCTCTCTTTCGCAGACAGCGGAGTAGCCGACGGGGGTGTCAATTAGTCTCGGGATGGCTACATTGAGCTTCCCGAAAATCTGAGAGAACACCGTTCCTCGGTCTGGCTTCGTCTGCCCAGCAATTGTCCTCAATGGGACTCTGGTGGCTGGGTGGGAAGCCATTGTTGGACTTGCACTTGCAGCCCCTCGCTGGGGGGTGCAAGTCTTCTTCACAAGTGCCTCTTGATGGGTGGCACTGAAGGACTTCTTATGTGTGTATGTGTGTGTGTGTGTGTGTGTATTTTTCGGTTTTAAAATTTTTTTACGTTTTACTTCTTATGTTGATTTCAGGTTTTTCCTTGGGGACGAAAAGAGGCCCCCCCCACGTTCGCCGGTCGCCTGGATGGAAATGAAAATTGCCTTTTAGGTGAAGGATGATGATGAATGAGATGAGTCCGGGTGGGATCCTCTCAGGGGTGTGATTGTATGGCGGACTTATTGACAACGCCGCCCCCCCGAGGGTTTTAAATCGCGACTGCTCCCCAACATAGCATAGAGACGGTTTTCACCCTCTATGATCCTGGGAGGGGCCTCCGCCGTATTTAGGCACCGAAGGTCGCAGTCCGTCCCTTGTCCGGAATGTTTCTGACATTGTTCTCTACTGTGGGCTACTCCTCAAACCAGCTTCCTCCAATGCCCCCAATTATGGCCAAGCAACTGCCTGACATAGTTGGGACGAAACATGAATGGCAATTTCACTTCACATCTGACGGCGGTTCACGCGGGGAGGAGGGCCGAGGACTTAAGCAGTCATCCGCTTAAGTTGGGCCGCTGAAAATAAAGGGGGTGATGGTGGTTAGTGAGTGAATGATGATGGGGTTGGACGTGACACAAGGATAATAACGTTTTTTGGAATATTTGGTCCTAAAAATAGGAACCAAATTTTTCGGAGGCGTAGGCAAAAATTGCCTAAAAGTTTTCCTCCTTTACCAGTTGGTAAGATGCCTGATACGAGGTACTTTCTGCCAAGAATTCCGAGCTAGCTGTAAGGTGTAAGTTTAGCTCTGACGTCACTTTAGTAGCTGTGGTTCTGTGATTAATAGATATAAGGCCTATTAATCCTCTGAGGTCTCGTGTAATTGAGCTACGCTTCCCAGGGGTAGTTTGGCCTTGATTTTTCGCCTGTCATCATGACTTTAAGCAAAATTCCTCTCAAAATATATTTTGGGGCTCAGCCTTTAATGTTCCGACAATGGCCCTTTGAAAGACAGAAAGGTGACATTTTGACATATACTAGATGCACAGATTTTACAAAAGAAGAGTCGTGGTTATTATATCAAGAACAGGATTTACGCAGAGTATATATATATAAAATTTATGTACCAATCGGATTATTATTTATGCCCAAACGATGGTGAAAATTTAGGGTTCGAAATATCACCTGCTTCCATTATTTTGTTCAGCCCCTCTATATGCTACGACAGAGCAGGGAAGAAACACCGCTTCAATTTATAGAGATGGAAGAAGCAAATGGTTACCCATTTAATTAGTGAAATACTTTTATTTGTAAAATTAAAGAATGAAATACATTCTGAACAATGAAAGTATATTATTAATACATTATGGACTTCCCTTTATGTGCATTTAGAACTGCAACTCGCATTAGCATATATTTCATAAGTTGTGGTATTCCCGACCATGTTTGGCGTAAAACATGCAGCAAGTCTGACTATTTCTTGTTTGTTTGTTTTACATTTTCGGTAGTCTTGTCTAGTATTCCCTATATATGTTCAGGGGACTGGCTTGGTCAAGGAAGTCGTTTGATGCCACCCCCACAAGAAGACAGGCAGTTATTTCTTCGTTTAAGGATTAGTAAAGTTAGCATGAGTTTAAACCTGATATTTTCTTACCATGCTTGACCTTAAAAGCTCCCTTCATTTTCCTTTGCAAATTTCGCTTAGCATGTGGTTCTTCACTATTGGTTACAATTCGTGGTATGATTGGTTTTCCTTTACCGATGCAAACTGCCCACTTACTTAAACCACCAGTAGGAATGGACCCCTTCAAAACAACGGGCCTGTGACATGAATGCTAGAGAATAGAAATAATTTAGGTCCGCCTTTTGGAAACCTACATACAATTATTTTTAATTTAAAGTCTCTGAAAAGACCATTTATATTGAGGAGATTAAGACCCATTTCGTTTAAGAAGCTGTTTTGACAAAGTCTTTTTTCTCTTTTCGTCGAGAAGTTGGTTTAGTCCGTTCTGGAGATAGATTTCGTCTCCGACACCCAAGGTCGGATCGAAAGAGGCCTCTTCAAAGGAGCGTCTTCCCGTAACTTCACCTCCTTTAAATTCCTGCACAAGCTAGGCAAAACAGAGAAAAGGCCCGTTAATTCCTTCCCAAGCTGTAGAAGCTAAAAAGATCCGTTAAACTCATTCACAAGCGAGGCAAAACAACGGAAAAGTCCCGTTAAATTGCTTCACAATCTCGACAAAACAAAGGAAAAAGCCCGTTAAATTCCTTAAGAAGCTAGGCCAAACAAAGAAAAAGGCCTTCTCCAAAAGAGCAATCCTTTGTAGCTCCGAACTTCCCAGGAATACACCGATGCTCTTGTTGCCTTTAGCGGGCATGTTCAGGAGGGTTGTGCGTCTTGTTTGTCTACCCGAGCGATCCACCTTCCAGTCACCTCTTCTCAAAATTTCTTGCCGTGATTCACTCGTTACTCTTCGCTTATTCTTTGGAAAAATAAAATGCCCTTGGAATTAAATGAAAGCGCCTATTTCTCCATTAGCCTTGTGCCGGAAACAGCGGGTGAGCGAGAAGGCATCCTACGAGTATATCATTAGAGGCATTGCTTGTGGCATTTGGGAGCCAGATGGCACGGCTGATGAGCTTCCCACAAGCCTTGAGAGGGTAGTCGTGTCTTGGTCCTGACCCTATTGGGGGAGGGGCCGCCTCTACAGGGCCCGGCGAGAACCACTCTCCCCATTCCCCAGCTTCACAGGAAAATGGCATTAAGGAGGAGTGATCGCATTATGCCATCAGCACCCGCGGTCCTAAAACACGAGAACGCCATTGGGGCGCTGGTCGAGCCCCCCCCCCCCTCCCCCCGCCGTGCAATCCGATTAACAGAGAAAGAAAGCGGGAACGGCTACCATGCGATCTCAATGCACAAACTTACACCTGTATTATTATACACTCGCAGATATCTTATCACCTTTCTGTGGACCTATTTATTTCTTGTTTTTAGGCCGAGAGAATTTAGTTCCTCATTTTGCCTTTACAGATAGTGAATAATGCACAGTTTATGTGGAAATTGTAATTCAAATCGGACTAATTCGATAATGTCAAATAATAACGACTAGACTAATGCATTAAATACTATTAATATTCAGCTAATGTGATATTGTTACTCAACATTTAACATAGGCTGGGAATAGGAAGCGAGTGTAGCATAACTTACATCTTCGGTGGGTGTTAGTCAACTGAACTACAGGGCTGCCCGCCGCCGAAAGAATTTTAGCAATAGTACAAAAACTTACTCTGAAGACGTAGGATATTTGGTAAAATCGTACCAAATCTAATTAAAACATAAAACAAAAGTAAAATGGTATCAAAAAAGTGTTCTTTGCGGCAAAAAGGTACCAAATTTGTACGAACGTGCCAACTTCAGCAGCCCTAAGCAGGCCTTCATTTCACGCATATAAACAATTAAACATAAAATACCTTTCTTATACAGTCAGTTCTTCAATATTAATTGGTATTAAATAGTGATGCATTCTTGTCGACTCATCTAAATCTATTAGTAAATAACTTATTAACGTTATAATATCCCTGAATAATAGGACAGATGAGACTAACGGGAAATAAACAATGTTTAAAATTTTGGTTCAGCTATTTGGCAAGCAGGAAAGAAAGTTTAAAACTTAAAAAAACACTGTGGAAAGAGTCTCTGTATTGATATTTTGAAGGAATAGTTTTTGGAATCGGAAAACTGGAATTATTTCTAGCGATTCCGATTTCCCCCAAATTAACGATTCTTACGATTCCCGATTCCGATTAATCGTCCCATCTCTGATGGTAAGGTCTCAATTCTGAAGCTACTCAAGGTAAGTACACAATTTCTCATTCTCGGGAGAACGGACCAAGTGCTTCAAATTTTCCCTCTTCTCATCTCTTCCCCGTTTCATTTAACTTTCTAAACTGTGAACTAACGAGGGTTCTCTGGGCTGACTTCGCTTAGAGAATCTCCCCTGAAAACACCACCTGTATCTTTTCGAAACCTTACTCTTATTTATCGGTTTCTCTTTTCCCTGGCCTTCAACGACCCCACTTCTTTGTTAACAAACCTAATACGTTGGTTTCGCGCCCTTCAAGCTAGGCGTTGGGACTAACAGTGGAACTTTGATTGGATACTCGTGAGAAGAGTCGTGTTGTTGGGCAAAATGGAGTTCAGGGAGAACAAGAAGAAAGGGGGATTCGGAACCACTTCTGGAGGAATAAATAGCGAGTCGCGGGGAATTTCTGTGTGTGTCTAGTACCGAGCCTACCTCTCATCCCGCCCTTAATTTATTCACATTGGAAGTGAATCGCCGGACGTACTTAAAGGCCACTGTGGTCTTCTGCAAAACTAGACCCTTGGTTCCCTTTTCTTTCCTATTTTTTTTCTTCCCCGTGGCACTTATGCAAAACTTCCGTTTCTCTTTTATTATTGTATGTTAATGACACACTGTAGCTCATCTACAATAAAAATGAGGTTGTGTTCGTTGATACCCCATCCGCCGTTGCTCGCTAGAGTTATTGCTCCTTGCCGAAACCTCGGTGGGTCTCCAGTTCCATTTGCTGACACTGATTTTTTATTATTATTATTATTATTCGAATGAGCCCATCTGGCAACCACCAACAATGGCATCACCACAGAAATTATACATAAACCTATCTCTAGGGTACCATACAAAGATTAAAATTGAAAAAAAAACTAAAACAATATCAAGAAAGCAAATAACTACAAAAAAGACAAAAAAGAAAGCACGCTTAGGTGTCGGGACGCCCGCTCTCTCAATACCCCCCAAACTACATATATACACAATTCATATGTCGAACAAATTGCTCTTTTATTTTCGCTGGTGACAAAATATTCTATTTGATATCAATGTGAATTTAAACAACAATTACCCTCGCAAAACGCTCATCTAATCGAGTTTTAAAACAATTTACCCAAGTATTCTAAACGACGTTTTGTAAGAAAAAATTCCGGGTAATGTTATTTTTAGGTGAATGCTCGAATATCATATTGGGATTTAGCAGACCAAAACCTTTGAGAATTTCATAAAGTTCGAAGAGTTACTCTCGATGTCGGCGGCTTTGTAATGATCAAACGCCTACTTTTAAGTCTTTCACCATACGCTAGGTTTATGAGCTCAGACTAGTTTGTGGCAACTCGTTGAGAATTTATGATAGTCATAAATAATAACTCCTATTTCGCAATCTAACACAACGTAATTAAAGTTATTCCACTCTACATATCGCAACATTATTTGGGGAAACATTCAGAAAACATTAAAAATCATCTTCCATATCCAGTCTACTTATCGTCTCGTGTCCAATTTTTAACAAAATAAATAGAACCAGACCCAAAAGGAAACATTGGGGAAGGCCAATGATAACAGGGATCCATTAAATCCATTTTAAAAACCTTCATCTAGTCATGTGAGCCTTTAGGTTCAGTAGGTGTTCAAGAAATTAATGTCGTTTTTAGTCGCGTGCGACTCTTTATCTGACTATGACGGTCGGTCGGTCGGTCCCTGTTTTACTTCTTTTTTTTTGGTAATAACTATTGGGCCGATTCTAACGAAATTTGAAATCCTTATGTTATTTTACATTCTCTTTTGAATGATATAACCACCAAGGTCCTCCCAAGATTAGCCCGGAAATTATTTTGTTTTGGCAATAACATCATAACTATTCGGCCGATTCTAACGAAATTTGAAACCCTTATGTTGTTTTACACTCTTTTTGAATGGTTTAATTGCCAATGTCCTCACAAGGTTAGTCCAGGAATTATTGAAAGTTTTGAAGGTCGCAAGGTCATAAATCAGAAAAAAGTGAGAGCAAACGACTTTGTTCAGCAGACCTTGTTAATTCGACTTTTTCAGTTGCGTGCGACTCTATATCTCACTAAGTCGGTCATCGATAGGTCCCCAATTTGTTTTTTTGTTTGTTTTGGTAATAACATTGTAAGTATTCGGCCGATGCTAACGCAATTTGAAACTCTAATGTTGTTTTACATTCTCTTTCGAAAAGATAATAATTATCTATGTCATCCCAAGGTTATACCGGGAATTATTTGTTAATGACATCATAAGTATTCGGCCGATTCTAACGAAATTTGAAACCCTCATGTTGTTTTATATTCTCTTTCGAATGATATAATTGACAAGATCCTCCCAAGGTTAATCCGGGAATTATTTAAAGTTCTGAAGGTCGTAAGGTCAGAAATCAGAATAAGTGTGAGCACGCGACTTTGGTCAGCAGACCTTGTTTAAAAAAAGGAATGTAAAATTATTTTTAATATACAAAAAAAAAACCCCATTTATTCAGCAAAGTAGTTTACATCGTTATTGGCAATGCTCTCGCCTTATTTAACTCAGCAGTTAAATCAATCTGTTTCGATGGAATATATGATTTTGATATCCTTTTCAACCTCCATATTAGTTTAAACTTAAACTTTACCATTTATTTAAGTTATTGCAACATTACATAAATGGCAATCACATGGGGGCAAAGGCTGATGAATATGAAGGAAGAATTTCCTAACCTAACGCATTAATTTTTCCTTGACTCAAACGTGCCACGTGTGGGCGAGCAATGTTATTAAGGAAGTGGACAACCCTTTCACTTGACCAGTGAAGGACATTTTTGTTCAAGAGGTTCATGAAAATGTTGCTATTTTTGAACATATAAGTCTACAGTAACGGTTTTACTTATTATTGTGGAGCTCAGAAAGAATAACTGCATTCACATCCCACCAAATGCAAAGCAGAGTCATTTGGTGTCAGAGACCACGTCTATGAGTATGAATGGGCTTTTGTTTGCAATCAAACCCTTTTTTGCGCTTAATAGTGTAGTGAAGAACCAAATTTTTATCACGGAACAACTCTCTCTGGAAATGGTTCGCGAGAACTTCGAACCAATAAAGATGAAGCAATATTCATTATTATTATTATATTAGGTGTTTTACCACCGTAGACACCATAGGGTGATTCAACAGTGAATCTCAAGTAGAATTATGTGGTTAAAATTTCGGGAATATAAGAAGCAATCTGGAGTGTAAAAAGGGTACACGAAAATAAGATATATCTATTATAGTGAGATCAGATGCTTTCAGTAAAGAGGCATAAACATAAAATTTAAGTCATATTAAAATCATAAATTTCTATTAAAAGCATAAATATCTAAGTAAATAACAATATAATAGTAATTTGGATAAAAGCAACACATTATAGGTCTCAAAGGAGACCTATGTCTGTTAAACTTTTAAGTCCTGAAACCTGGTACGAAATGATCCCAGGTTCCATTGCAGAATGGTAGATGGAGAGAAGCCTGAAGGCATTATTTTGGTAGGTAAGAGAACCTACCTTTTTGGGAGCCGGACTGAAGTTGAGTCTCTTGAGTGCCAATAACAGGGATCTTTTGCACATTACTCTCTGGTAGACGAGGTGTAACATGATATTTTTTAGCGGTGGAAGTTTTTGTAGGCGAAGTAAGGAGATGTTTTTTTTGTACTGTGAGTAGTACCAGTCTCCAGTTGTAGGGCAGTCTCAGAAGTCTCACTAGGCTGAGTTTTTGGTGTTTCCAGTCTTGAAATTGCATACAGTTGTGTTCCAGACGAGTTTGGGTTGCTGTTGTTCTTTAGGTGGAATAGAAGTAGTCTGCGATCGCATTTGAGTGTGAGGGTCGTCAGATTTACGCAGATGGTTTTTTAAGAGCTTTTCTGTTTGTTCTGCTTTCTTCGAAATAGGAGATGCATCCATTTTATTTGTAGAATGTACTTTTGGAGGAGGTCCTCTAGTTTTCAAAAGAGGACTAGGTCTTGGTTCACGCTCCACATCCAAAATCCATGATAGCATCAGAGTGTTGATGCCATCTCTGTGGCGTGGATAAGGAAGGAGTATATGCAGTGGTTGACGTTGTAGGGAGATTAGGTGTGGTCCTTGCCTGAGGCAACTGTACTGTTTATTGCAACATTGCTCTCTTGGGCAGGAGCAGAGTATAAAAGTCCATAGATAGGATGTTTGTCTAAGATTCTTTGGGCAGCTACAAAACGAGGAATTCGCTCTCTCATCTATAGGTCCAAGACATCTTTCTCACATTTGTATTTTGGACATTGTCTTTCATTACTGTAGTGAGGTCACTTACAATGGAGCAAAACACCTTACTTGTGCATGCATCCTTGCGATGACCTCCACCGCTATATCGGGGACATGTGGCTACCTCTCTACGGCAATGTTTTGCTACATAGCCAAAGCGCTGACATTTGTAACACTGCTGCGGGCGGTAGTGGTACTGGTCCACCTCAACCAATACCCAGCTAGTAATACGAAGCACTGGCGGACAGGAGTGGAGGTTAAAAGTGAGGATATAAGTGTCGGTTGGTACTAATTGTCCATCTCGTCTCAGTTGTACTCTACGGACATCCTGTGACACCTTGGTCCTTCAGATGTTCATGTATTTTTTCCTCTGATGACTGCCGTAGTGTGTGTGTGTGTGGGGTGGGGGGTGCGAATTACACCCTTAACAGTGTTATATTGGCGGGGTGCAGTAACAGTGAATTGCTTTTCCGCTAGAGACTTTAATGATCTGATCTTGGTGGCCTACACACTAGTTCTGGCCCCCACCAGTAGAGAACCTTTTGTAGCCTTGACAATTTTTAATGTCCGGCCAACTTTAGACTGGATGTCTTGATCCAGTTTAATGTAATTTACATATGTAGCTAACTCTAATCCAGGAAATTGGATGAGGAAGTATTTCTCAAAGTAGGGAGTTGGAGCTGTGACTGCACAACTAAAATCAAAAGTAGCTTGCAGGATTCTCAGCTGAGGACCTACCTACCTGGACTATGAGTGGAACGCGGTACGTAAGGTTCCATTGTTACAACATTTGATTCTCTAGTGTCTTGGGTAGTAGTGGGCGGAGCCATTCCTCAGCATTAGATTGTCGTTTGGGAACCTCCCTAAAGCCTTCATTGTCATTTTCATTTATAGTTTCAGCATGGTTGTCCGTATTGTTCTCGTCTGTGGAAACCACGGTAGTACATTTAGTTTCAGTGCTTAATTCAGTAGGTTCTGTGGCGATATTCTTTATAGAAGTGTGTAGTGTGAACTTTTTAGGTTTGTCAGCATCAAGACCAGAGGAACGACGAGCAACCACCTCATCTGGCTTGTCTGCTGTAGCTCCGCTATTAGTAATAGCAGGAGCTGAAGGAGCATCCAAATCAAAATCCTTAAGACGGTCTGCAAGGGGTGAATAAGAGGCCGGCTAAGCCAGCTGCCAGCATTCGAGGCCACACCTCCCGCTCAGTGGCCAGGCAGCCCATCAGCATGGCGGCTCCACCTTGGGCTCGGCGTAAAATTAATAGGCTAGAGAAATGAAGAAAAGGGATGCGAGGAGGATGAAGGTGGGGGAAAGAAGCAGGTAGTTAAAACTCACCGCCCCAAACCGGATCTCAGGGGTGAGGGGACAATGTCCCCTCCCCCTCAGCCCCGATCCGAGATAGATGAGTAAGAGAAAGCTGGTCGGCATCTATTCTGTGAAATGAGAGGCCAGCCAGAGAAAGTTGTGGGAGAGATTGTAGAGAAAGTGAGGAAGCAGGGTGTCAGAAAGAAGGAGAAGAGGCTAAGCTGGGGCCGAACGGAAGTAATATTCATCAAACACCATTTTTGTAGCTTAAAAAGCGCCTAGGCATTATTTAAGCTTAAAAAAAAGGCCTAGACCAGTGGTGGGCAACCATTTTATGTGTGTGTGTCAAAATCTTTGATACAAATTTTTTTCACGTGCCAATACATTACAATGCCCAATCTCTTAATCGTTTTACTTGACTAAAACACAATAAAAGGATATAAAATTAATGATATTCTTTTATTGATTCTTAATCCCTTATGAATAGGTATGAATAAGTAATGCAGTGAAATCATAGAGAAAATATAAAGTTATTTTACCTATAAAGCTAAATATTATATTAAACAGAAATGAATCTTTACCATTGTTAGCAGAAAACAAATCCCAAACTCCAGAAGTAAAAATTGTGGAACTTTTATTTATTTACCATCAATGAGACTCCTAATGCTGCATTACTGATGACAGATCATTTCTAATAGGTTGTACAGCATGTTGTTTCTATATAAAACCAATTAGAAATACACTTAATCTTTTTTTTTAAGTTGAACATTTGGCTTCGTGTGGCAGTTAGAAGTCGTTAGCGTGCCACGTTTGGCACGCATGCCAAGGGTTGCCCAGACCTGGCCTAGGCATTACTAGAGGCTTAAAAAGATGCCTAGGCATTGCTGCACAGTTTTTATACGGCTTGCAACAAATTTGAAACAATTTTAAAAACTTTAAGTAGCATTTTTATGTATTATAAGAACGACAATTTATAAACAACCTACGGTGAGGCACATAGTCAACACAGAGTTAAAGGCTTTACTAAAATAATGATAAGAGACGTCAATGGTTTGGTAAATGTCTCAGATTCCTATCATAGAGTGAAAAGCCTATACTACGTTAAACATGAGCGACGTTTTCTAAATCAATGTTGGCATTCTTTAATGAGGTCCATATCCCCAAGGTAATCAATAAGTTTTCCGGTTAAGAACGACTCCATTAATTTTCCAAAGACTGACGTTAAGCTGGTAGACTTGAAGTTACCTGGAGCTTTCTTACAGGCTTTTTAAAATATCGGTGTCACGTTAGAAAGTTTAAAATCATCGGGACCGACGCCGTCGCTTAATGAGCAACGACCTCTCACTTTATTTATGGTAGCCTGGATTGATAGAATCTGGAAGGGGTGACTTTGCAGGCTTGCTTTAATCAATAGGTCAAAAGCGCAGTAAATAAAAAATAACGCTCCTTAACAATTTTCTTAATCAACTTCGTTTTAGGTTTGATTATCAAGTTCAGTAACGAATAATTCCTCTAAAGTCGGGGTTTCGCTAAAATTTCTACCGTAATCTTCCATGATTCCTTCGTACATGTTGCATGTTTTATATTTTTGCCACATTAAATGCGTCTTCACAAATCAGACCTTGTCTTGCCACATTTCGTAAAGGAACGATCTTCTCTCGGAATGGCTTATTATTATTAACGTAATACAAAAACTGTTATAGGTTTAGCTTTGAAGTCATTTAAAATGTCTATTTTTAATTGACGTTTGGAATGTTTTATTTCTTTTTTTAGATTGCGCCTAGAGTGAATATATTTATTTCCATTTTCTATCCCGTCAATCCATTTTAAAGCTCAAATACGTATAATGGCGGGTGTTAGTGAGTTTATCCAAGGACGTTTTACCTTTTCGGTTTTCCCATTTGTGACGCTTGTGCTCATTTTTCAATTTCAGTTAATTTGCGTTTAAATTGTGAATACATATCGCTACTTTATTTCTCTAGTGTTCCCAACCAGTTTTCTAATTCCATTTTCTCAGGAATACTATCGAATTTTGCGTTTCTAAAGCCATGTAATACAGTCTGCTTTTCTCTGACGTTGGTACCTTACGATTAGTTCTATGACTCGACTAATGATTTTTGTAAGACAATGTACTGAGACACTTTCAACGATAATTAATAAACAAGAATGTTATTTAAACGCGTAGGTTGCATTGAAGGCTGAGCCAGTAAATTAACATTAAGGAAGTTTACAAATATAGATCCTCATTAACAGACCAGTGGGTACCAAAACCACAGTTTCGAAAATTTAATTCGCCACGGATTCGAGTCTCTCGCCCTTTATAAATGTGGATAAATAATTGAATAAGGAGCAGTCGTTCTCATTTGCAAGCGGAATGTAAATTACAGATAAATATATATTTAGATTAATTGCAGTTTTACATTAATCAATTTCGTGTGCATCGGTCATAACTACATAAATATTGACATTTAGACATAGAATCTCCCGACTCGTGTTCCGTTTCAATTCACCAGGTCTCGTGAATTGCAATTACGTCGAATTTTTCAACTTGTACGAAACAAGCGAGATTATTTATTTTATTTGGAAGAAAACTACGCGGCGATGTTACTTGTCCGCTCTTCAGTAGAAATCGATATTGCCTATAATTGGATGCTTTCAATCATACTCTTTTGCACATGAAATTTAGGGGAGAGGGTTAGTCTGCTTTATAGAGCAGCTTTATACGCATCTTACAACGTATACACGTATTTAGATATCTGAGTGGGCGTCCATTTCCGATTCAGATGAAGTGAATACGATCTCTCACAAAAAAAAAAGTTGACCTTTTTCCAGTAATTTACAAAATCGTGCATCTTTCCGCAAACTTTACGATGATATTCCAAGAGTTCCATGGATTCGGGAAAGTAGGCCAGCAATTAATACCATATTCAATTTTCGTTTTTTCCGCATTTAAATCATAATACCAATAACAACAAAAACACCAAACGCAGCAACAACAGAGACAAAATCAGTAGGAGTACCAGTAGCCACAAAAACAAGAGCAGCAGTAACAGCAGCAGCCTCATCAGCAACAAGAACAACACGTCGTCAAGCTTGCGGCAGGTGGTATTTCAAGCGGAGCTCCTCTTGAGACAAGAGGGGTTTTCAAACAAGAGGATATGAAGGGGTTTAGCATTCCTTTTGTTTTCTGGCGAGGGACGAAAAAGAACCCGTGAGCTTGAGGAGCCCAGGCGACGTAATTGCTTCTTGGGGCAAATCGGGTTCAATGACGCTGCTTGCAAAAGGAGAACTTATTGAAAGAACTACGAAGTTAGAGCAGGTTTCTCTCTGTTAGCACACCTTATTTAAATGCTAGGGAGGAAACTTCGCGATCGAACGACGGGGGGGGAGGCACTTAAAGAAAAGATGGCGGGAAGGTATCCGGCTAGCACTGAAGAATCTCTTCGATTATGATTGTCATTCTCCAGGGCACATGAATAGAGGGTAGGGGGGTGATCTCAGGATACACTCAAAATTATGAATGCATTTATTCCATATATTTAAAAAAGAAGAGAAAGAAGTGAAGTTGATGTAGAGGGAAATGAATGTATGAAAGTCGCATAGCCCGAGTAGCCAGAAGAGGAGACTACTTAGCTCCCTAGGAGTGAGCGCACGCAACTCTCCTGAACGTTACCCATTTTCTGGATAAGGCTGAGTCCTCCTCTTACGGGGCCTAAAATTAGGACCTTCGAAATAGTGAGAAATCATAGGAAGCATTTTTACCTAATCAGGAGTAGGAAAAAGGACAGACATACGAAGAAAAGGGGGCGTACAAATAGATGCTTAAAGGACAATGAACCCCGGGTGAGGAGGGACGTGAATGGAAAAAATATGGGTGAGTGAAAGATGAACATAGCCGTACTAATTTTGTACCCTCTTGCAGGCGTGGACAGCAGGAAGACAATGCTACATAGTAAGTTACCCTTCCACAGTCCTACTAGCTTAGTCTCTGACATAGGGGCTTTATAAACGACAGCCATAAGGGCAGGGGTGGCAGCTTACGTTTCAAACAAATTTCGTACTTAGAACCACCCCTCATAAGGATGACATGGACAGTTTGCCTTTAAGGAAGTGTGGGAGATTTCCTGCCAGGGTGTGTACATTTCTTAAGACGGATGAGGTACTTACATTTGCTATGTAGGACAAATCGCATACAATCTGAAAAGACAAAAGGTACAATTAAAAATAAAATAAGTGATTGAAGGGACACAAATCTTCTATGAATAATATTTTTATATTCATAATCTTGATTTTGTTGTTACGATGGGAAACATAAACTTGGGTGCATTTTGTTTTTACGAGGAGAAACAAACCCCATCTACGGGGGACAATTTTTGTATGCAACAAAGGATGAAATTTTAAACAAAGGCATCAAGAAGCCTCGGAATAATTAAGAAGTTGGATAAAAAAGGGGATCGGGAAGAGGCTGGCAGGGAAATACAGCAAAGTCTTTTCACTCGTGTTCGGGTCCAATGTGAATTATTAACAAGCAATTATGACTTGATCAGTATTTCAAAGGTACTATAATATTGGGGGCTCAAAATTGTCCGTGAGCTTCAAATTGAGAATAAAATTAGTGTTCCAAAGGGTGAATGATTGCGATATGTTGAGTAACCGAACAAACTTAATGGAATTTATGAATTATGTAACAAAACAATTGGAGAGAATGTAGATGTAATTTTGCAATCTACTTAGATTTTAGCAAGGTTCTACATAGGACACTGGTTAATAAATTAAAATGCTTGGGCTATGTGGGATGCACTATGCCATGCCACACAAGCAGGAAGACCCCAGTCGTTGCTGTCAGACAATTTCTTTGACCACATCACTTTGAACATCTGGCCCTCCGCAATTCCCCGGACTACAACCGCCTTGACTATTATGAGTGGTGCGTGGTTGAGTGAGAGACAAACAAGGTGGAGCTTAGGTCCAGGATCACCAGCAGGTTCCGACGGCGATTTCATTGAATAAAATGAACAGTACAGCAATCCTGTATAAATAGAGTTCTTGCTAGCCGAATGGATGCGGCGTTGGTCTGCCAATGTCGCGGTACCGGGTTTGATCCCGGCATGAGCGGACACAAACGTCAGCGCACGTAGAGATTTGCTTATCAATTGGCGGACGTGCTGTGCTCACCCCCTGTATTCGGGTGGGTAGATATTACACTGCTCATCACACACAGGGCCAATTATAGCGCTGCTTTCTTTCCTCTCCCGTCCTCGCAGCACAATAATACACACACACATTCTCTGTTCCAAGGAATCCTGGGGATACGTATCTATATCCGCATACCTCTGACTCAGAACGGGTCTCTGTGCCCGGGGCGTCGAAGGTTCCAACTGAACGCTATTTGGTGTTAAAACATACTTCCTAGTATCTCTTCCCCCCAAAGGACCGGCCCTTGGTGCCTTTAGGCTTACCAACGATTGTCATACTGACCTTTATGTTTATTTCATTATCTGGTGAGGGATCCGCCTGGATAAAGGCAGGTTACCGAACCATCACTACTACTACCTGTATAAATGAACCCGTGTTATTTCCTATAATATTGAAGTTAGGCGACAAATTACCGACCGTACCTTGTATGTTCTCATTCGAAAGATGCGCGAGAGGGAAAATAGGATTGGGCGTTTGAAACTTTGTTCTGGGATGGGTTTGGAGTTGGACGAGGGGACACCACTTGAAACTTAAAAAAACAGGGGTGTAGGTTGGATGTAAGAAAATATGTTTTCACTAATAGTAGTGGTCCGAAACCGTGGCAACTAATCCTTTTGTCTCCGAGTCTCAGGAGAGAACAAACCTAGCTCTCGCAGACGAGTCGGATAGCTCATGTGCCGAATCGCACAGGGGTCAGTTTCGTGGCTCTAGTTTGCACAGTTTTTTTTTATTATTATTAGGAGCCCATCTGGCGAATGCCTACTAGGGCAATAGTCGCCGTAGTCACGTTCCAGCCTGATACTAGGCTAGATTTAAATACAAATATATAACAAATACAAAGATAAAAAAAGGAACAGAGGCTAAGACACAAGCAAAAGTAAAAAAAACAACAAATAGACAAAAAATAAGCAAAAAAGCAAAAGAAGCGCACTTCGGCGTCGGGGGTATACTCACCTTCCCCGGCGCATGTTCCTGCGCCGGGGTCCTTCCCCCAGACTGGGAGAAGGACCCTTTCTTTATTTTCAAAAAACAAGAAACATACAAAAAATATTGAGGTACAAGAAAATTAAGTATGAAAAGTACAATATCGAAAAAGTGGGAAAATCTATATAAAACATAAAGGGGGAGGGTGGGGGTGAGGGGGCGAGAGACGTCGGGCAGGGTGAAGCGCTGAGAGGCCGAGATCCGCTTATATAGGCTCCTAAAAGGCGATGGGCGATTTTTTTTTTTTCAAGGGGCTATCTGGCGACTGCCCACTTGGGCATAAGTCGCCGCAAACAAACAGCCCAGTTCTAGGCTACTTTAAAATAAATTTTTTTGACAGAAACAACAATAAAAAGGGGATAACAATCAGGGAGCAAGCTCCGGCGTCGGGGGGAGATCCCCCTCCCCCCGACGCAGGAGCCTGCGACCTACAAAAACAAAACAAAACAAACCACAATAACAAAAAAAAAAAGTTAAATACAAGGGAGAAGGCCGGCCTCCCCCCAAAAGTCAACAAGTCCACCAGTCATGGTGCACGCACTCGTCCCGAGTACAAGGGACAGGCGGTAGCGACCTCGCCCATCCCGGTACCGGGATAGGTAACGTGCGCGAAGATCACCCAGATTGGACATTCGACAAGAATGTGCCGAACAGTCTGGGGGACGACGCAGTCGTCGCAATAGGGCACAGGCGAGCGCTCCATCAAATAGCGATGCGTCACACGAGTGTGTCCGATTCGGAGACGACAGAAAGCGACCTGAAGCCGTCGCGGCATTGGGGGATAGATCCATGGGAACAGTCGCGGCGCAATGGCACGCAACTTTAAGTTCACTCCGACCGTCTCCCATCTTCTTTGCCAAGCAGTCCGAAGAACTGCCCGTATTCCTGCCATGTCGTCGGTGTGAGGAAGAGCGAAACGCTGGTCCGGTCGCCGAGTCCTCGCGGACTCTTTGGCGCCCTCATCGGCGCGCTCATTCCCCGCAATTCCTACATGTCCAGGAACCCAGCAGAAGATAGTCTCGACATCTGCCCGGCTCGCCCAAACCGTGGCGTCACGGATATCGCGAACCAGGGGATGCGGAGATTCCAATGCCCCGAGAGCACTCAGGGCGCTTTGTGAGTCGCTATAGATCACAATCCGGTCTCCGAACCGGGCACGTCGCGTAATCTCCCGTACCGAGTGGTGTATTGCCACCAGCTCGGCCGTGAAGACAGACGCAGCGCCTGGCAGAGCCCCGCTGACTTCAAACATAGGGAATACAGCATGGAAGCCGACCCCTTCTTGGGACTTGGAGCCATCCGTATACACTGGCACGGTTCCAGCGTGACGCGAGGTATGCTCCAAAAAGGTCGAACGCAATACTCCCAAGGCAGTACAAGATTTGGGAGCAGAGGCGTGGCGACAAATAGCCAAATGTGGTACCCTCCAGGGTGGCGTCCTGGGCAGAACCAGGGGCGCCACCGGCCCGAGAGCTATATCTACCTCTCGAAGGAGTTTCCTGGCCCTAAACCCAAAGGGCTTAGGGTATGACTGGCGTCTCTCGGCAGCATAGGCAACATCGAGATCAGCTGCGGATGCAGTGAGAGCTGTTGGCGACTGAGGGAGGCGCCGGGCTCGCGCGTACAGGCGAGTGATGCACTGCACGCGGCGCAGAGCGAGTGGAATCTCCCCAGCATCGACCAACAGGCCGGTGTGGTGGATCGAATCCACCTTCCGCAATAAACGCTCGGCTGCGGATGCATAAAACTCGCATCCGTAGTCGAGCTTCGAGCGAACAAAGGATCGATAAAAAAGTAAGGCAGTAGCCCTATCAGCGCCCCAAGCGCTGAACGTCACGGAACGGAGAATGTCCATGGAGCGGGTACAAGAGACCCTAAGGGTGCGAATATGACCCTACCAGGTGAGGCGTCGGTCGAATACAAGACCGAGGAAAGGGTGCGATTCCACCACATCCAGGCGCACCCCATTAAGAAACAAATCTGGGTCGGGGAGGCGATGGTCGAGGAAGCGGCGTCGGCTATGTTGTTGGCTGACCAGACGTAGGCTATGTTGAGTACGCTTCGGCGGAAAAGCTTAGAACAGTTGTCCCTAATGGTGTCCGAGAATGCGGAAACCAGGTTAAAGGGGAGCTTTCCTCTGGAGAAGTTCCGGATGGCCCCTAGGTGGTCCGAGAACCTGGCATTGGGCGTCAAAAAGAATGCCAAAGGGGCGGGCCATACTCTTTTTCAAAGATGTTTTTTTTATGGTGAGACGTTCCGCTGGGATTGCAATAGATGCGCCCATGGTGGAGATGCCTATACCATGGTCCGAGGCGTCGCAGTACGTTATTAATGGGGATGCCCTTCTATGTCGCTACTTGACCCGTTTCGTATGGATCAAGGGAAGAAGGGGGAGGAAGTCTGTAGGACGGGGATCACTTATTTTTTTAAAGCACAGTTGAACCCAAATAAAGGGTAACTTAATTTTGGGTAACAAAAAGTTTATCAAACTCGCCATCCTGAGCCAGTTTTTTTCAGGAGCACTAAATTCACTGAGATGAGCAACTGTTCTGCGCACTTTGTTGGCTAAATCACCGGTAAGGGCCGCGCACTTTGATTTAAGATTGATTCCAATGCCCAAATAAACCAGGCGACGCACGGGCGTAAGCACACTTTTATTTATATTTATGTTAAGTGAACTAGGTAACACTAATGGCGCGCACTTTCTTATACGACGATGGGGACCCACCAAGAGGACATCGTCCAGATAGGTAAACGCTAAGCACCCACACTGGGCGAGCCCACTCGTTAATGATGGAGGATACGGCGTGTTGCATGATGTATGGGCTTCCTGGGAATCCTATGGGCATCCGGTGGAAATGGAATTTCCTCCCAGCGATGGAAATGCCGAAGAGGGGTCGAACACGCTCATGAAGGCCCAGGTGGTAGAATCCGTCCTTGAGGTCTATCTTTATAGCCTGGAAGGAGGGGTCTACTTGGCTAAGGACCTTCTCGATAGACGGCAGTTGGAAGCCTGGGAGAGAATAGAATTCTGAAATGGAGCTCATATCATACACAATTCGCACGGTTCCGTTGGGTTTAGGTACGACGAACACTCTGTGTGCGGCGCGGATGTTGTTCGATTCTTCCAGTACCCCAACTTCTGTCAGGCGAAGAATCCACGGAAGAGAAGTCGTTCGTCCGAGCGAACCCCTTTATTATATCCTGGTTTCGTGAAGATTTTTATTCCGTCTTTATTAAGAGCCTTAGCGATATGGAAAGTGGAGGGTGACCTTGAGAAATCCCCCAGGGGTTTCACGTCTACTGTGGTGCTATAATTTGTAGAAATAGCCTCGGGTTCAAGGGGATCAATCTGGGGGCTTACAAAATCAATTTGTTCGCCCTGGTCATCTCTATCTTGATTTTCATTCTGGCGATTTTCATCGGCGTCTTGATTGTCGTCGTTACGGGGTCTTACCACGTCCGGGGGTCCGCTCATGATAAAGAGTAAGATATCTCCGTGTTCCGACGGGTTGTCGCTTTCTACGTCCGATGAAGTTGACGGTAAGAGAGGAGGAACGTTGATGACTGTTAGAACAGCCAAACCCAGAAGAATTATGTTGGTGATGGAGGTTAGCTCACCTATGTGGATCCCTCCCAATTGGTCGGCCGGCCGCCTGTTCGAAGAATTCTCACAGGGTCTGAAGATCCGGGTCCTCTCTCTGTTGCACCAGATGATGTAGATTATCTGCGGATCCCTTCAGTTGCAGAAGAATCAATTCCTCCCTGCTCAGTGATGACCTAAACCTAAAAAGGGTAAGCAATTTCCTCACGGTCTCTGGTCTTGAAGATTGATGAGTTGAGGTTGGTCTTGATGTTCTCGACGAACTGTTCCCAATGGATCTATTGAAGGCGTCGACGTCGACGGGGAACAGTCTTTGAACAGGAGGCGGTAGGGGAGGGACAGCGGTGTCTTCGTAAGCGGCTGGCTGTCGGTGTACCGACCTAGGGGTCTCGGGTTCCTCCAAAAAGTCGTATAGTCTGCAAGTCTGTGTGAACGAACCCGTCCATAGTGCAAGGGACAAGCGGTAGCGACCCCGCTCGTCCCGGTACCGGGACAGGTAACGTGCGTGAAGATCATCCAGACTGGGACACTTAACAAGAATGTGCCGAACAATATGGGAGACAACGCACAACGCAGTCGACACAATAAGGTTCCGCGAGTGTGTCCAATTCGGAGACGACAGAAAGTAACCTGAAGCCGTTTTTACAAAGGCTTGAAGACCAAAACCTTATTGCATACTCAAAAGTGGGGGCGCACCAGTGAGTTATATAGCGCCAAACAGTCTTATTTCGGAAAATAAACGCCGTCAATAAAAGCCGTTGCGTTTTCTTTTCCACATTGACACAGTTCTTGTCCTTGTAGAACTGTTTAGAGAACTTGAAGAAAACGCTAATCAGCTCACCCGAGTAGTTTTCTTCGTCTGTTCGTATCCAACCATTTCTTCCCCTGTATACCCGATGTGCATTACCTTGCACTTATCCAAGTCGAAGGGCCTCTGTCATCTGTCCGAGTAGTCACTGTTGCGGGAAGGTCTGCTCTGAGCCTTTCGAAAGTGTGAGAGAGAAAGAGAACATTTTTCTCCAGGCCTCGCGAAGAGGTTCGTTCAAGAGATTTAGTCAGAGAGGCGAACGAAGAATCGACTCTCCAGGCCTCTTTGAGGGTGATTTAGAGTGATTGTTTAGTGGATTAGCACGATTGTGAACTGGAATTGAACCACGTTTGAAGATTCAGAAATCCTATTAAAAATAGATAGCCTTCGAATTTCAAAATTAATCAGGATATCAAAGTGAATGCGGGCGGCCTTTATATAAGGTAATTCTAGCCTTGGAGCTCAATCCAAAC
Source organism: Ceratothoa steindachneri (assembly GCA_963969495.1). NCBI lineage: Eukaryota > Metazoa > Arthropoda > Malacostraca > Isopoda > Cymothoidae > Ceratothoa > Ceratothoa steindachneri. The sequence continues at coordinate 69,382,014 of OZ018335.1, read as the reverse complement.
ACACACAAAATGAGCCGACGCTTTCGAACTCCCCCTCCCGAAACCTACACCCCAGGGAAAACATACACAGCGGACAAAGGAGCAAGTACACACAATCGCAATAATCGGAGTCGTAGGCAATAACTATTAGATCAATTTTTATTCACACTTTTCTTCCATTGACACTCAATAATCATTTCTTTGACTCGGACCCTTCACACAACAAACCACTCCACTCCATCTCATATATTCTCTTCACAAGTCTGGTTTTGAATCAAGAAAAAAAGTGAGGGAAAAATCGTTTAAACGCCATAAACAAAGTAATAATAAGTATTTTAAAACATGCATTAACTGACAATTCGTATATTATTTGGATAAAAGGCCCACGATCCCGGCCCCAGTCTGTACCCAGCAATGGGGCGGCACATAAAGTATGGGTCACCAAGTTGCTGCAGACATCTAGTTAATTGTGCGCCATCCCAGCCCCCCCAATGCATCCAGTAAGATCTGTGGCTATAAATCTTCTACACAGTCACTTCTATCTTCACTACTTTCTTTACATATATTCTTACAAACTTTCTACGAGAATGCCCTCGTTAGTTTTTGCTTTAAATTAAACAATATGTGGGAAATACTAAAATGTAAAAACAAAATCATTTAATTTCCTAAGCAATGAAACAAAACATTTAAGTCATTTATTGACAAAAGATGACATGTAAAGTTAAAAAACACGTTACATATTATCGAGCCATTACATGTGTGTTTTTATCATGGTTATGTATTCCCACATCTCTGTTCACTTTTTGTGAAAGAAAATATTGTTTTGTACTTCTTCTTTTAGGTCATTCGAAATTAAGATACCCAAATCTTTTTCCATAGGGCCACGGTTAGGTTATGATCACCCATATTGTACTTATCTTGGGGGTATTGGTGTCCAAAGTACATTACTTTAAGACTTATTCGTTTACATTAATATTCAAAAGAATGTAAATTTATTATATTTTAGTTGGCAGACATTTTAAAATTTTCATTTAAACACTTCCCTACAAGGCGGAGCCGTCTTAGGTTGGTTTTTGAATGGCGAAGCTAATTTCTTTTCATGTTTCTTTCTATCCATGATAAAAAATATATCGCGTCCGTTTTACGACTGTATTACTAGTTTTTTTTTCGTCAGTCATTCTTTAATCCCCATTTCTCCATGGCGCTTGCCTCTGGTGGAAAATAGCTTTCTAACGCACGAATTCATTGTTGATAGTAAATAAATGAATGCCCAAATGCAGCATAAGTGACGCGTCGTAAACAATCATTCCCGCCGTTACCCATTTTAGTTAGATTTATATTCAAAGGATCACATGATACTTTAGCATTGGATCTCAATGTGTCGTCAACATCGGTCATACAAATCTAATCTGAACGTTACGTTATGGTTAGGCGTCGGCTCAACCGCTTTTTGATAGCTATGACTAGTTACCAGGTGCCATTATTAACTGTGCCGGAAAAAAATTCATAAGATGAATGAATTTCTACATAATCTCTCAGCGAACCTGGTTTTCGCGGGCGAAAAAGAAAAATTATATATTTTTTTAAGTGGCTATTTTCCGTCATAAACTTTTTATCCTTAGCCCTATCGAGATGAAACTTATCCCATTAGATTTACCGGGAAACGGTGCATAAGATGAATGCACTTCTATTAATCCTAAAGACGCTGTTTTTGCACCTATAGCGGACAGACACAATCTTTGTATTTTATATAGAGATCAAATCTAACTCTTTTTCCCTTAATTGTCTGCAATTTCATTATCAAAATTTATGTTCGGGAAAATAATGTAACGCATATAAGTTATTCATCGCCTAACACTAGTAAATCTTTGGGGGAAAAAAGAATAGTATCGCCATCTTCCGTTTGTTTAAAAAGATCTGAGCCTCTATATCTTTCATTATAAACTTCAGTTTGTTTTTATACTACATTTTACTCTAAGGCAATCTTTATTTGATTGTTTCTAACTACAATAATTCTTCTTTCCGAAAGAATTATCCATGTTGTACTAATATGAATATCAAAGTTATTGTGACTAATGCTCTTAATTCAGCCATCACATTTCTAAAACGGTGCGCGTTTGTATAAAAACATGATGATGGAGAAATTCGATTTGTGGATTTCCCTACCTGAATTCTAAAGGCTGGTGTAGGCCATTCGAAATAACGTAGCAGCTCTATTCAATAGCTAGCATACCGTAATGGTCCTATTCCTTTTAAGTTAGCTCACGACGTTCGTAGAAGTTAAGCCAAAGTTTAAGAAATGAAACTGGACAAGAAATAACAAAAACAGTTCTCAAATAATACAATCCATATGAATGAGAATTTATCTCATAGAAATAAATATGTATAGAAAAAACTTCAGAAATCAGAATTTACGTTGACGAATCCACTGAAAGCAACAAAGAACAATGGCATTTATTCGCTTTATTGATGGAAAGCAAATCATACTCATGAAACAATTCTTTTGTTGCAAATAAATGTAACTTCCTACAAGAGGTGAAGATATCTTCGACATTCTATCTGCCTACCTCGAAAAAAAAAGAGGTTAAGTGCTATGCCGCATACATGAACTCCAGAAAGAAGTAGTTGTATTTATTGAAGAAAATATTGACCACGTTTGTGAAGAATGCGAATTTTAGATTTCTGACACTCAATGTTTGCACAAGTCTGACGCGTAGGCAAGAAAATATTCTCACTTCGACGGATAAACTAGTTTCATTTATCATACAAAGAAAGTTGTAATTTCTAAATATAGAGATACAGAAATTGGAAATGTTTCCCGGTAAAATTGCATGAAAGTCTCATATTATACTCGTAGATGAACATGTAACAACTCTGTAAGAGAATTTTCGTTCGCATCAATGAACAACACTAAGACTATGATTAGGTTCGAAATCTCTTTATAAAAGTTCTGATATTGGTCTGAAATTGGTATCTATTCCAGTGATCGTGAACTTGAAATCAAACATGCTGAATTACTTAATGAAACATACATCTTGGATTTCTGAGTAGTTCTAAAGTTAAAGCTTTATCCGCTTTGCTGCAGCTTTCCACATCGTATTTGTATGAATTGGGATTTTAACATCAAATGCTAAAAAAAGAGAAGCTTAGTTGCATCGAAGAAAAAATGAAACTTTATCTATCTCAAATACACTTCAACGTTGCCAAAACACATCAAGGGCGTTTTTCATTGATAACTTTGATTCATTAATTGAAGACAGAAGTAGGCACATATAAATTTGCTGTGGTATAAATACTTCTTTTGAATACATTTTTGAATTTATATTCCATGCGCGCCATAATTCTTGTTTACTTGTTCTAAAGTGTGGCGCAAGAAAAAAAAAACAGTGGGAGGGGAAAACCATTGTTCTAAAATCTAAATATTTACTTTTAGAGATAATGGGAACCAAAGGAAAGTTTATTACATAAATGAAGAAATTCGTATTTACTCGTTTGCTATAAAAGTAGACTACAATATTTTTATTTTAGATTAGTTTGGGTGGGTCCGCGTGTCTTTTTTCCTTCTTTTTGTATGTAAGAATATAAAAATAAGAGAAAGAATCGGTGAACATGTTTATAGATATACGGGGTGATCCAATTTTACAGTGGCGGCAACAAAAAAAGTGACATGTGACAATTCGGGGAAAATGAAACAGAAAAATGTAACTTACATATTTTATTATGAATATTTCATGAAAGTTAATACTTGGTCATGTTGCCCTTGCACTTGATGACCATTCTGAGTCGATTGGGCATTGATTCAGCGAGGTTTGCGAAGTAGGTGGGGTCGATCGTAACCCAGATCTTCTTCAGTGATTCTATCAGGTCCTTGATGCTGCCGGATGCTGTCTCTTGAACTTTGGATTTCATCAGATTCCAAGCATTCTCAATAGGATTTAGGTCCGGGGAATTACCAGGCCACTCCAAAACACTAATATTATTATCATTGAAGAACCTTTTTACTAACTGGGACCTGTGAGCAGGGGCACCATCATGCATGAAAAATTCACACCGATGAATTTCCCAAAATGGCAGCATGTGCTGCTTCAAAACTTCGAGATAGTTAGTCCCCCTCATGGTTACATTCTTGGGAAGGAAGTACAGACCTCCTCTGCCCTTGTTTCCACTAAAGGCACCCCACACCATCACACTATCAGGGTGCTTCACAGTTTTCACGGTATATTTTGGGTCATACCGAGACACATTGCTGGGACGACGCACGATCTTTGACTCTCCTCTGACCAGCCTAAAGGTGCTCTCATCACTGAACATCACCTTCTTCCAATGGGCAGCTGTCCAATGTTTATAGGTCTTGCAAAAATTGAGCCTTTTCATCTTCATAGCCTTGGTAAGAAGTGGCTTCTTGGCAGCGCGGCGAGCCGGTAGGCCTAAGTCCTTCTGTAAGCGATGACGGATGGTCCTGAGGGCGACGTTCTGGAGAAGGTCTGGGTGTTTTTTCTTGATTGAAGCGGAGGTTACAGAAGGGTCTGACATCACTTCACGCCTTAGGATATTATCAGTCCTTGGAGATGTCTTCCTAGGCTGCACCAGTGCCCTCCTTCCTCTTTGGTATGGTACCTGGTGGCAATAACTCAGCTGCCCGTTTTAGGCGATAAATCGTATTTCTTGAGGTTCCTAAATCTGCTGCTACATCAATAAAAGACTTTCCCTGCTCTAATAGGGTCAAGGCACGGCTTTTCTCTGTCATAGAAAGCTTTTTCCGCCCCATTGTATCCACTTGCACAGAAGTTATAGCACGTCAAATGTAGGCACGAATGCAGGAAATCAGCACGCTGGAGCGTTGTACACAAAAACCTCACTGTACGAGCTCAAACGAGACAGTGAGTTCCAATAAAGCGCAGTTCTGTTGTCTTAGCTCAGGAGAGTCATCCACTCGTGGCATAAGCCCCGCCCCTTTTCATTGGCTTGTTGGCAAGTAAAATCGTGAAAGCGATTTTATGTATCGATTTCTATTGCCAATATTCAATGTCACTTTTTTTGTTGCCGCCACTGTATAGTGGAAATTAATCTGACTCCAAATGTCCGTCTTGTTATCCACTTGTCAGCTGGGTTACGGTAACCGGGTAGACTAGGTACTTGGCGGAAGAAGGGAATCGGAAGAAAAATGGTGGGTTTTTTTCGGCTTTTAATCTTGCTTTAGGGTTACCTCAGTTCGAACAAGTGAAATCGCTGATTCGTTTGTGAGCTCACGTCCTTGTGACTGGCTATCAGTTTTAATAAACTCAGTGTTTCTTGCATCTCTTCCTCTCTGCCAGACTGTGGGAACGTTTTGCAAGTCTATTTATTCTAACGCAAATTCGGGGCGTGGCTCCGCTTTTCCAATCCGAGCGCGGGGCGGAGCTTATCTGATCAGAGGGTAGGTGCGTTTGTTCTCCGATCCGACCGCTGGGCAGAGCTTATTCGATTCGAGGGTGTCTGTATGTTCAGTGTAAGCACGTGTGCACCAAGAGAGCAATTTAAATTTGGAAATCTGACCGTGCTTTATCGAGCCAACATCCATAGCAAGATTGATTTCGTCTTTCGCGGGTTCACGTCAAGGCTGTTGGGTAGGGCTCCCTCTCTATCAGATTCCGTTCCATGCATGCACAGCTGTTTCAACTGTCTTTGTTATCTCTGCGGCCAGACCGTCGGCTCGAACCCGTTTCTTAATGTGTGTATGTTTGTATATTCACGTGAGAACACAACAATTTCACTTGCATTATTGCAAAGTTTTCTGCTTTGCATTCATACATAGATTATTAAATTGCGATTTAACATTATTTACAAGTATTTGCTTTGTTTTACATTATTTAATTGTTACAAGATGGCATATTGTTTCAATGTTCGATTTGTGTGCCCAATTTCATGATTTTATAGGGCCAATGGGGTGCTCAATTTGTGAGGTTCCTTGTTGGCGCTACTTCACTTTGTAAATGTGCGTTATAAACACACAATTTTTAATTTAAATAGGCCCTCTCAATGCTTGCAAAATCTGCGTATACAAAAAATTCTTCAGGAGCATGCTAGTGCGAAACAAAGCCTCATTTTTCATGTAAGCAAACTTAAAATCCTTATAGAACCGGCCCATACACCAAACAAGTAAACGGATTGCATATGGCCCATCGTTGCACATAAACCATACGGTTGTGACGACTAAAAGATCCCTAAATTGAATCCTTCCACTTCTGGGCTCATGATGTCATTAAGTGAAACGTTATTTCCGTTTATGCGGGCGCAGAAATGAAGTATGAATTTTTACAGATGGTGGTGGTGGTGGTCGGTGTTTTTACGACGGTCTGCACGCTTTTTGAGGCCTTTTATTACTTATTAGTGGAGACCTATAATTTGACGTGGGGTCCGCATCACTGGTCACTACAGCGTGTGGCAGCCGCCGTTAAATCAAGCCGAATTCGACACTCCATTCGTAGTCCATTGCGGGTGAAAAAAAAAAAATTAATATGACGTTTAATATCCATTATAGTAAATTTGGCCGCAATATAAATAATTACATATGTTCCAGAATATCAGAATCATTCGTGCTATCACTACCAAACTTCTACGCGCCCTTTAGTCATTCATTAACCAAATGCATTCACTGGTTATTTGATTACCTTCCTATCAATCCCACCCCCTTTCTCATAAAAGGGATCAACCCCTCCCTCGTAGGTCCAGTTCTTGTGGGAGGTGGTTTTTAGCACGCCTGTACTCCCCCTCCGTTCCCCCCATTTATTTCCTCATCCAACCCACACGATGTCCCAACCCCAATGCATGCAGGGAGGATATGCGGTTATGTTTTCGGCACATATTCAACTTTTCTTTTTTCATCCCTTGCTTGATTCGCCCTTGCTGCTATAATAATAATAATAATAATAATAATAATATTAGGTATTTATAATGCGCCCTTCAGGGCTATTAGCCCTCCCAGAGCACTATTGCGCTTTGAATTGCTGGTGGGGAAGGGGGGAGCACGATTTATTTCAGACAAATTAAGAATGTTATTGGGGCGACAATGGAGAAAACCGATCCGATCCGACCAACGTTCTGGAATCTATGAACAATTCAGGATAATCCGGCGTGCTTAAAGGGCAAAAGAGCTTTTTATTTTAGATTCGACCATAACAATTTGGTTCCTTTACCCTACGCTTCTCTTAGCCACAAACCCCTCGCTTAATTATTAAAAGCCGAAAAGCAATAAAGACTTAAAAAAAAATATCGTTACTATATTACAAGGCCCCAAAGTTAGATCTCATAGGTCGCGTTAACGAGCCACTTTGAGCTGCGATCCACATTTATAAACTGAGCCTGCTTTAAAAGAGATGAGAATTTTCGTTAGAAATTACAAAGAAAGTGTGGATACAACGTCTCTTTAACAGCAAGAAAAAGATGATAACGTAGATAACGAATTTTCTTAATCTCTGAACGTCGTACAATTTAATGGGACTTATACGCACCAAGAATCAATGTCTCCTAACTTGGCTTTATGAAAGGGGGAAAAGTCGGATTTTCTCCCCTTTTAATAACCTCAATTATCCTCCAAAATGTGAGACGAGGGAATCGGAAGGTGCTTAAACGCACCGAAGCATTTAATGTGCTTCCAAACATTATTACCGTTGCAGAGAGGGAAACACCGGGACTACAAATGGCTGGGTCTTTAATGACTTCATTTGACATACGTCACCGCTTCCTTTGATGCGATGGGGTATGAGGAAAATTGTATAAAAAATACACAGAAAATCAACGAGCTAATTTCCCCTAGAGGCTGGTAGGAATAGTACATTGGCACTCTGTATGACGAACACTGACGGTGTTTGTTAAAATTAAATTAATTTCCACAAGAGACGGGCATGCGTCAAATTGCGCGTGCTGCCCGAAAGAGAAGCCCAGGTTCGGACCCTTCTTCGCTAACGTATGATTCCGAGATACTTCAACTGGGTTACACTGTATGTATGTGTGTGCACGCTCACACCAATCATTTAACGCGCGTTTGTGCGGCTAATCCTTCTCTTCTACACGTACATAAAGCAATCGCACATAGACACACTTTACAGCCTAATGCAAGTTGCGCGCGTCTTGATGCTTCCTTAGATACCCGTACACTCAGATGATTCTCCATCTAATTTGAATTTTAATAATATATTTCGGTGCATTCTTCGCCTTTTTAGTGGGACTTAATTTAAATTCGTGTGCGAGTAGCGCGCGTCAGGGAATTTTGCAGAGTTCAAACAAGCTACTCTGCTGCCTCGGCCGACGAATTTATTAATAATAAACGCGGATGAAAAAGACGCTCCGGGAAAAATATATTTTTAAAACATTAACGAATAAAGATGAAGATGGGGGGGGGGGGAGAATGAATGGCCAAATAATAACGGAATAATTTCAAAATGTAGGGAGTGGGAGGGAAGAGGCATATTCCTATACATCCATTTTTAAAGGAAATGAAAAAAAAATAGTATGTGATAGAACGAGTTGAATCTGTGTTAAATTCAACTCCTATCCCATATTAGTTAAAACCTCGAGGAGGCCCACGTGCATCTTCGATTCGAGGCTTGGAGTCTTATCAACAGCTACCGGACGTCAATGTTTAAACAAGGAGGTTATCGTCCCCCCCGTTCGCCCCCATACGCCGACCTCGCCAGATCGAGTTAGGCTTATGGACAGATAAGGCATTTTCCTCCGGCCCAGCTGTGCGTTCCCTCGAAGCTTCCACCCCATTCTCCCCCACGCCAAGGAGATGTCCTGGCTATTTATATGGAAACTTTACCACTAAGATCAGATTGGAGATCCAGATTTTCGTCGCGAAACATCACCACGACCCTCTCTCCCTTTGTGCGCCAAGGGACCTCGACCTCGAGATTCACCATCACTTGTCCAGAAGGAGGACAATATTCCTTGAGTGCCAAAGGTTCGAGCCTTTAGTGACGCCAAGTCCCCAAGGCATCCCCCCCCCCCTGTTGTTCAAGGAGAACAACATTAGAACAGCCATTGTTCGTTTTGAGCCCTTCGCCAAGAAACGGTTCTCACCCCCCCCTGTTGTTCAAGGAGAACAACATTAGAACAGCCATTGTTCTTGAGCCCGTAGACAAGAGACGGTTCTCATCCCCCCCCCTTTGTTCAGAAGAGAACAACCTAGAACAGCCATTGTTCGTTTTGAGCCCTTCGCCAAGAAACGGTTCTCACCCCCCCTGTTGTTCAAGGAGAACATTAGAACAGCCATTGTTCGTTTTGAGCCCTTCGCCAAGAAACGGTTCTCACCCCCCCCCCCCCCTGTTGTTCAAAGGAGAACAACATTAGAACAGCCATTGTTCTTGAGCCCGTAGACAAGAGACGGTTCTCATCCCCCCTTTGTTCAGAAGAGAACAAAGTAGAACAGCCATTGTTCGTCGAGCCGTTCGTCGAGTAACGGTTCTCCTTTCCAAGACGCCTCGTCAGGATCCTTTTATCCCCCCCCTTCGGCTGGAACTCGCCAGCGGACCGAATATTCCTTCAAGTACCTTCCACTGCACCCTAATGAAGTTACGTAAGCCAAGCGTCACCTTTTGAGTATTGATCCCTTATTTGTCAATTCTATCCTGTGCTTTAAATGGTTTATCGAACCATCCCATCTCTTTAACTCCATATTTGTTTTACCCTTTTTGATCCCTTAAATCCTTGGATTAGCCCGAGTCTCCACGACCCTTTCCATTCTGTTTGTCAATATTTTCCGTTTTTGTGTATTGTTTATAGTTATTATTAATAAAACTCTATTTTATTAATGATAGCAATATTATTATCCTTGAGCTCAGTTCCACTTCTTAAGCATTTTGAAGATACATAATATCGGCCGCCAGACAGTAAAACGCACTCTAGAGATAATTAAGGAAGTTCCCTCAACGAATAGTGTTATATATAGTATCGTCGGGAGTCATTCTACGACATAGTATATTTCAACGTGAAATGAAACTCGGGTCGCAACAAGCAGTAAAAGATCATGAAATACCTTTTTTAATACCCTGCTCGCTTGGTCCCAATTCTGGATGGGGGAAAGAAAGGGGGCAACATCGGGGTAAGTTTCCGAGACAAAAATCAACTGGCAAATTTGGGGAGAGCGGACACACCTGGCAGACAATAATTCTCCCAATTTCCTAAAATCATCAAGTTTTATAGTTTTTTTTTTCATTTCATTTGCCGGAAATATTAAATAAAGGAAATAAAGCGAAAACCAACGACGGCATCTCAAATAAGTTTGGAAAAGCAAAAATGTGTGGTAGCAACATGGTCCGATTATTAAAAAATATGAAAGAAAAAGAAGGAAAGGGAATAGGGAAAAATGATGAAAACAAAATAAAAATAAAATAGAAAGCAAAAGGGAAAATAAAAATAAAATAGAAAGCAAAAAAGCAAATAAATAGAAAAAGTGACAAGAAATAAGAACCCACAAAAGACCCTGCTATCCATACTTAGGAGAAAAAGTATAGTACAGAGAGAGAATGAAACGAAATAAAGAGGAGAGAGAGGGAGAAAGAGAGATTGGTGACTTCTTCAGTAAATTTAATCGTTGCTAATGAGGAAATTTGGCGAGGAAGAGAAGCTATGACATTCCTGATGTGATAATTGCACAATGGCGACATTTAATTCATTTATTCTCTACTCAAGGCCTTGTTATTCATCTCAACCTGTCGTCATTGCTCGGATGGGAGGGATCGGGCACGAGATGGCCCCGGTCTAATCACATTATTGGTCCCTTTTAACCTCCATCCTATTATTTGTCCTCCGTTCCTCCTCTAAACCCCGTGCCCCGTTTGGAAATCACAAAAGAATTTTCACAAAAGAATTTTCGTCCCCTTTTTGTTCTTGTGTTTAGTGTTCTTGAATATACTTTCTTTGGAGGCAGCCGGATGGGGGGGGGGCGACTTTTGTCACACGCAAAAGGTTATATTGACGCATAGGAAATGATTAGGGGAGAAGAGACTACGAAGAAATTAAAAAAAAAGTATAATTGAAAACATGAGAAAATAATAGGAGATGAAAAGAACTACCTGAACCAATCTCCTCAACCCTACATACTTGTTATGGAAAGGGGGGGTGGGCATTTGAATATGTTTCTGTTTGGTTCATCCCTAGTGTGCAGCGGAAGCTGCCCTGTGATTCACACAAATGATCTCCGTGAAACAGAAAACTAATCAAAGTTCGACAGCTTTCTTTATAAATTTGCAATGGCAAGAAATTAGCACAAATGAACTTTCCAATCAGATTATGTTAACAAGTCCATGCTCCAATCAACAAAGAATTATTGGGTACGGAGGATTATAGTCTGGATCATCGTCAGTACCCTAGCACCTAAGCCTTCGCAGTTAATGTTGAAGGATTGTTATTGTTGAAACGATAAACTGTGCGAGGGAAATAGTGGAGTATTATTAAATATATGTGTTGGTAAAAGCAAGTGAAAGTGGGAAGTTTATAGAGTGACCATTTTTAAATGGGGTGGAACCACAAAAGCTGGCTCCGAGATGTGTGCTTAGGGAGATCAACGGGAGAAAGTGTCCCAGAAAGATTTATAGGAACTTATATAGGCGGAAAACTTGGAGTGAGGAAGGGGAGGGGGGGGAGGCGTCCTTCAGTCGATATTTTTTTTCAAATATCTTAGTTCAGAATCACAGAAACTTTCTCCGCCTAAAAATGTATTAGCGAAATTTAAATTTATTTCTATATTTTGGGATAATTACTACGTCCTAACGTGAATTTGTGGATATTCTGCACATTCTGCGAAACAAAGTAAATATCGGAAGGTATTTTAGTAGTAAATTAAAAAAAGAAGATAATGCAGCATTTTTATATGTCACCATTACTTCTAAAGGCTCGAAATAGCCAGTGTAAATAAACTGGAGAAGGGGAACCTAAAAAGCGTCAAATCTTAGCCAAATTGATAAAAGGGGTTGCAAATGATGACTTTGAGGGCTAATGTACATCCACCCCTAAGCCTCTTAAACACCAGGGTAATCTTAATAACCAAAGGGCTCGCTTTTATTGTGGGAAGAAACCACGTCTGCAAAGTGGCTAGGAAAGTCAAAATGCATGGAACGTACCTAGTCTGAATGACAACTGGAGGAATGGGGCTAGGGACCAGGAAACGCTAACTCTCCCAAACATTCTCGCCCCAGTCCACAGAAAAACAGAACTCCCTTCGGAAATAAACGCGGCCAAATCAACTGTCCAAATTCACACACAGACAATCGGAACCCACAAGGTCCGACCCTAGATCGCCGGTGGGCCCAATTTCACAGATATCTGACCTATCTCACAAACGAGGGTTTAAGCTCTCCATCTCATCGAGAAAATCATCAACGTACCTGAATAAAATGAAGCCCCCCCCCAAAAAAAAAAGCTCAAAGAGGTCTTTCAAGAAAATGGATCTCCTTAACTACACCGCAAATAAGTACTTAAGTTGATCTGGGAAAATGGAATTCCTAACAAGGTTTCCCGAGGAGGCGCGGGGGGTTGCACCCTATTTGGACGTAATATCACATTAAAAAAATATATTCGGCTACGAAATAACACGAAAACCCGCCCCCAATCTTCCAGTTAGATAAAAGGAATTCAAAATTGCCATTATTAAAATTGGTGTATTTTATTTTGAAAACCTATTTAGGGGCTGAGGGGAGGGGGGGGGCTAAACTATTTCTCGTCTAGTCCATTTCGGGTTTGGTAATCTGCTGATGAGCCTCAGTTATCGCCGTCATTAACTTCACTCCCCTTCTTTCTATTCTTTCGTTCATCCTTCAACCATAAATGCGAGAACCATAAGCGGATTTCAAAATATGGAGCAAATGGACTTAAGAAGAGAACAAATGCACGAATTTTGCTCTCGTGAGAGGACTACCGGGAAATGAATCTGCATTCTCCCACCAGAGCACAACTACAATTGCCTTGCCCCGTCCATCGGAACTCGCTCGGAGGCCTCAAATTTTGTCTTTCGCCAAAAGATAAAACAAGCAAAAATTCTAATGGCTCCAAAAAGCACATTTCTCAAAATCAGAGACTTTAAGAGAAATATACCTCCCACAAAAGCTCTTCCATTTCCTTCGGGATATTTAAAGGACAAGCTACAATCAATTTCCGAGAAAGAGGATGAGAATGGCCCTGCGTTTGAAAGATTTGGGATTATAAAGGATGACTGTTGGAAGATTTCCAGAATTAAATATTGAGAATGCAGACAATATTTTGCACTAAAGAAGTGAAAATAGGGGGGGGGGGAGTACACAGAGGAAACGATGACTATACCCCAAAGAAAATAAACAGGTGGTTAGAGGTTAGGAGGTGGCCATTACACCAGCTGTTGTTTTTTAAGTGAGCACTAACGGGGGGGCATATTTTCTTTCTTTCTTACAGCGATAACGTAAGAAATTTTGCTAAATCTATTTTATTTGATTGATATACGAGGGGCGGTCAATAAGTTTTGCGAATCGGTAGGGCAAAACAGAGGAAGGGGGATGGCTGTTTGTGGGGGTGTTAGGACAAGTTATGACAATTCAGGACCTGCAGCCGCACGCTCCTGCCTCGTCTATTTAAGAATTAGTAGCTGATCGCAGATCGCCAGTCACAAATTTTTCAACAATGGAGAAGGTTGAGCACCGCGCAGTAATCAAATTTTTGACCAAGGAAGGCAAGAATGCAAAAGAGATCCATGAAGGCATGGTTACAGTGTACACCGACACCGCCCCTTCCTATGCAAAAATTGCTCGCTGGAATAGGGAGTTCCACCATGGTCGTGAGTCCCTTGAAGACGACCCCCGTCCAGGACGCCCGTCAGACGTGAATAACGAAGACAATGTGGCCCGTGTGAAGAGGAGGATCCTCGAAAATCGACGGGAAAAGGTCGAAGAAATCGAGCGAGAACTTGGAATATCACATGGAAGTGTTATTAACATCCTCCACGACAATTTGGCCATGACCAAGGTCTCTGCCCGTTGGGTCCCTAGAAACCTCACGCCCCATGATGGACTTCAACGTCGTCAAAGTTCGGAGGAGCTGCTGCTTCTGTACAACCAAGACCCGGCTGGATTCGAGTCACGCATAGTGACAGGTGATGGAACGTGGGTGCATCACTGGGATCCCGAGACCAAGCTCGAAAGCATGGCCTGGAAGCACAAGGGCTCTCCGACCCCCATTAAGTTCCGGACCCAACCCTCAGCCGTGAAGATCATGGCCACCATCTTTTGGGTTTCTGAGGGAGTGTTGCTGGTGGACTATACGCCTCGTGGAAGGGCCATCACAGGCCAATATTACGCCGAGGAACTGGCTGGGTTGAAGTGCATCCGTCAGAAGCGGCACGGCAAGTTGACACGCGGTGTCCTGCTCATCCACGACAATGCCTGTCCACAAGGCCAGAATTGCACAATCTGCCCTGCGCGAGTGCGGATTCGAGCAGCTCAGATCTGGCCCCTAGCGACTACTTTTTATTCTGCCAGCTTAAGGCTGCACTGCGTGGACGCCGGTTTGGGGACAATGAAGATGTCCAGCTTGCCGTCCAGAAGTGGACTGAACAGAAGTCGAGAGATTTCTGGTTGTCAGCCATTCGAAGCCTCAGGGACAAGTGGCGCAAATGCATTAAAGTCGAGGGTAGTTATATTGAAAAATAATGAAACACTTTTCCTCATATCTCGTTTCCTTATATCCGAATTGCAAAACTTATTGACCGCCCCTCGTATGTCTTATCTAGTTTATAACTAAATATATTCCAACATTCACTCTATAATCAAATATAATATTCAGTACCCCAGTGTTATAAGCGTTTCTGAATAATGGAAATAAAAGAAATTTATTCGTATTAAAATATTTTTTATTCATCGAAGTACATTTCATTATTTTAAATGAGCTCGGTCCATCTATTCGGCAACTTCATAATTATATCCGCGTTGAACTGGACTGTTTCGGAGGAAAACAAGTTATCCCCCCGGTGGTTTGTTTTTTTACAACATCTAAATTAATAAACGATTTTCAGCTCAAGGAATTTTGCAGGAAAGTATGGTGGTGCAATGTCGGAAGAATACAGTAGTTGCGGTAAGAGATCTTACCCAAGCTCTTGCAACTTTGTACGCGTAGCCAATCACACATGAGAGCTGGCTGGCATTACCTTTCTTGTTGGCTACGTTTGGCCTCATCCGGTGATTGTTTTATTCAATTTCTCCAGTTGGCGGTACACATTCGAATTGATGGTCTGATTGTATGAGAGTAGCTTATAAGTGCCTTTGAAAACCCACCAGACACAAAAGATAACTTTTTTTTGTATGAATATGTTATCGTAGAAAAATCACTGTTCATCAACAGTCAGCAATCGCTTCCAAAACGGTTTCATTTGCGTTTAAAGAGCATGTCGCAGATCGAATATCGTTCCATGCAGTTTTTGTCCGAAGGGTTATGAGGGACCTATTTAGTCTTTTTAAAAAGTAATTTTTTTCATATTTTCATACGTTTCTGTACACTTTCCTATGCTTTTTGACCTGAAAAGGCGTTTGAATTTTGAAAATTATCTAAGAACCGTTGATTCACCAACACCGCATTCACTATAAACATTACAAATGGTTTTACACGTTTCTGCAGTGTTCTAACCTTTTTTAAAGAAGAGAAGTATGCCTATATTAAGTTCCGCCATCCGTTATACGTTAACTCCCAAAGTGGGCTGGTATTTTATGATTACAAGGAGTACGTCATTCATTATAATGTCAGTTCAGTCACGAGCTTTGCGAACTGAGGTTAGGACGCTCCATTTCTATCATTTTATTACACGAACGAGAGTACTACAGGAAAAAATAATCCCAACCATCAGACTGATGCGAATTGGGAATTGATGTAGGTAACTAGGTGTGTGTAGGGGACCAGTAGGGGACCAAAAAAGGGTGTGTAAGTAGATAGCTGAAAATAGACAAGTGGTGAAAAGAGAAAGAAGTGTGATAGGGTGCAAAGAGATGCTAAGTGCCTGGTGATCAGGCCTATCGCTTTAAATATTTTCTTGGTTTTGTAGTTCCTTTGTTGTCTTTAAGATAGTTTATATTATTATGGCGTTCCATTTGTCTTCTATAAAATTAATATTCTTTGATATGTTATGCGCATTTGTTATTGTAGTAATAAATTACTTTAATTACTTTAATAATGTGCTTAGTGTCTGTTATTTTTGTATATTTTGTAGTGAGTGTAAATCGTGTCTTTTGTTTTTTCTTCGATGTCTTCTTCGTTATAGATGAGTCTTCATAGATGAATTCGCTGTCGATATTCGGTGAGTTCTTGTAGAATTTGGTGAGCTTTCGTAATTAAGTCTTCTTTTCTTGATCGGTTTTATTTTTGTCAATCTTTTGAGTGGAAAAACCTTCTTATTCTCATGCGTAGAATGGCACTTTGGCTCTGCCAGATAATAAGACCAGCGGAGTTCGGAAATCTGGCGCGACTTATACCCTCTTCTGCTCTGGTTAATTATTTGGACGATATCATCATCCAATTCTAGATTAACCAGTTCCTGCATATTCCTTGTCCGTTCTTCTATGACAACGTTAATGGGACTTAACCCCGCCTCCCGGTGCAGCTCTTTCTGGCGTCTTCTTTCTCGCCTGAGCGTACCTGTAATCAGGTACACGCATTTGTTCTGCACCACTTGTCGTTTCCTCTTTTGTCTCTTCGAGACACACGAGAGAGCAAAAGTGGGGTATAGTAGCGTCGATCTTACAAGTGCATTGTGGATCTTTTTCTTATTGCTTTCACGGAGATTTCTGAGCATGTACAGTGGCGGCAACAAAAAAAGTGACATGTGACAATTCGGGGAAAATAAAACAGAAAAATGTAACTTACATATTTTATTATGAATATTTCATGAAAGTTATTACTTGGTCATGTTGCCCTTGCACTTGATGACCATCCTGAGTCGATTGGGCATTGATTTAGTGAGGTTTGCGAAGTAGGTGGGGTCGATCGTAACCCAGATCTGCTTCAGTGATTCTATCAGGTCCTTGATGCTGCCGGGTGCTGTCACTTGAACTTTGGATTTCATCAGATTCCAAGCATTCTCAATAGGATTTAGGTCCAGGAAATTACCAGGCCACTCCAAAACACTAATATTATTATCATTGAAGAACCTTTTTACTAACTGGGACCTGTGAGCAGGGGCACCATCATACATGAAAAATTCACACTGATGAATTTCCCAAAATGGCAGCATGTGCTGCCTCAAAACTTCAAGATAGTTAGTCCCCCTCATGGCTACATTCTTGGCAAGGAAGTACAGACCTCCTCTGCCCTTTTTTCCACTAAAGGCACCCCACACCATCACACTATCAGGGTGCTTCACAGTTTTCACGGTATATTTCGGGTCATCCCGAGACACAGTGCTGGGACGACGCACGATCTTTGACTCTCCTCTGACCAGCCTAAAGGTGCTCTCATCACTGAACATGACCTTCTTCCAATGGGCAGCTGTCCAATGTTTATAGGTCTTGCAAAAATTGAGCCTTTCCATCTTCATAGCCTTGGTAAGAAGTGGCTTCTTGGCTGCGCGGCGAGACGGTAGGCCTAAGTCCTTCTGTAAGCGATGACTGATGGTCCTGAGGGCAACGTTCTGGAGGAGGTCTGGGTGTTTTTTCTTGATTGAAGCGGAGGTTACAGAAGGGTCTGACATTACTTTACGCCTTAGGATATTATCAGTCCTTGAAGATGTCTTCCTAGCTGCACCAATGCCCTCCTTCCTCTTTGGTATGGTACCTGGTGGCAATAACTCAGCTGCACGTTTTAGGCGATGAATCGTATTTTTGAGGTTACTAAATCTGCTGCTACATCAATAAAAGACTTTTCCTGCTCTAATAGGGTCAAGGCACGGCTTTTCTCTGTCATAGAAAGCTTTTTCCACCCAATTGTATCCACTTGCACAGAAGTTATAGCACGTCAAATGTAGGCACGAATGCAGATAATCAGCACGCTGGAGTGCCATATACTAAAACCTCGTTGTACGAGCTCAAACGAGACACTGAGTTCCAATAGAGCGCAGTTCTGTTGTCTTAGCCCAGGAGAGTCGTCCACTTGCGGCATAAGCTCCGCACATTTTCATTGGATTGTTGGCCATTAAAATAGTAAAAGCGATTTTGTGTATCGATTTCTGTTGCCAATATTCAATGTCACTTTTTTTGTTGCCGCCACTGTATATAATTCTGACTGCAGCTGTGACCATGTAGATTCTTACTGCGACGTGTTTCCTGTACCCGGTTGAAGTAATCTTCATTCCAAGTACATTGCACTCTGTGGTGTAGGGATAGCGTCTATACCCCACACTGACATCAGATAGTCTCCTGTCTATGGGGACTACTTTGAACTTTTCTTGGTTTGTGCGCATTTTGCACTGCACTTCGTAGATGTTAATATTCATAATTTCTGATGCTGTAATGCGACCTTGCCAAGGTGCATTCCTCCATGGACAAGTGATTATCTGGGTGAATTCATCGGCGAATTGAATATTGAGGCAAATGGGGCTTACAGGGGCTGGGGCATCAGCGGTGTAAATCAAGTAGAGAGTGGGGGGCAGCAACTCCCCTCCCCCCCTGCGGGAGGCCTGCAGTGAGCGGAAACTTTGGTCCGTCCGTGCGCCCTAAACTGATATACGCCGCTCTCTCCATGACATAGTCACAGAAGTTTTCACTTAGGCCCAGTCGTAAGATCTTGTACTGCATTCGCCGCAGCCACACCTTATAAAACGCCTTTGATATATCCCGACAAACAATGTCCACGTAACTTCTTTCCCGTTTTGCTTGGGCTAGCTTTTCCGTGATGACATTAATCGCCATTTCCGTACTTTGCCTTCTCCTAAACCCGAATTGATATCGGTTGAAGAGGGAGTTCTCCTCCAGGTGAGACACCAGTCTACGGTTGAGGATCTTCTCGAAGAGCTTCCTGCCAAATTCTAGAAGTGAAATTGGCTGGTGGATCTCCTTCAACATTGGGTCCTTTCCGTGCTTAGGCAAGAAAATCATCTTGGCCGTTTTATAAGCATCTGGGAAGTATCCCGTGTTCAGACAGGCGTTAAATATCCTTCTCACCCCTTCGCTGACATTGGATATGGCCTTTTCAAAGTTTAACTTTGTAAGACCCGATTGTCCTGGGGCTTTTTGTTAGAATGAGAGGAGCACGCCGAGTAGTTCTTCTTCGGTATTCTCGGCGTTTCCGTCGCGCTGTCTATCCACCTGGTGGTGAGGGTGCGTATTTGGTTGTTAAGCTCGTTTATGATGTTACTTTCGAACTCTAGGTCATAGTCTTCGTTTCCCCATCGGTTATACTGAAGATTCTTTCCCAATAACTTCTGAATAGCTCTTCAATTCTTTCTTCTTCTGTTTCGACGTTTCCGTCTTCTTTTAGTAGTTCAAACTTCTTCCTCTTCCCAGTCGATCCTTTGAGACGTCTGAACTTACTTCAAAACTCTCTGGGAGTTGCTTCGTGATAGAGGCTATCGATCGCATCGTCTCCTTGTTGTTGGAGGATCAACTGGTTGAGTTCTTCGATTTCTTTACTTCGTTGTATTGAGTCAACTGATGCATTCCTGATGTTGTTCTCATACAATAATTTCAGCTGATGGTATAAATCATTCATGTATTCGGTCCATCTGTAGGTAGAGATGGTCCTATACTCGGATTAAGGGATACAAGCCCTATCTGCGTTGAGATCATTATTGAGATCGCCGAGTGCCTCGTCAATATCCTCGAGAATTGCCTCGTCCAAGTTGGGCGGATCGTAGGCATCGAGAAAGGGCGCGTACTGTGCCAAGTCTGCTTTTCTGTAGTTCTTTCTGACTACAGCTGGGACTTGTATAGGGTTTCTGTTGATATTAAGTATGATCCCTATATGGTCACTACATGGTACCTAGACCAGTTCCATGTAGTAATTAAACTTTAGCTGACGATTAGCCAGACAGATGTCTGGGTTTATCACACATCCTCCTCTGACAAAGGTGAGGAAGTCGGGGCCTATTTGCTGGGTAATGTTTCTGTCCAGCAAGAGGTCCAGGATTTTTACTAAATCGTTGAAGGTCCTGTAGACGGATTCTAGGCATATGGCGTTCAGATCTCCCATTAATATAGTGGGGGTTCTCGGCCAAATAGACCAGTTAGAGTGTGAATTGGTAACACGTATCTCCTTAGCGGTTGCTATCCGGTAGAAATGACCAACTTTCCTATGTCGAGTTCGACCTCAATCGCAAAATATGATTCTTCTAGATTTCCTATTTGCTTGTATTTAATCCCTTTCTTTATTGCAATAGCGGCACCGTCGTAACGCTCTTGCGAATAATTCGTGATCAACACATCATAGTTCCAGATCTTCATTTCTGTATTACGCGTGTCGATCCCTTGTGCGGAAATTGAGATGATGTCTGCATCAATCTCTCTGAATACATTTCCGTAAAGAGTCCTTTTCGTCGTCCATCCGTTCGTATTTATTTTCAATATTTTCAGTGTGTTCCGTAACATGATGAATTGTTTTTACCTATGTTTGGATTTGCCCCTTCGTGGCACGAGTGCGAGTGCGTGGGCCCTCGTCACTGTCCGAAGAGGCTGATTCTTCTTGGTCCTCTTCTTTCTCTTCCTCATCCTCAGATTCCTCCGATCAAGGGGTTTCTTGGATTACCTTCTCGAGACCAGATTTCATCTGGTTGTTGCTCCTGGCCACCGTCTCTTTGAAAATCCTCAAACACTCTTGGTTGTCGGGCATTTTCACTGTGAAGGTAATCCGTTCTCATTCAGTAAGGCATTCAAAAACTCGTTGTAGCAGTCTAGCTTGACTGCATTAGCGACGTTAGCGTGGGTCATCCTAGCGCTTATGTCACTCGAGAGGTTTAATGGTGTTGCAGATGCTTTTAAAGGCTCACATCTTTTCGCGGTGGCATTGGTGTACGAGATTTCTTTGGCTTTCCTCTGTTCTTCTTCTTTGCTCTTTATGATATCTCTTCTCTTAGGCTAGTTTAAGGCCATGGTTCGGTTCTCTCCTTTGCAATTGAGGCACTTTTTAGTCATTTCGCACTGGTCGAAACGGTGGCCCTTTGTGGCGCATTCACTGCACTAAAGTTTTTCTTTATCTGGGCAGGTTGATGTGGTATGGTTTTCCAGTTTATAGCATGCAAAACATCTGAATGATATTAAACTTTTCCTGCTGGATGTTTTCACCTGGTATTCTCATGTTGAATACCAGAAGTCCGTTCTGCGTCGATTTAGTGGCCATGTCCGTGGTAGCAAATGTGATCTTGAATACGTGGGTGTGTTCGCGAAATTTGATTATTTCACGAACTTGTGCCCAGGGATTGCTCTTGGTGATCTACTCCTTGAGCTCCTCGAGCGTATGTTCACCCACCCAGCTTTCCACTTTGCGGCAGATAACGCTGCGGTTGGCTGCAACCTGTGAAGGGGTCTTCGCTTCGAGTCTGGTGTTCTTGAGGATCCTTGCTCCCTCTTCTGATAGGAGCCGGTTATATCCTTTGTTTCAGCACATAAGGCGATGAACCCAGATGAAATTTCGATCAGTTTCACCAGTGCTACCTTTAATTCGAGGTATAGGGTCTCGCAGAGTTTCCGTTTTTCGGGGGCCTTCATTCCGGGGATGGTCCTGAGGGAGACCCTCTTAGTGAGGGTTTCCATAGTCTTCCACGTCTTTCTACTATGTCCTCTTGTATTATCTTCTTTTCTGAAACCAAAGTGTAAATTATGGTGTTTTGGGTAAAAAATGAAGTTATGAGGTGGTAATGGAGGTAACGGTTAGTGAAGGTAGTGAAGGTCGGTGTGAGGAAGAGCGAAACGCTGGTCCGGTCGCAGAGTCCTCGCGGACTCTTTGGCGCCCTCATTCCCCGCAATTCCCACATGTCCAGGAACCCAGCAGAAGATAATCTCGACAGCTGCCCGGCTCGCCAAAACCGTGGCGTCACGGATATCGCAAACCAGGGCATGCGGAGATTCCAATGCCCCGAGAGCACTCAGGGCGCTTTGTGAGTCGCTATAGATCACAATCCGGTCTCCGAACCGGGCACGCCACGTTATCCTCCGGTATCGAGCGGTGTATTGCAACCAGCTCGGCCGTGAAGACAGACGCAGCGCCTGACAGATCCCCGCTGACTTCAAACAGAGGGGATACGGCGTGTAAGCGGACCCCCTCGTGGGACTTGGAGCCATCCGTATACACTGATACGGTTCCAGCGTGACACTAGGTGTGCTCCAAAAAGGTCAAACGAAATACTCCCGGCGCCGAACAAGCTTTGGGAGCAGAAGCGTGGCGACAAATAGCCAAATGTGGTACCCTCTCGAAGGAGTTTCCTGGCCCTAAACCCAAAGGGCTTAGGGTATGACTGGCGTCTCTCGACGTGGATAGGCACCATCGAGATCAGCTGCGGATGCAGTTAGAGCTGTTGTCGAATGAGGGAGGCGCCGGGCTCGCGCGTACAGGCGAGTGATGCACTGCATGCGGCGCAGAGCGAGTGGCATCTCCCCAACATCGACCAACAGGCTCTCAATGGGGGAGGTGCGGAAGGCACCGGTCGCAAGGCGAAGGCCGGTGTGGTAGATCGAATCCACCTTCCTCAATAAACGCTCGGCTGCGGATGAATAAAACTCGCATTCGTAGTCGAGCTTCGAACGAGCAAAGGATCGATAAAAAAGTAGGGCAGTAGCCCTATCAGTGCCCCAAACGCTGAACGTCACGGAACGGAGAATATCCATGGCGCGGGTACAAGAGACCCTAAGAATGCGAATATGAGCCTCCCAGGTGAGGCGTCGGTCGAATACAACACCAAGGAAACGGTGCGACTCAACCACATCCAGGCACACCCCATTAAGAAACAAATCTGGGTCAGGGTGGAGCCATGGATGGCGGCAAAGTGCACCAGCTTAGTCTTAGCCAAAGAAAACCAAAACCTGTGCGCTTCGGCATAGCGAGAGACGCGGTTCAATGCCTATTCGAGTCGACGCTCCAGAGTTGGCATCTGGGCCGCGCCAAAAGAGATCGAAAGGTCGTCCACGTAGAGCGTAGCGAGAACATCTTCCGGCAGCACCGAGGTGATGCCGTTGATGCTCAGGGCAAAGAGTGCGACACTGAGGACACTACCATGCGGGACGCCCTCTTCCTGCTCCTTTGGGCCGGAGAGAGCTCCCCCCACCCGTACGGGGAATGGACGATCTCGCAAAATTCAGATATAAAGACTGGGAGGCGTCCCCTCGCCCCCATCGTGTGGAGAGTCTCCATGATACCGTATCGCCATGCGGTATCATAGGGCTTCTCCAGATCCAAAAACACCGTGGCGTAGTGCTGTCTACGAGGGAAAGCCTCGCAGACGGCATTTTCCAGTCGGAGCAGAGCATCCGACGTGGAGTGGAACTTGCGGAAGCCACACTGTGCAGAAGACAGATGGCCTCCGCTGTCCAGGAAAAAGGCTAGTCTAACATTTACCAATTTCTCCATCAACTTGCACACGCAAGAGGTTAGAGAGATTGGGCGGAAACCGGTCGGAGTAGAGTGATCTCTCCCCGGCTTGCGAAAGGCGAGCACAGTAGCGATTCGCCAGGAATCTGGGAGAAGACCTTCCACCCAGATCCTGTTGAAAAATCTAACAGAAAGGCCATGCCTCGCTCACCCAGGTGTCGAAGCATGGTGTACGGGACATCGTCCGGACCATGGGTGGTGTTCGCGCACGAAGCGAGAGCGGAGCGCAACTCACTTAGTAAACCTGTCGTTGAAGGGTTCTCCGCCTCTGGAGGTAAAGTCCAGCCGGCGGCCTTCCGCGACATGAGAACGGGAGGGGGGGTCCTGCGAGAACTTGCCCCGAATCCTTTTGACTCGCTTCCACACCTCTGCTAAAGGGGTCTTCCCGTTAAGTAAAGACACGTATGCCCGCCAAGAAGAGCGGTGGACGTGCTTCGAAAGGTACCGTAACCTAGCCCTAGCCCGAAAAAATTCATCGACAGCGAAATCGTTCGGGTGGCGCTTATAGCGCATGTAGGCATGATGCTTCTGTTTGAGGGCCGTCTCACACTCGGCCGACCACCATGGGAGTGGTCAGCGTGCAAAACGGTCAGACGATATAGGAATAGTAGTCAGGCCCGCGGCGATGAGGTCCCGGAGAAGAACTCAACGGCCTCATTAACCGACCTAAACTCCTCGACTGAGATAGAGAATTCAGTAATTTCCTGAAATGCAGGCCACCGCGCCAAGCACCACCGAGGTGGGCTTTCAGGCGGCAGTTGCCCTGAAAATGATATTTGAATGAGAAAGTGATCACTACCATGGAGGTCATCGACCACCCCCCAATCAAAATCAGGCTGTGCATCCGAAGAGCACAAAGATAGATCAAAGAAAGAAAATGAAGCGGTTCTCGGACAGTGATGCGTAAACTCATCCACGTTTAGGACACCCATCTCAAGCTCTTCGATCAGATTGGCAAGGACTTGTCCCCTGGGATTTATTGAGTAATCTCCCCAGAGAGGATGCCTGCCGTTCATATCTCCAAGCAAGAGATAAGGCCTCGGCAACCGTGCCACGACGCGGCTGAAGTCCCCCGCGTCGAAGTCAGCTGAAGGGTGGAATGTACGCAGAAATCGGAGTATACCTGTTATTCAGGTGCAGCTGCACAGCCACTGCCTGAAAGGAGGTATCTAAAGAGAAAGGTCAGAACGGAGACATCATACCGGGTGTAAACCACGCATCCCCCAGCCCGGCCATCTCGTGGTGGTGGGGTCGCAAGACCCTTATACCCCGGGAGGGCAGGCAGGGGGCACGCGCCTAGCATGGTCTCTTGCAAAAAGATATCTAACGGGGAACGGGACGAGACGAGCCTCCACAGCTCCTCCCAGTTGGCCTGGATTCCACGGCAATTGCATTGAAGGAATATGCCCTCCAGGCCTAGCTCGGGGGAGACGCGGGGGCCCTCCTCGAGCAGAAGACCCTTACGGGAATGGCCGTACGCTTCCCGGAGGCAGAACCACGGGCGCTGTTGGCCGGATAAAGCGCTGAAGGCGCTGTCGCCTTCGAGGATTTATTGGGGGAGGTTGGGCTCGCCATGCGAGTCTTTTCCTCCCCACGCCTCGAAACCTTAGGCGGGCGTTGCGGTTTCGGAGGCGGGCGGCCCTCTTTTCGAGGAACCACCATCTCCGAGCCACTCGCTCCACCACTAGGCGTGGGCGAAGGAGCCGAAGCTCCTTTGTTGCTGTCCTCCTTTCGGGGGACAGCTTTAGGAACCCCCGAAGATGGCCTAGCGACCATCTTCAGGGGTGTTGCCTCCTGTGAGTCTAACGACTCGGTGGAGGCGCGTGGCCGTTTCGCCTTACGGGAAACGGTCACGCTGGGGGAAGAGGTGGGAACCCTGGTTTAAGCCGGGGCTGGGGATGAGCCCTTTTTGCCGCCAGCTTTACCAGAGGAGCGCCCGGGTTGAGTAGAGCCCGCAGAAGGGCTCCGAATGGGCGCGGAAACAACAGTGCTCGTTGGCCTGGATGGGCCAGGAGCAGAGGGTGCCTTTCTAACTATTGAGGCATATGACGTCCCAGGCAGAGCCGGGCGCGCCAGGACCAAGTCCTTAGTCTCGCGAAATGAGAGTCGATCCTGGACCTGAACGGCCAGGATTTCTTTCTCAAGGAGATATGCACCACATTGCTTCGAAGAAGCGGAGTGCGGCTCTCCGCAATTGACACACTTGGCCACACACGATTTAGACTTATCGTGTGCAGTCTTGGATCAATTTATACAGACTTTGGGTGACCCCGACTTTGCACGTCTACAAGAACGATTCGTATGGCCGAAGCGGTGACAGTAATAGCACCGCCGCGGCAGTGGCACGAATGCCTTAACGCTCTAGCGGTACCAACCAGCACGCACCGACTTAGGGAGCTTGTCAAAGTCGAATGTGACGAAGAGTGTAGGGGTGGGTCTCGAGGCCCTTCCCTGTTTTCTCATCACACGTTCGACCTTGACCGCCCCATGGTCGGCCAGCTCTAGGGTGATGTCCTCAATGGAGTAGTCAACGAGTTCCCTCGCCTAAACTACTCCTTTCACAAAGTTCATGGTAGAGTGCGGCGTCACACTCACCGGGGTGCCATCAAGTGTCCGAAGAGCACTTATCTTGGCCGCCTCGGCGGGATTCACCGCATACGCCAGAGGGCTCCCATCCGAGAAACGGGTCACCTTCGGCTCTCTACCAATTGCACTAGCTAATCCTCTCTTCTGATGGATCATGTTGCCCTTGGCCAACATGGTGCCATCAGTGGATCGAATAACGAGGAAGCATTTGAAGCCAGCGGGCTCGAAAACGCCAGGTAACCTCTGAATGAGGGGCCCCGACGTAATCGAGGCTCCGCTCTGCGCACTTTTGGTCTTAGTCTGGGACTCCTTAGCCGGACCTGCCGATCTTGGCTTGGTCGCATACCGAAACGGCAGCGTCCCCGCAGAAAGAGAGGAGCCCCCCCCCCCGTCTTTTTTGTATTTTTTCTTGTTAGGAGAGGAGGGCTGGGAATGAACCTGCTTATCCCCCCCCACCGGCAGGAGCTTCTAGGCCAGATGGACCGGCCTCAACTAGATCCTTCATAGAAATGGAGAAGGTCTTTTCTGTCACAGAGGCCCCAGCCGAGGGAGGAGATCCCTCATCTCCTTGTGAGGCCTCGGGGACTCGAGCTGTCTGAGGGAGGAGGAGCTTGCATAGGGGTGGACACGGGTTCTGTGCTTAACACCGAGCCCGGGTGCGACTCCATGGAAGATCCTACCGTCTGGGGCTGGGTCACCTCAGGGTAGTTGGGCTCCATGTGCCCCCCCCCCTCCCCGCCTCCAAGACATCACGGATCCCATTCATGGAGCCTTTTCTCTTTTCTTGGGCCTGCAAAACCAGCATTAATCGGGAAAGAGAAGGGGGCAGGTATACTGACCCCCTTCAAGTTGCTCGCGCAGGCGCGCAGGACATTAGGTGGTCCAGGCGAGCGGGCCCTGCCATCCTTTGCTCTCTTAAGGGGATTGGCCCTATCAAGCCCATCCCACCAGTCAATTTGGGCCGCCTGTGTTCTTTCTTGGCAGTCCCCTGTGAAAGAAATGTAGGGACTGCCGCTGGAAAAAGGGAGTTGCCCAAGGGGGACTCCAAAGAAGGCCTAGGAGAGGAGTAAGCCTCCTCTCTGGTCAAAGAGTTTTGGAGGGTCCCCTGATAGGAAAAATGCGGCGAACGTAGAAGAAAGTATTAGATTTGGAAAGGCATACATGAAAGTCAAACTAATCTTTGTTTTTTCATTCAGGTTCAGGTTGTTGAGCTACCCTTTGTATCGGTATATGGCATTTATTTTCTTCTAAGAGGAGAAAATAATTAATTAGCCTTATTCATTTCTCTTCTTCCACACACACTGCAAAAATTTCTTTTTTGTTCTTACTATTCCTATTCTGTTGTTATCTATACCTTTTTTTCCACACTCAGTCCATAATCTTCCCTACCCTCCACCTCATCCCACTTCTATCACCAATTCTTCTTTCAGTTTCTCCCTCTCAAGACTGTGGCCCGCATACTCCACAATCAAATCTTCTATAGATTCTCTCTGCCCCAATAGGCTCCACTCGCTTCTGTCCTCTCCTCCATTCCATCTATATGTTCGCCCCTTCACCTCCAAGGATCCAGTCCGTTCCTTGAATAGTAGCTGGCCGTTTATTCCTCTTCTCCAGAACCTTTCTCCTGCGTCTAATATTTTCTGCTTCAGTTTTCCTTTTGCTCTGTCCTCTATATAGATTGCTTCCAATTCATACTTTGTATCCACTCTCGTTACCTCTTTGCGCCACTCAGGTCTCTTATTCCCATCCCTTGCAGTTTCAACTTATAATTTACTTTCATCTTTGCCACCCTCTCTTTATACCTACTCAAGCCCATTTCTCCTCTCACTGCCTCTACTGCTACATAGGGATTGGCTCCTAGTGTTATTCTTGCCACTTTGTTATCGGGAATAATGTGTTGTGTGGCGTAGTTTTTGTTTTTTTTTAATTTATGCTTCGTTGTTTTTGTGTTTATTTTGGTTTCGTTCTTGTTTATATTGTTTGTTGTGTTTAATATGTTTTGTTTTACTTTTAGGAATTGTGTTTTAATGTAGGTTTGGTTTTTTGCTTTTTCAGTTTATATTCATTGTTGATTAAGTTTATTGTATGTTTACTTTGTTAGTTTATGTTTTAATGTGATTTTGTATTGTTGTATTGGTAATGCCGTTAAAACCGCTGTGTTCGTATGCTTTCCTTTGTTCATGTGTACTTGCATACTTACTCTGATGTATTCATTTTACGGTGTGTTTTCTTCATAATCGGTAGTTGTCGCATATTAGATATAGTGTCTCCTTTCGAAGTACTTCATTTTCGATGAGTCTCGTTCGGGATTCATTTGCCACTTTAGTTCTTACGTTTTCTGTGTTCATGAACATAATGGTGCTTCGTGTTCGTTTAATATTTTGCATACGCAGCTAGGAAATCTTGTGTGGCTTCGACCTTCTCTGTTGTTTTCTTAGGAGTGTTCTTATTCCTTCCTCTAATTCATGAATCAGTCTTTCTTGAACTGTTATGGCTCTTTTTTATATGACCATATTAATAGGCATTATGTTGCCTATTTGGTGGAGTTCTTCTTGCATCTTACTTTCTTGCCCTTGCCTGCCGGGGATTAGGAGCATAATTTTGTTTTGTACTCTCAGCAATTTTTGGTTTTGGGGTCTTAGATATGCAGTGGAGGGCAGGGACTGGGTATAGCAGAGTTGCTCGCACCATTTCCATATAGATTTTTCTTCTGTTCTGCATTCTGAGGTTTCTGAATTGATACAGAGTTTAGATTGCTGCCGAAGCTTCTAGATCGGATCTATGACGGGCTTCTTGTACCCGTTCCAAGTTTGGAAATATACACGTCTTTTAATTATATGAAAACATATTACCTTTTAATTCTTTTTAATACATGTAATAATAAAGAACATGTTTGCAAAATCACAAAAATTATATTAGATAATCCTCTAAGTTACAACTTAAATCATTTTCTTTCTTGATTTTCCAAAAGCAAAATCATTGATTATGTCGTCAAAAGATCTGCTTCTCAACTTATCACTTTCTATGCAGCTACTTTTTCTTGAGACATAGTTGCTCTCAGGTGTGCAGGTTTTACTGGTATTTTTTTTCAATGCATAAATAGTATTAAGTACAGTAAAGTACCAGTTGCAAATGGCTATAATTCCATGGATTGTCCATACCTACACCCGGACATTAATCTTAAATAATACATCACCTGTAATTGAACTGTCTAGTCAAAAGAATTATAGATGATTAATCTCCAAATTTTAATTTTAAGACAAGACAACGCATTGAGTAAAAGGAATTTTAATCTTGAATTTTTTGAGGCCCCTACAGATTGTGAGGTCCTAAGCTATAGCTTATTTAGCTTGTACCTAAATCCGGCACTGATTCCGAGTACATTGCACTCATCGGTGTAGGGATATCTTTATCCCCCACTTTTACATCTCACAGTTTAGTCCTCCCAGGCGGACTATCTTAAATTTATTATCATTGGTACGTATCTTCCACAAATGTTCATACTCATTGATATTCCTCATATCTACGGCAGTCATTCAAGTTTGCAATTTAGGCTATAAGGGTTGCTTGGAAATTGATTTTCGGCCCGTTCGTGCTCCCTATATTTATGTAGGCAATGCGGTACATGACATAGTCACAGATAATCTTCTCTAGTGCCTTGCTGACTACCAACTATAGTATCTTGAAATGCATTCCTCTTTGCTATGCTTTATCAAAAGCTTTGACGACATCGCGACAAAAGATATCCACGTAATTCCCATCTGTCTTTTTTTTTACTCGGTCGATTTTCTCTATTATGGTGCCGCTTGCCAATCTGCGTTTAGATTTTTCTGAAGTCAAATTACTGGTTGTTGTAGGGAGTATTCTTTTCCAAGTGGTTAACCAGTCTTTGATTAAAGATCAAATCATTTTGCGCCAATCTCTAGAAGGAAAATAGGGCGGTAACTATCTTTTTTTCGTTGGTTTCCCCGTTTTGACTATAAAAATTATTTTAGCTATTTTATAGTCATCGGGGAAGTAGACGGTGTTTAGGCGAGCGTTGGATATTCTCCTCAAACTTTCCAGTATCCGGGATAGAGCGTCCGTAAAGTTTAATTTAGTTAGCCCCGTGTGACCCGGTGCTTTTTGGTCGAATGAGAATAGTGCACTCATCATTTCTTGCATTAGACGAGTAATTTGTGCAGCGTTGCCTTCTAACGTATTTCTTTCTGGGGCCATTTGGTGGTGCGGGTGTGTCCTATAGACGATGGTGTTTACCTCGTCGATTATGTGATTTTTGAACTCTTTATGTCAAAATCTTCGTTGTGCTCTTCGCTTAGGATGAAAATTTTACTCCAGTGTTCGCGGAATAGTTTTTGGATGTCTTCGTTTTCAAATTTTAGGTCTCTATTTGTGACTTCTATTTCCATCTTCTGTTTGGGGTGTTCCACTCAATCTTCTCAGGATTTTCCAGAATTCTTTGGACAGGCTTTATAGGCAATTTCTTATTCTAGTATTAAGTGTCCTAGTTCTTCTTTG
The DNA here is from genome assembly GCA_963969495.1 of Ceratothoa steindachneri. Taxonomy (NCBI): domain Eukaryota; kingdom Metazoa; phylum Arthropoda; class Malacostraca; order Isopoda; family Cymothoidae; genus Ceratothoa; species Ceratothoa steindachneri. The sequence goes on along the minus strand of OZ018335.1, from coordinate 69,351,432 downwards.
ATTTATCTTTTTCTTTGCCTTAAATTTCTACCAGGTTGTCTTCTGATGCATATCTGGTATAATTCTCTCAGTTCACGTTGCAAATTCTTCATCCGTTCGGTCCATTTATAGGTCGAAATGGTTTTGTATGAGGTTTCAGGGATCACTTCCCTATCTGTTCTGGTTATACAATGAAAACAAAACCTATAAATCTCCTGCAATGGTCAGTTGACCCCATATAACAAACGTCTGAGAAGACAGAGCTATTATGCGCTTCTCTCTGAAGGATCTCTGCGAGACTGCAACAGGAATTTCTCGAAGTATTAAGACAAAGACTAACAAAGAAGTGGGGGGTTTCACAGTGTACCGTCGCCTCAATTCATTTGGCTTAGAAGCTTCTTCTCCAACAACCAAATCATTCATCAGTAAGAAAAACCAGAAGGCGAGATTCGAATATGCTGAAGCCCATGTTGATGGAGGGATGAAGATTGGGAGACAATTCATTTCAGCGACGAAAGTACATAAATTTAATTTAATTGGATCTAATAGCAGACGCTTTGTTAGACGCGCTGCAGGTGACAGATTTAACCCTAAATGTTTTATAAAGTGAACCAAACATGAAAGAGGCAGAGTCATTGTATGGGTAATGTTTTCGTCTGAAAGAGTTGGTCCGCTATAATGCGAAAAATTGGAACAGTAAGTGCGAATGTGTACCTAAATCTCGTACAACATATTATACCTTCACTCCGAGGATCTCTGAACCAGCCAGCAGTATTTATGCAGGACAAGGAGCCATGCCATACTGCAAAGTGAGTAAAATACTATTTCGAACAAGAAGATATCGAAGAAATGAAGTGGGCTGCTCAGAACCCGGACCTGAACCCAAAGTGCGAGACAAGCAGCCTTCCACTGTGACGGATTTGAGGAGAGAAATTGAGCAAGAATGCAACAAAATAACACCAGAAATTTACAAGAAACTGGTGAGGTGCTGATCGTCGTTGCGCCGAAATAATATAAAACAAAGGTTTTAGCACCTCGTATTAAGTGTTTTAAGTTTTATCGTTTTTAATTTTTGCTTTGTTTCTAAGCAATTCTGTGAATGATCGTTCTCTTATTTTGCCCGTCAATAATTTTTCGTTAGTTTATTTAGCAAAATTTCTTGAATATACGTTTGTATCGTATGATTTTTTCATAAAATATATTAAATGCATGCCTTTATGTACCATGGCAATTTCATTTACCTATTTATCATATTTTTGAAGCAGGACCGAACTTATTCACCTTTGAGCAATCGCGCCGTGCTTCTTGGATGCGAATGAGCGCAGGGGACAAGAAACAGAAGTTTTAACGGCAAGAGAAAAGGACATTGACAGAGACAAGGATAAAGACGAGTAAAGAACATTTCAATTAAGGCAATCCATACTGAGAATACAAGAATAACGTTATGGGAAAAATTGGACAAATCCTGGACTGGAGTCATACCCGTGTTACTCTACCTACTGAGCTACCAGGAAGAACATATCGAGCCTCAAAAAAGCGTCTACCTTATCAAACTTCTTACTATCCCACCAGACTCGAAGGAACTTTCAAGGGATTTGGGGTACTACAGTTTATAATTTTCTTTAACTCATCCTGAAATACGCAAATTTCGTCTGTTTTGGGCTTTTCTTTGATTCATACAAGAAAACACACGATTGACTAAACATGTCGTAGATATGTTCAAAATCTTCGGAAAAATATTCACTTGTAGCTGGAGGCAATAGCAGGATCCATGATTTGTTAACAGGGAATGGTTCAATACAGAAAAGAATTACGAGTTAAATAAAAGTCCCAGCGCAAAATTCCTAAAAAAAAAACCAATAAAAAATGTTTAAAAATTTACAGAACACTAAAATATACATACAAAAAAAAAAACTTAAACGCGAGGTCCGTAAACTTAAAAGGAGTTTAATGCTAGTGCACTTCACTGAACCTACGCCAGGGGGCGGGGGGGGGGCTGAAACATCGTTTCATGAATAAGAGAAGGGTGTATATGAATGTCTGGACGTGAGAAGTTTAAGTTTTCTCCATCTGCTCCGCCGCAACCCATTTTGCTTCAAAATCATTATCGCCTATAAAAAATTCCAGCCATATAATCAATCTCTTAAAAAGGAAATTCACTAAACGACGAAAAATGAGAGAATTTTGCAAAGTGACGGAAATTGACCCCATGAAGTCCTGCGTCAGCCATTTTACCTCAATTAACATAACGGAGTGGCGAAAAATTGGCCGTGGGAACACCAATTCCGCGCTCTGGCGTCCTCAGAGGCACGTCTCAACATTGCCCAAGCGTTTTATTACATTCTCCACCAAATCGCAATAATGAGCTGAGAGTGGCCACGAATACACTCTTACATACGCAGAACAGGCTACGTGCGGTAGATGCAGGTGTGTGAAGTGCATATTTACACACACACACACACACACATTATATATATATATATATATATATATATATATATATATATATATATATATATATATATATATATATATATATATATATATATATATATATATATATATGTATTTTTAAAAGCCCAAAGAAATAAAAATTTATCGATACAACCCGAAAAAGCCTACACTTCGTTGTTCAAAAAGCTTCTTGAATCAACCTTTTGGGGGTTGAGGATGGTAGCTCTGGCGATTAGCGTCTTAGTCATATAAGCGATGAGCGCTTAATGACACAGGTTCAAATCCAACTTCTTTATTTATTTTCATATTACGGTTAAAATAGTTTGTCCTGTCTTTCCGTTCTCTACGTCTCCCATTTTTCTTCTTAAGCTTTGATTGGTTCACGTGATATTCTCCAAGGTGTTTTTCCGGGTTGTGTCACCAATTTTCATTTCCTTGGGTCTTTAAAAATACATATATAAAACAATCACGCGCCATGTGATTTTCAATTTATATATATATATATATATATATATATATATATATATATATATATATATATATATATATATATATATATATATATATGAAAAATAATGGTAAACCACAATATTTGAATAAAGATTTTATTTATAACTATCGGACAAGTTTCAGCAACATGCCATTTTCAACTAATAATGAAGAAACTAGTCAAGGAGCACAGTATATATAAGGTAAGACACATCCTAAGCAAAATGAAACAGCAGGAAACAAACTGGAAAAAATTCGAGTGAATCTGGCGTGAATGACAAGCTAAACAAAATGAAATGAAACCTGAAACAATCTGGAGAGTTGCTAATCCCCGAGACGCATTGCGTCCGGGGGCTTATAAATACGATTGGCGACTCTATTATATATATATATATATATATATATATATATATATATATATATATATATATATATATATATATATGTTAAATTTTTATTGCCCTTCAGATAAATTGAAATTATCAACTTTGTTGATGATGATGGATTCCGCAATTTTCCTCTCAATATAAATGATTTTTGCATTGTTAAAATCAAGTTCATGGTCGTGCTTTTGCATGTGAGTAAATAGATTCGAAGAGTTCGTACACCTTCTGATATCTGTTAAATTTTCTTTCATCCTCTTATTAAAGTGGCCTGACTCTTCGATGTATGTTAATTTGCAATTATAGCATGGTATACTGTAAACTACAGCATCGAGATTGATTGAGCGCAGTCTAGTCAAGGATTTTCGAATGGTATTAGAATATTTAAATGTAATATTTATGTTATTTCCGTTCGCATATGATTTTAGAGGAGCCAAGGCTGGAGCATATGAGAAACTAATACATTTTTTAAAAAAGTCCCTTCGCGGTATGTAGAAATTTTTTCGTGCTTTCGAATGGCATCTATTTTTGCAGCGAATTGGATATTTTAGTTCAATGAAATTGCAGATAAGGTGGTTAATTTCATCCTGAAGGAAGATTGGGTCGCACGTTCTTAGGCTCGGAGAAAGAGGGAAGAAATAACAGATATCTCTTAACGGGTTTGTCATGTAATGAGAAAAAATGTATGTAAGCATTTGAATTTTTAGGCCTTCGATAGACTGAGCACTGAAAATAATTATTTAAACGGTGGATATTTAGGCCTAGAAACGGTAGAGAATTATTCTGTTCCCATCCTACTTTGAATTTTATCGATGGGTGTAACGAATTCAGGTTGTTGAAAAATTCATTGAAATTGTTGTTGTCTATAGGCCATGCCGACAGCATGTATTTTTTTATTTTATAGAGCCCATCTGGCAACTACCGACTTGGGCAAAGGTCGCCGAAAAACACGACAGCCTAGAACTAGGCTACTTTAAAATAAAAATATGAAAACTTAACAATCGATATAAATTGGAAAAACTTAATAATCAGGAAGCAATCTCCGGCAGCGGGGGGAGGTCCCCCTCACCCCGGTGCAGGAGAGTGCAACCTACAAACAAAACAATAACAAAAAAGAACCTTAAATAAAGGGAAGAAGCCCGGCCTCCCCCCAAATTCAACAAGTCCACAAGTCAATGTGCACGAATCTGTCCCGAGTACAAGGGAAAGGTAGTAGCGACCCCGCCCATCCCGGTACCGGGACAGGTATCGTGCGCGAAGATCACCCAGACTGGGAAATTCGACAAGAATGTGCCGAACAGTCTGGGGGACGACGCAGTCGTTGCAATAGGGCGCAGGCGAGCGCTCCATCAAATAGCGATGCGTCACACGAGTGTGTCCGATTCGGAGACGACAGAAAGCAACCTGAAGCCGCCGCGGCATGGGGGGATAGGTCCATGGGAGCAGTCGCGGCGCAATAACACGCAACTTTAAGTTCCCTTCGACCGTCTCCCATCTTCTTTGCCAAGCAGTCCGAATAGCTGCCCGTATTCATGCCATGTAGTCGGTGTGAGGAAGAGCGAAACGCTGGTCCGGTCGCAGAGTCCTCGCGGACTCTTTGGCGCCCTCATCGGCGCGCTCATTCCCCGCAATTCCTACATGTCCAGGAACCCAGCAGAAGATAATCTCGACATCTGCCCGGCTCGCCAAAACCGTGGCGTCACGGATATCGCGAACCAGGGGATGCGGAGATTCCAATGCCCCGAGAGCACTCAGGGCGCTTTGTGAGTCGCTATAGATCACAATCCGGTCTCCGAACCGGGCACGTCGCGTAATCTCCCGTACCGAGTGGTGTATTGCCACCAGCTCGGCCGTGAAGACAGACGCAGCGCCTGGTAGAGCCCCGCTGACTTCAAACAGCGGGGATACGGCGTAGAAACCGACCCCCTCTTGGGACTTGGAGCCATCCGTATACACTGGCCGGTTCCAGCGTGACACGATGTATGCTCCAAAAAGGTCGAACGCAATACTCCCGGTGCAGAGGCGTGGCGACAAATAGCCAAATGTGGTACCCTACAGGGTGGCGTCCTGGGCAGAACCAAGGGCGCCACCAGCCCGAGAGCTATATCTACCTCTCGAAGGAGTTTCCTGGCCCTAAACCCAAAGGGCTTAGGGTATGACTGGCGTCTCTCATAGCATAGGCACCATCGAAATCAGCTGCGGATGCAGTGAGAGCTGTTGGCGACTGAAGGAGACGCCGGGCTCGCGTGTACAGGCGAGCGATGCACTGCACGAGGCGCAGAGCGAGTGGCATCTCCCCAGCATCGATCAACAGGCTATCATAGAGAGAGTGCCGAAGGCACTGGTATCAAGGCGAAGGCCGGTGTGGTGGATCGAATCCACCATCCGCAATAAACGCTCGGCTGCGGATGCATAAAACTCGCATCCGTAGTCGAGCTTCGAGCGAACAAAGGATCGATAAAAAAAGTAAGGCAGTAGCCCTATCAGCGCCCCAAGCGCTGAACATCACGGAACGGAGAATGTCCATGGCGCGGGTACAAAAGACCCTAAGGCTGCGAATATGAGCCTCCCAGGTGAGGCGTCGGTCGAATACAAGACCAAGGAAATCGTGCGACTCAACCACATCCATTTCGCCTTACGGGAAACGGTCACGCTGGGGGAAGAGGGGGGAGCCCTGGTTTTAGCCGGGGCTGGGGATGAACCCTTTTTGCCGCCAGCTTTACCAGGGGAGCGCCCGGGTTGGGTATAGCCCGCAGAAGGGCTCCGAATGGGCGCGGAAACAACCGTGCTCGTTGGCCTGGATGGGCCAGGAGCAGAGGGTGCCTTTCTAACTATTGAGGCATATGACGTCCCAGGCAGAGCCGGGCGCGCCAGGACCAAGTCCTTTGCCTCGCGGAATGAGAGTCGATCCTGGGCCTGAACGGCCAGGATTTCTTTCTCAAGGAGATATGCACCACATTGCTTCGAAGAAGCAGGGTGCGGCTCTCTGCAATTGACACACTTGACCACACACGATTTGGACTTATCGTGTGCGACCTTGGAGCAATTTACACAGACTTCGGGTGACCCCGACTTTGCACGTCTACATGAGCGATTCGTATGGCCGAAGCGGTGACAGTAATAGCACCGCCGCGGCAGTGGCAAGAATGCCTTCACGCAGTAGCGGTACCAACCGGCACGCACCGACTCAGGGAGCTTGTCACAGTCGAACATGACGAAGAGTGTAGGGGTGGGTCTCGAGGCCCCTCCCTGTTTTCTCATCACACGTTCGACCTTGACCGCCCCATGGTCGTCCAGCTCTAGGGTGATGTCCTCAATGGAGTAGTCAACGAGTTCCCTCGCATAAACTACTCCTTTCACAAAGTTCATGGTAGAGTGCGGCGTCACACTCACCGGGGTGCCATGAAGTGTCCGAAGAGCACTTATCTTGGCCGCCTCGGCGGGATTCGCCGCATTCGCCAGAAGGCTCCCGTCCGAGAAACGGGTCACCTTCGGCTCTCTACCAATTGCACTAGCTAATCCTCTCCTCTGATGGATCATGTTGCCCTTGGACAACATGTGCCATCAGTGGAGCGAATAACGAGGAAGCGTTTGAAGCCAGCGGGCTCGAAAACGCCAGGTAACCTCTGAATGAGGGGCCCCGATGTCATCGAGGCTCCGCCCTGTGCACTCTTGGTATTATTCTTAGTCAGGGGCTCCGCAACCGGGGGGACAGAGGGGACGGATGTGCCGATCCTGGGTTGGCCGCTTGCCAAAGTGGAGCAGACCCATCCGTCCCCGCAGCCCCGAGTCTTTTTAGTCTTTCTTGTCTTCTTTTTCTTTTTTGGAGAGGATGGCGGGGAATGAACCCGCTTCTCACCTCCGCCGGAAGAAGCCCCCAGGCTAGATGGACCGGCCTCAGCCAGGTCATTCTCTGAAATGGAGAAGGTCCTGGTAGTCGTGGGGGCACCGGTCGGAGGAGATCCCTCCCCTCCTTGTACTGCTTCGGAAACCACAGCCGTTTGAGCAGGAACTTGCATCGGATCGGATTCGGGTTCGGTGCTTGGCGCCGAGCCAGGATTCCCCCCAATGGAATGCCCTACCGTCTGAGGCTGGGTTTCTTCAAGGACCATGTCTATCTCAGGGGGAGGCCTCCAGTTGGCCATCCCACCTCCAAGACATCGCAGGTCCCGTTGGCAGTATCGTCACTAGTCTTCTTTGCGGAGGCATGAGCCTTGACCCCGGCAAGGTTCAGTATTCTTGCCAGCAGGTCTTTCGAGGGAAGCGACCGAAGGGGCCTGGCTTCCCTCTCCCCCCTAAGGAGGTTTGCCCTACCGAGCCGCTTCGATGTGGAGCGGCTGGCTAAGGGCTGCCTGCTGGCTTTCTTGGTAGTCCCCTTGGAAAGAACAGAGGGGACTGCCGCTGGTAAAAGGAAGGCGCCCGAAAGCACCTCCATAGAAGGGGGTGAGTGGGAGTCCCCTACACCCGTAAGCGGAGAGGAGTAAGCCTCCTCTCCGGTTAGAGATATATCGAGAGTCCCCTGAGCAAGCACAGGGGGGAGGACCTCCATTTTTTTTGCTGAAGCTGCCCAAGGGCGGCTCCGTCGATGTTATAGGGGAAGTTGGGGGTTGGGGTTTTTTTATACTCATCATTGGGCATGGTGACCCTCTTTTTGACACGGGATGCAATCGCGCATCACCTCTCGCAGTAGCCCGCACTGCGAGAGGTGCTTACAAGCCCGGCAGAGCCAGGCGCCGCCATTTAAGACGACCCCTCCCGCCTGGTGGCCTGGCAGTCCATCGGCATGGCGACTCCACCTTGAATACGGCGTAAAAAATATATAGATTGTGAAGAGGAGAGGAAAAGGGATGTGAGGAAGGTATGGGTGGGGATAAAGCAGGATGTTAAAAACCAACCACCCCAGACCGGAGCTCAGGGGTTAGGGAACATTGTCCCCTGCTCCTTCAGCCCCGATCCGGGACGGTTGACTTGAGAAGAAGGTCAGCATCTACCCTGTGAAATTAGAGGCTGACCATTGAAAGTTGTGAGAGTGGTTGTATGAAAAGCGAGGAAACAAGTGTTTTGAAGGAAGGAGAAGAGGCTAAGCTGGGGTCGGACGGGGTGCTGAGTCCCATCAGCACGGCGGCCAGGATGGCAAATCGCCGCGCCCCTTACGGGGCCGACAGCATGTAATGTACATATCGGATCCAGATAAAATGGTTGGGAATGGATCCTAGGAAGGAGGGTCATTTCATAGTTTTCCATAAATAGATTGCATAGGATGTGGGAAAGGGGGTTACCCATACTTAGGCCATAGTTTTGGCGAAAAAACTTATCTTCAGTCGAAAATACATTAATTGTTACACATAAGCGCACTAATTTAATAATTTTAGGGATCGGTAAAGGTATGTTAATATCTAAATTGGGAAGAAATTTCGATACTACTTGAAGTACTAAATTAAAAAAAAATCTTCACCTCAGTGGTAAAAAATTGCTAAATTATATATAGTATTTCTACGCGACAATAAGTATTACAAAAATTGGCCAATCATGGCGAGGGAAATTTTTAAGGGAAAACTAAGCACTACAAGAAACATAAAATTGGAAGGCTCAGATTATATGACTGCGCTACACTCTGAATAGAGAGACACTCCAGACTCACCGAGAAATCTTACGAATTCCTACTTCATAACGCTTCAAATTTAAGATTTTTACGTAGGCGAAGAAATCCTCTAGGCGTCAAGACCGCTGACCTCATTGCCACCCACTTGTAGTGTCGCGGGCGTATACGCGCGCGCGGGGAGCACTCGTCGGAGGGCGACGTTTCTGGCCTTGGATTTTGCTTCTATCCATACCTTAGCAGCACACCTCGTTCCTGATAACTTCTCTGCTAGTCGAGGCTTGTACAGACCAACGGGTTTTTGTTGTGTCCGAACTCCGGAAAGAAGCTCTACAGGAGGCGCGGAGAAGGAGGCTCCAGTAGGGGGGGGGGGAGTGGACGGGACTGGCAGGTGGGCCCTGTTAGACATTTTCATATAGGTAGGGCAGAGCAAGGTGGAACGAGCTGATAGCAATAAGTAAACTACTTGAATAGGAGCTTGGTAGGCCCCGTGGAAAAGCTCACCTAGCGGGCCGTCATGGACGACCCCAGGGGTGAGAAAAGGATCCCGCTCTGGGTCATAGAGCGCCACCCTAAGCCATCGAGGGAGAAAGTCTTCGAGACCATCTTTGCCACCATTGGTGTTGCACTATGCCACCTGGTGGACCAATCCTATGGCTATCTGACTATATGCAATAGCAACCTAGATGTCGACAAACTCCTAGGTGTAAGCTCCCGCTCATAACTTGAAGAAATCGGCTTGTCACCCAATGTCCCACCACAAGTGTCTGCCCAAAGGTCAAATATCTGCCGTCGCCTTGACCACTGGGTCGGGTCACATAGTGCAGAAGAAATCAAGGCCGAAATAGAGGACAAACAAAATTGGGTAAAAGTCGACGAGGTTTATAAGTTAAAAAGTCGTGATGGAGGGGAGTACACCCACCTCTTCAAAGCAACCTTCCAGACAACTGAGATGGCCACCAAGGCGTCAGAGGCAGGCTTAATTATGTTCTGCACCAATATTTCAGCCTCGTGCATTGAAAGAGACTTTTGTTTCAGTGCAGGTCTTCTCGTGCTACGCTATGGAGCAGCACACAACGAAAGAATGTACATTCCAGGGCAAAGTATGTTCAGAGTGGGCTGGAAACGGGCACAACTTGAAAGAGTGTACCAATGGGGGCACTAAGAAGTGCCTAAACTGCGGAGGCCCTCACCACACACTCTCGATGTCTTGCCCCATGAAGAAGACCCTAGTAAAAAGAGGAACCTGCAGGAGGAAAAGATCCGTAAGGCGAACACTAGCTAAGCCCAAGCGACCCAACAATAACTTGGACCTGGGACCTGGTTATGTGCGTAATTCACGCCCATTTTGTGAACATAACCAAATCGGGAAGCTACGCCACCGAACTAAAACAGGATGCTCACCCAAAACGGAATGAAACCAATGTGGTTTCCCGACATCCCTCCCTCGACTGAACTCTACCAAACCTAGACGGGAAGCAAGCCCAAAGCTACTCCAAAAAAAACGATCAAAATCCAGGGACCCCCGATTGAACAAGCGAGATGGGCCCGCAACACCCGAGATAATGGAGACCGATCTGCCGGCTCAAAGGGAGAGCGCTCCGCAAGGAGCGAGCCAAAGCAAACCCGCCAAAGAGGACAGGAAGATGGCACCCAAGCAAAAGACCACAGAAATAAACATGAGAATATATGCCTCGCCATCGTCTCCACTCCCGCGACTTGCAATCTCGGAACATGGCCTTAAAACAGATGTGAACCCCTTGAAAATATACAACTACGATGTTATTACGGCCAACCATTCAAATGAGGGATACGATGGCGTCGCAATAGCTGTACGGAAGGGTATCAAGTACAGGAACATAACAAACCTGGAAGAATCGTATCTGGCCATCAAAATCAGCACAACCATTGATGACCTTGTCATAGCTGTGGGCTACCAACCCAGAAGACGATAATATCTCCCCATCCCCAACTTCATCCGACTGTTCAGGAGGAACACCTCTACAATCCTGATCGGGGACCTCAATGCCCGCTGCAGAGAAGCAGGTTACACAGCTGGGTTCAAAGGATCGGGAACCTCCCTGAGCCTGCTTATTGATCGCGATCTGGTGCGAAAAGTCGACCCAGAATTTGTCACATACCTGACAAGAAGATCCTCAACGACCCCTGACATCATCCTCGTAAACTCCAACTTTGCCCTGAACCAAGCGACAGTTCCTGTCCCATACACCCCATCGAGCCATGTAAGTATGGTCACTACTGTGTCAACGTCCTCTATACAAGTGAAAATCCCATCCCGAAGGTGCTTGTCTAAAGCGAACTGGAAAGAGTACAGAAGATTGCTACAGGACTACCGACTGAACCAACTGGACGGGTCGACATTAGAAGACCTCGACAGTCACCTAGAGGACATTACGGTGAGACTAAAGGAGGCGGACAGGGTAGCCATCCCTAAGGTCGATTACAAGACTCTCCCAGCACCACGATGGGACGAGACTATAACACAATAGAAAAACAGGCTAGACGAACTGGTCTTGGAGATAAGTCGAGATGGAAATACAGCAGACCGCTACTAGGAGCTCCGGAACCTCCGTTTGGAGCTGAAATTCCTGATAGCGGAAAAGTTGAAAATGATCTGGAATAGAATCATAGATGGGATAGACATGGAAGGTGACCCCAGGAAGTTTTGGAGGCAAATTAAGAGATTAAGTGGCACACTCCCCGCCAAAATCAACATTGACATCACAGTGGACGGGAGAAGAATCTCAGATGACCAGGAAATAGAGCATCAATTCAGGGAACATTGGAGAAGAAAGTTTACCATCACAGATGAGGAGAACCAGGACTTCGATATGGAGTATGAGGAAGAGATCTTCGCGGACCTGGAGGCACGAGGACCGGTCTTAACTCCCTTTCATTTCGTCGATGCTACTAGACAAACAGAGGAAGAGTTTGAGGCAGCCCTCAAAAGCTTCAAACAAAAAGCCCCAAGTACTTCAGGAATTACCAAAGCACACTTGACAAATGCTCCTAAGAATATCAATACGGCGATCTTAAACCTGTTTAATGCCTGCCTTAACGTTGGTTATTTTCCCGATCAACTCAAGAGGGCATGAATGATTTTTATCTTAAAGCCGGGAAAACCCAAAGGGAAGGTAAAAAGTTATAGGCCCATATCACTCCTAGAGTTCATAGAGAAGCTGTTTGAAAAATTGGTCAATGATAGGCTGAGGAACTATCTTGATGCAAATGGTTGCTACTATGAACAAAAACATGGTTTTCGGAGACACATGAGAACTGAAGCAGCCCTTGCCCTGTTGACTGAGCACATTGCTGTTACTAAGGCTGAGAACAAAAGGGTAGACATAGTACTCAGGGACGTTTCATCTGCCTTTGATAAGGTATGGATCCCCGGACTAAAGAAGAAACTCTGCGACTTACGGATGGGTACGAACATCACCAGGCTCCTTTGTGACTACCTTGAGCAACAAGAGGCGACCATAAAATCAACGTCGAGGGGCAATCATTTCCTATGAGGACCGGTGTGCCCCAAGGAGGTTGTTTAAGCCCGACACTGTATACGATTTATACAAGCGACCTAACCTTTCCCACCCATGATTACGCAGCCTATATCCAGCTGGACGATGATATTTCACAGCTGATCACCAGCGACTATCCCAATCCTATCGATATCGCGAATAGAACAGCGGGGGAAATAGACAACTTCAATGCCTACGAGGCTCGTAACAAGATCCGCACCAACGTGGAAAAGTTTAAAGTCTTCCCCATCGGACGAAACAAAACTGCAGAAGTTCTAATGTGAGGCGAATTCTACCCGTATACCCGCGAAGCTCGAGTCCTCCGTCTAAACATAACATCAATGTAAAGGTCACGCAAGCCAAGAGACACTTACGTCAAATCTACAGATTCTAGGGGCTCTCCCCCCGGAACAAAAGGAAACTGTACATGGCCCTGGTGAGGCCAATTCTGCTATACCCCGCTATTCCGATGCACCTAGAGAGAAAGAATCAGCTGAGGAAAGCGCAAGCAGTACAGAACCAGGCACTCTGATTTATATTTAATGCATCTAGACTGGACCGCATCCCCTCGATTAGACTTCACGCTCTCGCAGATATGGAACCCTTAAACGTAATCCTACACAATAGGGCGAAATCGATATGGAGGAAGATCCACGAACACCTATCAGGAAGAACGATCCAAGAACTACGACAACCCGATCTTGACAACCGATTTAGACACTACAGACGTGGATTCAACAGTAGCCGCCTGCGTACGCAGGCGGCTGTGATGCCCCTATTTCGATAACAAACAAGTAAACTCACCAGCTCCGCCAACAATTGTATGGCCACCGAAAAAAAGAACGAGCCCAAAAAGGAACGCTCAGACGCCGGAGTGAGGCCCGCTCCTTCACTGGTCTGAGTGTGCACCAAATTCACAACGAGTAAATAATATGGAGGAGAACTGCCTCCCACATACATCAAATTAACCCACAACCAGTAGTGCACGAACACGTCTCAAGTAAGAGGGACAAGCGGTAGCGTCCATGCGCGAAGATCCCACAAATTGGGAATTCGACAAGAATGTGCCAAACAGTGTAGGGGACAAAACAGTTGTCGCAGTAAAGGAACGTTCAATCAGATGGCGTTGCGTCCTGAAAATGTATCCGATTCGGAGGTAACAGCAGCTATAAGTTGCCGTCGGCTGCTGTCTCCCATCGTCTTTTTCAGTCAGCCGGAAGATGTCACCTGATTCCTGCTATGTTGTCAGAGTAGGGAAGTGCAAGATGTTGAACCGCTCGTCTGGTTCTTGTAGAATGTTTGGGGCCCTCATTCCCCGCAATCCCTACATGTACAGGAGCTCGATCTTCGATTTTGCCACGATGCGTAATCTCCCGTACCGAGCGATGTATTGTAACTAGTTGAGCTGTAAAGACACGGATTGGGATCCATCCTTGCAGACTGCACAGCACCAGCGTGACACGGCGTGTGCTCCAAAAAGTTAGAACGCAATACTCCCGGCGCTGTAGAAGCTTTGGAAGCAGAGGTGTGGCGACATATAGTCAAACATAGTACCCTCCAGGGTTGCATCCTGGAAGGAACCAGAAGCGCCACCGCCCGAGAGCTACATAGACCTCTGGAGGAACTTGCCTTGCCATAAATCCGAAAGGTTTAGGGTATGATTATCGTCAAACGACGGCCTAGACACAATCGAGATCGACCTCGAATGAAATGAAAGCCGTTGCAGGCAATAAAAAACGATATTTGAAAGAGACAAGATTAATAATTTTAAAAAAGAGGAAAATAAAGAAAAACATACCGAGTCAAAATTCTCTCTCTGAATCGAGGAAAACTAGTGGACATATTTGTGGAGCAAGAGCGATCCAGATACATTATACCAATGAGGATAATGTTCTGGGGACTCTAAATTACCACCAACCGGTTCAAGAAAAACACATTAACAATAGGATAAAACCTGGCGAGAAAGGAATTAGGAAAGACCTGAAAATTCCGTAAGCTGAATCGACCTACATTTCACAAGAAGCCACAAGGGTTCTTTTTTTTTACTCATTTTTATTTTACTCCTTTTTTTTCAAACTTTATATGCTTAGGGTACAATCTTGTATTCGATTTCTAACCACCAAGAGGTGTCAAAATTTTATCTCTAAGCAAAATTTCATTTATTTTTAATTGAAGAGAATTAATTTTATATATAGTATGATAAGATTAATATAATTTTCGGACTTTTATAAAAAAAAATACTATACATAAGTTTTTCAAAGAAAAACTTTTATGGCCTCAAATAAATGTGAAAGTAATGAGAGAGCGATGAGCCCTAAAACAATGAACTCCAAAACAGGGGTGGGCTAGAAGGGGGGGAGGGAGGGCACCCTGGGAATTTGATTGGCCACACCAGAATCATCACTAAAATCTTCGTTATGATTGTCCATCAACCATGTCGAAGGCGGAATTTTTTTTGTCGTCTTTGGTGGTTCAAATTAGCGTAAGAGTTCTGATACAGCACCAAAATCAAAAGTTCTCTATAAAAAATGGGTTGCTGGCATGAGTAAGCTTACGGTGCTATTGTTCTTGCCAGCAGGTAAAGTTATCTTTCTACCCATCAAGCAAGTTGGCTAGCTAACTAACGTCAGATAGCTTGATGATGAATAATAAACTCACTAGACAGCGAACGGTTAGCCGGCATCATTAGCTAGCTAGCTAAACTACTTGCCATTATGTGAATGCTGCAGCCAACTACACTTCTGTAAATACGTATATTTTCTGCATTGTTTAATGATCAAATGTAATGCCATAGGAGTCAACGCTTATTTTAAAGAGGTCTGTGGCAGCATGTAACGCTTCGCCCATACCTCAATGATAACGGTAGATAGCTAGCGAACCAGCGAGTGAACTTTTTCAGGGTGATTGCAGCAGCTTGTTTTTAATTGTTTATTTAAATAAAAGAAAGCCACTCCGGGTACCACCATTGAATGAATCAGATAAAAATAAAGTTTAGAATCATACTGCAATCAAAACAGCAACTGTTTCAATTGATTCGACGTCTCAACGAGAATTTTGAGACCCCCAAAAGCTGTCAAACATTAAAATAAAAAAAAGTAAATCGGAGGGAGAGAAAGAAGATTTCAGCAGCAAATATATTTTGAGAGAGCAGATCTAACATATTGTGCAGATGTGTCAAAGATAGCATTCTTAGTGTTTTTCATGTGTGTTTCGAGGAGACTATGTTACGGTGATTCAAAGAATACACGGGACATAATGAACTTGAAAAGGATGATTTCAATGTAGATGTTGAAAAGAACTTGATCAATCTATATTAATTCAAATAGCAAGAGGAGTGTTTGGTAGAAAGAAAATTTCGATAAAACAATTGTGGAGCACTGATTGGGGTCACGCTATTTTTAGCAATACAATGATAAGATGTAAACTTAAAAGGATAATAAAGCTTGTAAGGTTTGATAAATGATATGTATACTCGAAGTCAAAAGAATATAAATTTCTTTGATTTCTGATACTTGGAATTCATTTATAGAAAACTGCCAAAAGTTCTACAGAACTATTTTTTACCTTAATATATAATAGATTAACATCTATTTCAATGCAAACCCCTCTGCTCATTAACCAGATAGATACTAAACAAATCTAATAAATTTGGGATAAAAATTGACTTTGCAAAGGAAACTCTTATTTGGTAAAACAGAAAAAAAGAAGAAAATGAACTTACAGCTGAGGTTGGTCTTTTTCTTATGAAACTCGATTAAAAAGGGCTGTTGAAATGTTTGCTGATAAAAACAAAGCCGATATTCTCTTTGCAATAGTTGCCACTCGATCCAAATACCACTTACTATTTACAAGTCGAAGCGGAGCAAAATAGTTTATATTCTATATTTCACCCAAGTGGCTCAATTGATCAGAAATAAAAAACTTCCAGAAACGTAAACTACAACGTATATAACTACTATAAGAATGATTTAGATCGGATGGTTAACTACCATGCGAGCAAAACTGTAGTAGCTTTTTTTTTTTTTTTACAAATTCATTTATAAAGAAGCAACAAAAGATACTTCAAGGAGACAATTTATGCTAGCTCTTATGGATACTAATCCTTCAACATTAAGTGAAAATTAGAGGAGTGAATCTAATCCCAGCCATCATCATCATCGCCAGCATTCTTCATATATGAATAAATTAAGTCTCTTGCAAAGATTGTGGGAAGAAACTTAATTAAGCAATATGTTTTGTTATAATATTAATGTATACATACGTTTTGGTTTTGTTATAAACAGTCATGGCCAAAACGAATATATTTCTTTTATTCGTTTTCAAAATTTACGCGATGGGAATAATTATATTAATATTTAAATTGCTGCAGGTTTATTGAAAATAAGTATTTAAAAAAAAAACAAAATAGCATTATGTCGCTGAATCCAAAATCGCGTTCTGGTCCTGTTGCTGTAGGAGGAGAGTTTCAGTCCCTATTCGATCAAAAGGGTAAAATGATGACAAATATGGATTAAATGAAGGGTGCTGTCTCTTTATAATCTATTTCGTAATATTTCTTTGTAAAAATGAATGTTGGAAAAACTTTCCAACTTCCATGTGATATTCCAAGTTCTCGCTCGATTTCTTCGACCTTCACCCGTCGATTTTCAAGGATCATCCTCTCCACACGGGCCATATTGCGCTCGTTGGTCACATCTGATGAGCGTCCTGGACGGGGGTCATCTTCAAGGGACTCACGACCATGGCGGAACTCCCTATTCCAGCGAGCAATGGTTGTATAGGAAGGGGCGGTGTCGGTGTACACTGCAACCATGCATTCATGGATCTCTTTTGCATTCTTGCCTTCCTTGGTCAAAAATTTGATCACTGCACAGTGCTCAACCTTCTGCATTGTTGAAAAGTTGTGACTGACGATCTGCGATTAGCTACTGCTCCTTAAATAGACGAGGCAGGAGCGTGCGGCTGCAAGTCCTGACTTGTCATAAGTTGTCCTAACACCCCCACAAACAGTCATCCCCCTTCCTCTGTTTTGCCCTACCGATTCGCAAAACTTATTGACCGCCCCTCGGACCATGGCATCGGGCCCAAGTTGGCTAGAATTGGTTAGTGGCGTATTCTGGATATTTCCGACGAATAGTGTTACCACCACGTTCACCTGATCTGAACCTATTCGAGGATTTCTGAGACATGAATACCATTTCTATTCACACCATAGATCCAGCACCTACATATATTAGGGAAGTGTGGATAACTGTCAAGACAGCATGGGCCAACATCTCTAGAGAGGTCTGCCCGTTCACTTGTGGAATCGAGGCCACGTTGAGTTGCTGCACTACGCAGGGCTTGATGCTTATCCCATGAATTTGAGCACTTCAGTGCATATGATGTATTTCGGTGCAAGTTAATATACACCTCGGTTGTAGAGCCGGCAGCAAGTCGGGTCTCGCAACAGGGGCAGAGGTAAGAGCAGATGCAGAGAGTCGAGAATAAAGCCTTGCTCTACAGCTTCAAGTTGAAGAGAAGGGACATCCGGCAAACGGAACTCCACCTCAGGGGCAGATTGGAAATTATCAACAAAACCAATCAAAAATAGTCCAGAAAAACTTGAGGAAGTGTCGACGAAGAAACCACCCCTCAGCACGATAAAAGATTAACTATAGAGGAAACCGGCCGGAATGCCTTGGGGTCATCTAGATTATCAGCGGAAAGAAAGGTACTCTCTGTTCCACCCAAGAATTTTTTTTAATTAAATTTAAAGAGAAAACCAACGAAGCCACACCCCACAGAAAGCTTGTAGGGAGATATCAATAAAAACAGTGCTGAAGATGGAGGAAGTGAAAATGTTCGCACTGTGGGCAACTGAGGGCGTTGGGATCGGAGAGGACACGCAATCTTCCAGGTGTCAGCGGCGGTATGCCCATGCAACATTTCACACCCCTTTGCTGGAGACGGAAGAAGTAGACCGAAGATGCGAAGTTAATTTACACACTGGGCAAAATACATTCAACACCAGATTAACAGAGAGGTGAATATAATAATGAAAAATAAATATGCATTCATATGTGAATAGGGCTAATATAAAGCTCAAAACTAAAACAAAGGCAAGCTATGAAGCAGAAAAACTAGATATTAAAAAATAATTAAAATTTGAATTTGGATAAACAAAAATTATTTCTTGTAGAAAGGAAAAATGAAGATCAAAAAATAAAGCAAGAATGAAAGCGATGTCCCTCTCTTCACCAATTTTTGCTCCAACTAATTTTCTTTTCATTATCATGGGAGAAGAGTTTTATTCGATTCCGCGAAGTGTGAGGTAGACATGTCAAGGAAAGAAATAAGTAACTTGTTTATCAACTACGTCAAATACCAGCAAAAATAAATTTTAACTTGTTGAACAGTGATAAAAATAATTGTCTGATCTTGGTAGTTATTTGTTCAACGAGGAGATTTTGGAAGTAGCGGCTAGGTCCAAAGGTCCCTTCAGAATTATTAAAACTAGTAATTTCAAGGATTAGCGTAGCTTCAACAATCTTCGCTTTTATTGTTTCCTTTCATTAAAAAATCAGATTTATTCTTTTCAGAACTCGATTTTATGTCCAAAAACTTTGAATTTAAGGAGGCCACACACCTGCCGTCTCTAATTCATTCAATCTGGAGAGAATTCTCTGTGATTACATCACAAACAAGAAAGCATACGTTGTGATTAATGATTATTCAGGACTAGAATTCGAAATAGAAGCTGGACTCCCGCAGGGGGGCCGTCTCAGACTCACGCTGTATTCAATCTATACAGCGGACCAGCCAATACCATTAATACCTGTCTAAACATACAGTTTGAGGAAGACAAGCCAGCTCGTTATTACTTAGTACAGGAACGAACGCCATCAGACAAGGACTACAGCATTAGGAATCAGTAACATCAACAATTCCGAAAAGGACTGGAAGATAATAACCAATAGGAGAAAAAATACGATAGTCCCAATCTCCAGAAACAAGATTGCAAATATCAAAGTCGACGACCAGAGCTACACATATCACATAGAGGGTAAATTAATGAGAGTAAAGATAACATCAAGGTGCTATAAACAACATAAAGCGGATAAAAAGAATAAGCTAACGCCAATGCGAGACCAACTATACAGCTAAAGAGGTTTAAGCATGAAAAACAAAGGAAAATATATGTGGCCCTCAACAGCAAAGAAGAGAGAGAAGTCAGTGGAGTCTGCACCAAGAGGCAGGAATAGAAACGCTCAATATCTACAAAGAGAAAAGAGCGGATAAAATATGGAAGAAAATCGAAGAACTACCTCTCAAATTTGCAGAGTACAAGAACACCAGAGAAGGAAAACCTTTAATGCTCGATTCCACAGCAGAAGACATCAGCTGATAATTTAATTGTTGAAGCACCCATATGTACTTAAGTTAAATCTTTAACCGAAAACGAAGAAAAAACAACAACAAAAAACAAACAAACAACAAACTCCAACAAAGACATTTATCCCGACCATTAACAACAGAACCGATTAAGTCAACCAAACAAGAATACCGGAAAGATAGATACTCGAATAAGAAAACCAAATTGAATAAAACTACCAAACAAATGAACAAGCGATTACTGAAACGATAACAAAAATAACATAAGTGAATAGAAAAATCAAAAACAAAGTGAAGTAATTAACAAGTGAACTTGAGTGTAAGTGAATAAATATTATACAAAAATAGTGTCGTGAAAAGTGATATACCCTAAATGAGTAAGTGCAAAAGGAAAACGAAATCAATTCTAAAGAAAATTAATATGATAAGAGAAATAAATAAATAAATAACATAAATAAAAACATACAAAACAACGCCGCAACATACTCTATAAACAACAAACAAGCTCAGCTTAAAAACACACAAAGGCGTGAATGCCACATTAAACACAAGAATAAAGAGAAATGCAAAAGGCAATTCACCCACAACATGCATGAAGTTGCAAAAGTGGAATAAAAAGACTAAACGAGATGAAAGGAACCGAGCAATAGAGGGATGCATGGTTCGGAATCCACGATAAAATCAGTAGGTACTACACACAATGGGGATGTTCCATTCTATCAAATCTTTCCGCTATATGGAGTTCTAAATAGATCGACTTGGACTCTCTTAGTCCCTTTCTCGCCATAATTTTTTTTTTACTCTTCCTCCTACTCCTCTATACATTCACCGGCTCTTGCCGACCCTTCTCCATCTGGGTCCACTTGGACCCTTTGAGTAGGGAGCGGGAGTTTGATGAAAGATCGACCGTGGGCCACTCTCCACCACTTTCTCCCACTCGGGAGAGGGAGTTGGAGAAGGCCCGTACCGGCGATGAATCATTCCCTCCTACTACGATACAGAACTTATGAATAATAACGCATTATTTCAAGAATAAGGATGGATGCAGGATAATTTCAAAACTAGTCTCCCCAAATATAGATTTGCAAAAGGTTGTTTTTTTTCCTTAATAAGTTGAATTTATCAAATACTTGGCGATTTAATAATAAGCATTGTGACTTCGTAAGATGTAGCCTAACTTTGCCTCCGCTCTCCAGCGTAAATTTGTTCTTTTACTGACTTCCTTTTCCATGTTGCCATTTGAAGCATTACAATGTCATCCTAAGATTATATTATTTATAGACCTGCTTCTAACATTTGTTGGCCAATTCTAATTATTGTCTACACATTTGCGACACTATTAATCCTTATTTTTGGTCTTTAAAACGTTTCTTCCCACTCCCGTTGCGAGGCTGGCTTGTGTTCGATTCTGTTGTAATAGACTGTAATTAATGGGGATTCGAGGACACTTAAATATCTCCCATTAATTGATTCACTTTTGTTCCGACTCCAAAGTCGGGGAAATCTCTTTAAGCACAGCTGGAAACAGCCCCCCCCCCCTCAAAATTTAAAGAGAGAAGCAATGAGGGCGCATCCAGCAAGAAATTATAAGGAGAGATGTATAAAGAAAGGGAAGATACGAGTGAAAATATTGAGCATTTGGGACGGGGGCGCAGCGCCGGGGGAAGGGTGGACATATAAACTTACAGATGTTGAGGGCAGTGGGGGATTCCATGTTACAGTCAAGCACCCCAATGCAGGGGCTAGTAATATAAAAAAGAAGGGGCTCGAAGGGGAAAAGGTGGTAAGAAAACATGTTACAGCGTCTCCTCCTGCACCGGAACCCAGAGAGTGGGAGTAACCCTGCTCTCCCGATCCTGACCCTGGATAAGCGTACGAAAATGGCTCGGCGATTAGCCTGCAAAAATTGGCCGCCGGCCACGAGGGAGGAGCTCTTTAAAAAAGTGGGGGAAAGAAAAGGTAAAATAGAAATGTCTATGATACTTTTTTAAGTACTCATCCAGCAGGGGTTTGGCTCCCGAAATAATTGTCAAGCCTATTTTTTAGGCCAATTAAAAAAAAAGAAAAGCAACTAGAAAAAAACACCAGGAAAAACAAGAGAGAGAAAATGGACGCTCAGGTGGCCGTCCTCCCATTTTCTTTGCCATGCAGTCCGTTGGGCTGACCTGATTCAAGTCAATGTAGGCAGAGTGGGAAAGAGCCAAAGTACTGTGACTCAAGCTTGAGACTGAAGGCACTGGGGGATGTCCCGCTCCTCCAGGTGGCACGCCCCCAAGAATCTCATTGCCTTACTCATTTCTTATTTACATTTTATGAGTGACGGAGTGCAGTTTAAATGAAGATGCTGCATGACCGTATAATTAGGAGAGTCGGTCGATGTAGGTTTTGTTATCTTTACTGGAAATGGATTTGCCTCAGAGTTTCAAGTGAGGATCGGAAAAAAAAGCCGCGTCCAAGCAACTCTACAGAACTAAGTACTCCCGTAGCTATTCAATTTCGCTAAATTACTTTAGGATATGCAATGATATTTCGTTAACGATTAAATCCTTATATTTATTACAAAATTTGTGAGTCAGAGAGATTCATCTACACTTCATCCGGGAAGTATTCATCCGCCTACCTAATACCACAATTTGTTGCCCTAGTTCATGAACTGTCTATTGCAGGGAAACGAAATTATTAGAGTTCGAGACGAATGTATTAAAAGACGTACAAAACTTCAACAAGTTTGATAAAGAATGAAGGAATACTACTACTTTTGCGAAAATTTGCAATCGAAAAATAATCATACCCTATATAATTTGATTACTAATAGTCAAGAGTATAATAACCTTTTTGCTTAATGACACTCCTTAAACTATTATTATAGTTTTTGATTAAGTTCAAACAAATTTCGGATGGAATTTTGGCTCACTCGTCTTTGCAAAACTTTTCCAATTCATCCAAGTTCTTTAGGTGTCTCGCATGGACAATGACTTTCTGGTCATGACATAACTTATCTATCGGGATGAACTCAGGGGACTGTGATGGCCATTCCCAAACGCTTATTTTACCTCCCTTCAACAAGGGAGAAACCAATTTAGAAGTATGTTTGGGTTTATTGTGTTGAAAGACATCTTCATAGGGCTAAGTTGCGAGCATCACTCCATATAATCTTCAAGATTTTTTCCTCTTAGTATCCTTTATTGATGTCTATGTTGATTCGATGAAGTGTACCAAACGCCTGTAGCACCAAAACGACCTCATAACATAATAGATAGCCTCGTTTATTTTGGTATCAAAGCAGTTTAAAATTTTGGAAACGTCTCTATTTATACCGGGTGTCCCAGAAAAAAGTTAACCGTACTTTGAATTAGTATAACTCAAACACTATTGGAGATTTTTGGGGTCCTGCAGAAAGTGTTTTTTATTTAACAAATATTTATCTGTCGATTCTTGAACTTTCCTTAAATTTCCTATTATGATGTTGATACACTAATTGGTTTAGTGGAGGCTATCAAAAATATGTTTGCGCAAGGAGGTAAAATAATGAAACGAAGCCTAGGAAGGCTAGGCCACCGTGCACTTTCAAGAGAAGCGTAGGGAGCCTAGGTAGCCTAGGTCACTGTGCGATTCTTCAAGCAAAGCCTAGGCCATTTTACAGTGTTTTTTCAGCCACGCTGTGGTATGGTCTAGTTATTATTGCTTACTAAGCAAATCAAAGCGTTTCTGGGTAAAAGTTTATTTTCGTAGAACCTTTTTAATCATGCAGTTAACAAAAAGATCAACGCGTATTTGTAGTCACAAACTTTATTAAGACTGGCAGGATTAAACAAGTACAAGATTCATTTGAACAACGTTTTCCAGGTAGGCACCCACCAAGCAAGACCACAATTTGGAAAAACGTTCGCAAATACCAACATGAAGGAACATGCTTAAATCTAAATAAAGGTCGTTCGGGTTGTATGAGAACCATAAGAACAACAAAAATATCGGCCCGGCCGATAAGATGTACTATTTCGTCCGTGTTCCAAAATGTTTCACGTTTTTGGAGTACATTTATAGGGGACGGCTCGTGGGGGGTTAAACACGATGCGTGGACCGCACTACGATGATCCTGAGTTTCATTAAATTGGGGGGGGGGGGGGTCTAGGGGCACAGCCACCCAGTATATAATCCTAATTTTTATAATGTTCTGACGTTTACAGAGGTGAATGCTTTAACTACATCATGTCAGCGCCTTTAATCGTTTTGCGAATTATAATAGGGTTGGGGGTGGGGTATGACGTCAGAAATGACACGGGTGAACGATAATATTTGCACAAAACAATTTTTCCGGCCGGGCCGCTCGTCTACATGTTTACCCAAAATCGACATGTATCAGTCAGAAAGAATGGGTTACAATTGTTAAAGTCATCATTTAACCGCATTAATAAACATGACTTAAAATGTCATCCCTATAAGATGCATGCAAGAACTAGCTTCTTGAAACTGATGTTCCTTGTCGTAGACAATTTGTCGAATGGGTTATCCATCACCGCTGCTTAGAAAAATAAAAAATAAATTTGTATTACCCATATGAAGAGATGTTTTGGTTAAAAATGGATTTAAATATATTTGTTGATTTTAAACTTCGAAGTTTCCTTATTTTACTTCTTTGCGCAAACATAATTTTAATCGCCTCCACTAAACCCATTAGTGTATCAATATCGTAAAAGGGAATTTAATGAAATTTCCAGAATCGACAGATAAATAGTTGGTAAATTTGTTTTGTTTTGCAGGACTCAAAAATCTCTAATAGGTTTTGAGTTATACAAATTCAAAGTACGGTTAACTTTTTTTCTGGGATACCTTGTACACTCGTGCGACCTCCAAAGAAAACAACAACAAAAACAAAACTAGTTAAATAAAGGGGAGAAGGCCGGCCTCCCCCCCCCAAAAAAAAGTCTATAAGTCCACCAGTCAATGTGCACGAACTCGTCCCGAGTACAAGGGACAGACGGTAGCGACCCCGCCCATCCCAGGACCGGGACAGGTAACGAGCGCGGAGATCGCCCAGACTGGGACATTCAACAAGAATGTGCCGAACAGTCTGGGGGACAACGCAGTCTACTCAAATGGCGGTGCGTCCAGTGAGTGTGTCCAATTCGGAGACGACAGAAAGCAACCTGAAGCCTTCACGGCATTGGGGGGTAGGTCTATGGGAACAGTCGCGGCGATATGGCACGCAACTTTAAGTTCTCTTCGACTGTCTCCTATCTTCTTTGCCAAGCAGCCCGAAGAACTGCCCGTATTCCTGCCATGTAGTCAGGGTGCGGAAGAGCGAAATGCTGGTCCGGTCGCCCAAGTCTCGGGCCCTCATTTCCCGCAATTCCTACATGTCCAGGAACCCAGCAGAAGATAATCTCGACATCTGCCCGGCTCGCCAAAACCGTGGCGTCACGGATATCGCGGACCAGGGGATGCGGAGATTCCAATGCCCCGAGAGCACTCAGGGCGCTTTGTGAGTCGCTATAGATCACAATCCGGTCTCCGAACCGGGCACGTCGCGTAATCTCCCGTACCGAGTGGTGTATTGCCACCAGCTCGGCCGTGAAGACAGACGCAGCGCCTGGTAGAGCCCCGCTAACTTCAAACAGAGGGGATACGGCGTGGAAGCCGACCCCCTCTTGGGACTTGGAGCCATCCGTATACACTGGCACGGTTCCAGCGTGACACGATGTGTGCTCCAAAAAGGTCGAACGCAATACTCCCGGCGCTGTACAAGCTTTGGGAGCAGAGGCGTGGCGACAAATAGCCAAATGTGGTACTCCAGGGTGGCGTCCTGGGCAGAACCAGGGGCGCCACCGGCCCGAGAGCTATACCTAGCTCTCGAAGGAGTTTCAATTTTATGGAACGCGAGCATCTGGCGCTTGACTCGGGCCTTCATTCGGATCTACACTCTTCTTCACCCTTCTCTTCTGTCTACCCTAACTCCCAACATCGCAAATTGAATCCCTATGTTGCATCTTGCACCTGAAAGCTTGGATCTTGATTTTATTTTTTAAATTTCATTCTTCCTTTATTGGAAAGGGACGATTGGACGATAATAGAAAGCATGATCAATAGAAATTACGATAATTATAATTTTTCAATCAGGTTAAACAAAAAAATCGCAAAATTTAAGCAGTGTGTAAAATGTAGCATGAAATTGGAGGAAATATTCACTAAGAAATAGTGAAAAAAAGCCTTAGTTTGACCTTAACTAATGAAATAATTGCCCATAAATATTAGTTCATCGAGATATAAATTATATAGAGCAAATAATATAAAGGGATTAAAACTAGGTTTCTAATAAATAAAATATGACGTGAAAACAATCTTTCAGAGATAACAGAGGATGAATGTAATCACGGTATCATGAAGAAAAACACAACGATGTAAACAATAAAGACAGATATCACTAGATATATACCAAGTGTGAAATATTGCATCAGTAACCTTTAAATTCCTTTAAAAGAAGACGCCAAGATCAAAGAGCACATTAGAATTACGATTTAGTGATAGGGTTGGCAAGTTAACTAATGATACCACATAATTGCCATAATTTTCACCTATTATTCAGTCCTTTTACCTATTGTCTGCGTTTCCCCTCACCGTGTTCTTTCGAGAATGACCGTGTTTTTTTACAATTTTAAAAATAAAGCAAAAACCAACAATGGCATATCCGTAAAAACGTTTTAGATAGTAGTGAAGCCTTGTAGTTCTGGGAGAGGAAGATCAAGGGTGGATAGTTATCCCGAAGCGATCCTACATTCGTTTTCTGTCGCCTCTTGATCACTCATAGAAAACCCAACTTGCGCACTAATTTATGACGGACTTTAATAAATACAATAATCTTGTCAATAAACAATGTCCTACCAAAAAAAGACAACAAACTTCAAATCTATTTGAAGTTCGGTTACCTTTTTAGTGGGATACTATATCACAATGCGTCCCTAAAATTCAAAAGTGGGATAAAAACAAACGGGTAAGCCCCCTTTCCTCCCGAAAAACAAGGTTGTAAAACGCGCCAAACCTTAAATGCTTGGTTGGAGACTCAAGAAATACACTCTTTTCCTCGCCCTCTCTCTTTGCTTGCACAACACACCCGTACCAGACAGACCCTGTCGAGTGGAAATTTCCTACCCAGACACCCCTTACGGTGCATGGAAGTGGGGTGGGGAGCTCTCTTTGCTTTACGAAGGGCTGAAGGCCCTTGTCGTTTGGCGGACAAACATTACTACCACTCCGTCTGCAGCTTCCCATCTAACGAGGACGGGCCTCTGTTGTCTATAGACTCACCATCGATTGTCATTCCAATCGTTATGTAAATTCCATTATATGATCGGAGGACTTTTTCTACTACTGAACAGGGCCCAGAAAGTGAAATTAATTTAAATTTGGTCATCGCTACACCGAGGTTACGAATTTAAAGTGGGTTTTACTTACATACGAGTAACATAGCAATCTTACGATTCAACCTAGGTTGGGAAGGGGTGATTACTATGGTGGGATCTTCTGGATCCTATAGCAAACCCCCCTCCAGTTGCTCATTTCTTCGTTGGCACAAGGTCTTCTCTTCTTGGGCCGCCCCTTTGAAATGCCCTTATGTCCCTTGAATTCAACCCCTCCCCCATCACTTGGGGACGCCTTCACTGCTAATGAATCGCTCAAACTCTCTGAAGACCTGTGATGCCTAACAATCCCTCCATGTAGCATCTGGGAAACCCCATCAATCCCTAGGGAATCTTCCTGGCCCTCTCAAGAATTCCCAGACCCCCTCCCCCCAAGAAGGGAAGCCTCACAGAACTCAACCGAACCGTCCATTCGTTCGCGATCAACAACCAAGGCCGTGGTGATTCGAAGAGCTCCGATGTGCCCCCATTCACACGATAGCGCCTGTCATAGAAGTTAATGAAGATAGGCTGTTCGCTCGAGGACGACATTGGGAAAACGGCCTTCAAAAATCATCCCCACCTCCCAATGACAGTCAATTAGAGGTTGATAACCTTCCCACAATCCCCTTCCCTACTCATAAGTGAATGAAAAATAACACTAACACTTTTTAAATGACCCTGCAGGGGGTGGTCCCATTTCTTAAACTCGAATCTCATGCATACGACGAACTTCGTAGGGCGAGGTTGAGTCTATCAATCATTGTCAATTTGGATCTCTATGAATATTGCAACTCCTCTTCATCGTTTTCCTGATACGCCGTTTGTTGCAGAACAACTTTAGCGGCTCCTTCGCAAGTGCGAGCTGCAAGCTGCCTTGGTGCCGGGTGGGAGTCCTTGAATTTGGGGAGGACGCGGCCTCTTCCAATAGATCCAAAATTGCGTTTGGCAGTTTCTATTTGCGCATTTTTCTTTAATTGAATTATATATAGGGATGTAAACGCTTGGTTTCACAAATAATAATAATAATGAAGGATGTAATTGACCTGGAGTGGACTAAAAATAACACCGAATCATAGAGTTATTGGTTCAGGGAACGATCAAGTCTATACGGCACTTATCTATAAATTTTACCAGCAGTTGCTGAGAGGGACGCTGGATCCGCAAGGAAAAGTGCATAGTGCCAGGGGCAACTACTCAACGTAAACAACAGACTTTCAGCTCAAGGCTAAAATCTACTACATCGTTGGTATGCATCAATATATGACTGCAACGCACTCGTTACTACGAAGATGCAGATGTGCGGGACCAGGATAGAGTAAATTTGCCTCAAATTTACTGTCGTACCTACTGCCCATTATTTTTCTATTCTTCAATTTCATTTGCATCTCTTTTTATTGTGCATTAACCATTTATGTCCACCTTCATGTCGATTCGCCGAATCCAAGGACAAAACTGGCACATACCTATATAGATATAGAATAAAGACACCACGCAGATAAATATACATAGGTGATCAAAGAGGCACGAAGATAAATGTAAGAGAAAAATCAAACAAACATAAACGAAACAAAATTCAAGCAGTTTATTTTTTTCCTTACCAAAACATTTTTCACCATTTTACGCGCCAAATTCTAAAGACCTGGAGAACGAAAGAATTTCGTGAAATGTCCTTGGAATAAATTTGGGTAGATTTGGAACCGTTTTGGAAGGAGGGTGAAGATGAACGACGGCAAAATGTTAAATAAAAGAAAGCTCTCTGCCATCAAAGGAAGCAGGATACTGAGCAATTGGATAAAAAAAGAGAGAACGACAGTGACGGTTATGACAGAAACGAAACTAACTGTAGTACATAATCAATTAAAGAAATTGACACACTCAATTTTCCAGTTATATTTACAAATTAAGAGTAAATATTTTTAAAAGCATTAATAAAGCTTAACTATTCATAATTTGTTCACTTTCCTTTAGCAGCTGTACGAACGGCAGCACGCATAGATTTATGATTCGAGATTGAAATTATAGTTCAAGCTTTTTATGACTATGTTTGCTGTAAAGTCTCGTCGAGCATTTTTAGTGGCGTGCGAGTCAGGTCGCAAACGACTCTACATTTCACTATGTCGGTTGGTCGGTCCCCATTTAGCTTTTTTTTTTGTAATAACATTGTAACTATTCGGCCGATTCTAACGATATTCGAAACCATTATGTTGTTTTACATTCTCTTTCGATATACAATTGCCAAAGTCGTCCAAAGATAGCCCGGGAATTATTTTGTTTTGGCAATGACATCATAACTTTTCGGCCGATACTCTGCTAGGGAAGCATAGAATAGGCTATGCTATGCTAGGTTATACTTTCTTACAGAAAGAACTTTGTTCCACAGGCACTCCTTCGGCGTGTGGCCTACGGCCCATTTGCTATTCTAAACCGCTTTTTTTAATCCCCTTTATAGACTCTATTTTAACACCCTGAAACATTTTTTAAAAGTTAAAATCTGCTCGTGAAGCCTGCTCACGTAATATGCTTACTGATAATAGGAATGATTCCCGTACCGTCTTCCGCCTGCTCTCCCGTCTTACTTCCCCAGCCCAGGTCTCCTCACCTGCTACTCTCTCGAATTTCTTCGCAGATAAGGTCACTAACCTCCGTGCCTCCCTCCCTCAGCCTTCAGTCCCGGCTCCTGTCATTCTCCCTGACTTCCCGCCTCAGCCGCTTATCGTTTTCCCCGCTGTGACCGCGTTGGAGCTTACAGCCATGCTCTCGCATTCTAAGAAATCGGGCTCCCCAAAGGACATTTTTCCGCCTAAATTGTTATGAAAAATTCTGCCTGCTATCCTCCCAACGCTTCTTCACCTGTTCAACACTTCACTTGCAACTGGTCTTGTTCCCTCTTCCTTCAAACGTGCCCACATCCGTCCGATTCTTAAAAAGCCTCAACTGAACCCCCACTGACCCTTCCAATTATCGCGCGATTTCGCAACTTCCTTTCCTTTCTAAGGTTCTGGAGAGAGTGGTTGCTTCACGCATCAACAGTCACATGGTGACTTGTAACATTGATGAAACCTATCAATCTGGTTTCAAGTCAGGTCACTCCACAGAAACCGCCCATCTCAATGTGTCCGATTGCTTACAAAGAGCCACGGACAGGGGTTGTGCCTCCATCCTCATTCTACTCGACCTCTCCTCTGCCTTCGATACTATTGACCATACCGTCCTACTTGATCGTCTCCACTCTTTCCTCGGCATATCAGACACCGTGCTTGACTGGTTCCGCTCTTACCTCTCGTCTCGTATCCAATCCGTTGTGATTGACGACGTTTCATCCGACTCTACCCCCATTCGCTTTGGAGTGCCACAAGGCTCTGTCCTTGGTCCTCTACTATTTCGTATCTACCTTCTCCCTCTTAGCTCCCTTCTCCGTAATCTCGGTCTATCCTTCCACCTATATGCTGATGACACTCAAACTTTCGTTTCCTCATCCCCCACGTCTCTTGCCTACTCTATCACTGACCTCCTGGCTGCCTACTCCTCCATTTCCAACTGGCTCTCTACCAACTTCCTCAGGCTTAATCACTCCAAAACTGAGGTCCTCCTCGTCGGCACTCTCTGCTAGGCTAGGCTAGATTAGTCTAGGCTAAGTCATACTATGCCAGGCTAGGCTATACTATGCTAGCTACGCTAGAGTATGGTATGGTAAGTTTTACTATTATAGGGAATCATAGACTAGACTTGGTTATACTAAACTATGCTAGGCTAGGCTATGCTATGACATAATCTACTATGTTATATTATGCTATACTATGCTAGGCTAGGCAGGATTTACTATGTTAGGCAGTCTCGGCTAGTCCCTACTATGCTAGGCTTTATTATGCCTGGTGAGGTAATACTATGGTAGGCTATCCTACGGTAAGCTAGGGTTTGCCAGGCTACTATTCGATATTATACTAGGCTATGCTATAAAATATACTATTCTAGACAGTACTAGGTAATACTAGGATATGCTATGCTAGGAGATACTATACTACATATACACTATATTATACTTTACTATACTGTTTTGCTATGTAATGATATAATATACTATGCCATGCTATACAGGGTGGGGCAGAGAGGACGGACGTTTTTGAAATGTCTATTACTCAGCCCCAGGGGAGGGACATATGTCTGGCAGGTACCATTCTGCTCGTGGTGTCTTAACACTTTTTCTTTTCTTTTCAGGTGAAGCCAAGGCGCTGTGGACGATAGAGCATCGAGTGTTTGCCTCCGACAGTTACGTGAAGAATAATGAGTCTGTTACAGCAGTTCAGCGTGAATTTCGGCGCCACTTCAACATTCACCAAAATAAGGCTGTTCTCACCCGTAACACACTCTTACGCTGGGTTAATGCACTTCATAACGAGGTACACTAATGAATAGGAGACCGTTTGGGGCCCCACGAACGGTACGGACCCCGGAAAATGTGGAATGTGTTAGACAAATTTTGCTGCGGAGTCCGAATCGCTTTGCTCGTAGGCATCGGTAATCGATCGGCAAGGTGTATTGTGCATGAAGACCTGCAGTTCCATCCCTACAAATTGGTCATTGGGCAACAGTTGCAACCAGGGGACTCTGAACTGCGGCTTAAGTTCCCAAATGACCACCTCATTTTGTTAATGAGTGATGTAGCTCATTTTCATCTCAATGGCATGGTAAAAAACAGAACTGTCGTTATTGGGCTCTTCAAAATCCCCAAAAGAACTGCATCAACGACCACTGCACAGCCCAAAAGTAACAGTCTGGTGTGCTGTTGGATAAGCTGCCGTCATTGGTCCTTACTTTTTTGAAGACAATAATGGAAATGCTGTTACTGTGAACTCAGAGTGTTACATCGGGATGATAAACAACTTCTTTATGCCTGAATTACGAAGAAAACGTATGCCTATCCGACGTGTGTGGTTTCAGCAGGATGGGGCCACGGCCCACACAGCCAGTGCATCAATGGACATTCTTCGCCCTCTCTTCGGTGACCGCCTCATTTCCGGGTTTGCTGACACTCCTTGGCCCCCTCGGTCCCTTGATTTGTCCATGTGTGATTACTTCTTGTGGGGAAACCTCAAAGCAGGTGTGTATGAGCATCAGCCCCGTACATTGGACGATTTGAAGGAAGCTATTCGCGTGGAAGTCGCCAAAATCAACAGAGCGTTGCTGGAGAGAGTGGAGGCCAACTTCCAAGAACGCTTTCAGAAATGCATCAATGAAAACGGACACCACATGATGGATGTTGTTTTCCACACTTGATTTCGTCAAATGTTAATTCAATACGAACACATTGATGTCAATAAAATTTGTTTGAAGCTAAAATGAATGATTTTGTGAACCTTTCAAAAACGTCCGTCCTCTCTGCCCCTACCTGTACTATGTTATAATATAGATAAGCACCAATATGCAATAATATGCTATAATGTGCTATGCTGTACTATTCTAGACTATGCAATTAGGGTGTAATAATTTTTTCGCCTTTCCAATTCCATAAATGAGATGTGACGAAATGACGAAAAGTTAAGGCCCGCCATTTTAATTAAAAAAATATATATCATGATCACTAACTCTATAATTTAAGAAGGGGATTTTTTTTTAGTATTTGAATAATAATTTCATCTTAGTTTGGTTATGACTTATTTTTTTAGCAAAGTTATTTCTAATAATTCTTTTATAATATCAAAACAAAATGGTGAAGTTCAGAAATAAATAAGTACGAAAATTTTGTGAAGTTCAAAAAATTTATAAAAATTCAACCATGGCTGCTTTTTTTTAGATTTTAAATTTTAATCTTGCTAGCGAAGCTCAAGCTAGTGGCGAAGCCATTGCCTGGTTTTAATATAATTTAGCTCTGCTTTTTAATAAGCTTTTAGAAAGTTGACTTTTTAGTCACGGGCGAGTCTACATCTCACTATGTCGGTCGGTCCACGTCTTGCTTTTTTTTAATAACATTGTAACAATTGTAACGAAATTTTAAACCCAATGTTGTTTTATATTCTCTTTCGAACGATATAATTGCTAAGGTCCTCCTAAGGTTATCCCGGAAATTAGTGTATTTTTTGCAATAACATCATAAGTATTCGGCTGATTCTAAGGAAATTTGAACCCCTTATATTGTTTTACATTCCCTTTCAAATAATATAATTGCCAAAGTCACCCAGTGAGTTAATTAGTTGTCTGTTTGTTTGTTTTTTTTTGGGGGGGGGCAATAACATCATAACTATTCCGCCGATTCTAACGAAATTTGAAACCCTTAAGGTGTTTACAGTTTCTTTCGAATGATATAATTGCCAAAGTCCTCCCAAGGTAACTCCGGGAATTATTCAAAGTTTTCAAAGTCGTAAGGACATAAATCAGAATAAGTGAGGGCACGCCACCTTTTGATTGGTCAGCAGACCTTGTTCATACGTGGTTAATGATCGAGTATTGATCACACGTGGTTATAAGATACATTTGAGGGGATTACACGACCCAGGGAAGAATTATTTGAGTCTCTCGTTTTGTGCCATCGAACTCTAATATGATCAATTAAAAATATTGGCCCAAGCCCGTCTTTAAGAATAGCCGTAGATTTTTACATAATTAGGAATCATCAAAGCCCCTAAGGTCTACTCGAGACTAGTTTAGGAAAGAGGGAAAAGGGTGGAAGCCAGAGGTGAAGGGGACATTCGCGGAGCAATGACACGCAACTTTCAGTTCCCCTCGGCTGTCCCTCATTTTCTTTGCCGGGCAGGCCGGAGGGCTACCCTGATTCCTGCCATGCAGGCACTGTAAGGAAGAGCCAAACACTGGTCTGGTCGCAGAGTCCTCGCGGACTCTTTGGCGCCCTCATTTTCCGCGATTCTCAGATGTCCAGGAATCCAGCAGAATATAATCTCGATATTCACCCAGTTCGCGGCAACGGAGCGTCACGGGTCGCGCGAACCAGAGGGTGTGGAGATTACAATGCTCAGAGAGCACTCATGGTGCTTTGTGAGTCGCTATAGATAACAATCCGGTCTCTGGACCAGAACGATGCGTTATCTCCCATAACGAGCGGTGTATTGCAACCAGCTCCTCTGTGAAGGCAAAAACAGTTCCTGGTAGCGCCTAGCTGACTTCAAACAATGGGGATAGGGCCTTGAAACCGACCCCTTCTTGGGACTTGGAGCCATCCATATACACTGACACGGTTCAAGTGTGACACGGAATGTGCTCCAAAAAGGCCGGACGCAATAAGCCAGACGCGGTGGAAGCAGAGACATGGCAACAAATAGTCAAATGTGGTACCCTCCAGGGTGGCGTCCTGGGCACAACCAGACTCGCTACCGGCCCTAAGCACCGGTTCCCAGGCGGAAGCCCGCGTAGTGGATCGAGTCCACCTTCCACAATACGTGTTGGCTTCTGATGCAAAAAACTCGCATTCGTCGTCAAGGATCAGTAAAAAGGCACCTCAAGTGCTGAACATCACGGAACGAAGAATTTCCAGGGTGCGGGTACAAGGATACGATGCGAATCTACCAGCTCCAGGCAAACGCCGTTTAGGAACAAGTCTGGGTAGGGATGGGACCGTGGATGGCGGCAGAAGTGCACCACCTTTGTCTTGGCCAAAGAAAACCAAAACTGGCAGTTTCGGAATATAAAGAGATGCGGTTCAATGACTGTTGGAATCGACGCTTCAGAATTGGCATCTGGGCCACATCAAAAGAGATCGAAAGGTGGTTCACGTAGAGCGTAGCAATAACATCTTCCGATAGCACCATGATTATACCGTTGATGCCCATTGCCCATGGCAAATCGACGATCTCGCAAAAATTCAGATATAAAGATTGCGAGGCGTCCCTTCACCCACCCACCCCTCCTTCGCCTGGAGTCTCCATGATACCGTATCGCAATGCGGTATCATAGGCCTTCTCTAGATTGAAAAACAATGACATATTGCTCTCTGAGAAG
The DNA here is from genome assembly GCA_963969495.1 of Ceratothoa steindachneri. Taxonomy (NCBI): domain Eukaryota; kingdom Metazoa; phylum Arthropoda; class Malacostraca; order Isopoda; family Cymothoidae; genus Ceratothoa; species Ceratothoa steindachneri. The sequence continues at coordinate 69,316,271 of OZ018335.1, read as the reverse complement.
GAAAACCTGGCAGACGGCATTTTCCAGTCGGAACAAAGCATCCGACGTCGAGTGGAACTTGCGGAAGCCCCACAGTGCAGAAGAAAGGTGTCCCCCGCAAATGGAAAGGTATCCTGCGAGAACTTGCCAGGAACCCTTTTGACTCGCTTCCAGACGTTTGCATTGAGGGCGCCATCCCTTTAAGTAAAGAGTCGTATGCTTGCCCGGAAGAGCGACGGACGTGCTTCGGAACATAACGGAACCTAGCCCTATCTCGACGAAATTCACCGACAGTGAAATCGTTCGGGCGGCGCTTATAGCTCTTGTAAGCATAACACTGCTTTTTGAGGACTGTCTCACTCGCTGACCACCACGGAAGCGGCTGGCGTGCTAAACGGCCAGACGTTCTAAGAATAGTAGTTAGGCCCATGGCGATGAGGTTGCCGGAGAACTCAACGGTCTCATCGACCGACCTAAACTCCTCGAATAAGAGGGAAAAATCTGTCATTTCCTGAAATGCAAGCTACCTCGCCCGCGCCAAGCAACACCAGGTCGTCAAGGACCTGAGCCCTAGGATTTATCGAGTAGTCTCCTCAAAGGGGCTGTCTATTTGTCAAATCTTCGAGGGAGGAGGGGGAGAGAGGGGAAAGCCCTGGTTTTAGCCGAGGCTAGGTCCGAACCCTTTGTGCCGCCAGCTGTACTATGAGAGCATCGGAGGGGGGGGGGGGGGGTAGAACCCACAGAATGGTAACGAATGAGCGCAGAAACGACTGTGCCTATAGACCGGGGGATGCTAGGAGCAGAGTGTTTTTTTTAACTGAGGTGTGAGACGTCCTAGGTAGCCACTGGGCACGCCAAAACCAAGTTCTTAGTCTCACGAAAGGAGAGACGATCCGGAGTCTGAACGGCCATGATTTCCTTCTTTAGGTGATTCACGCCAAATTGCTTCGAGGAAGCAGGGTGCGGCTCTCTGCAATTGACACACTTGGCCACACACGATAAGAAACAATGAACTGAGAGCATAAAAATCTGGAAAACCATCCGGAGACTTAACCTTGACAGCGGGAAACACGACACGTCCGAAGGCAACAAGACAAAACTTGCAAACACATAACACACAGCGTCAGAATTACTAACGGAAATCATGAAACCTAACACAAAGCAACAAATATACATATTTGCAAAAGAACACGACCTACCGATACAATTCACCACAAAACTGGTATTCCACATTATGTGCCCTCCCCCCGGTCCCCCAGCCTCTGGCCATGAGATCTAAAACATACACCTAAAATCCTTAGGTTTAAGGGGTTCGATGACGTCATACAGATCTTCAAACACAATCTCCAATAGCTCTCAAATGTTTGGAAATTTTACACATATTTCTCAAGTCGAACAAACCGCCCAGCAGCATACTACCTTATCTACCTACTCTGCAGCAACCACCTCACCGCACCCGAAGATCATGAAACGTCTAGTTCTAAAGAAAATCAACCAACACATTCCTGTACATACCTCCCAACATGGATTCCGGATATTGCACTCCACAACCACTGTGCTTACCAACATTAGCCGAATCATAATGGATGCATCGCATTGCCTTTTCCACCTTCACCTCCCTCTCCAAATGATACCATCACACTACCCAGCCCTGTTGATGACGTCGCCATACTCGCCCAACACACTCATAAAACCCACGCACTTAGTGTTCGACATCTCTATATCACAAGATTCGGACGCGGCTGCACCAAAACCTAAAGTCCGTTTTACATTCAAACTTCCCCTTTACCTTCTTAACAACTACACACTTTATTACAACAAATATCCCCGCAAATAAACACTCCACACCCCTTAAATAGAACACCTACAGTGCTCAGTGTCACGCTGAATACAAGATTAACTTTCAGACAAAACACAAAAATGAACACACTGCGAGCAGTCACAGGAACCGGGTTGGGACAATCGAAGGAATCCATCGTATGTAAACCCGTCCCTCACTCGGTTTATCCCTCAAAATCGTGGGCATCCACACTCACTTCAACACACTAACGGTGGTGGCTGTAATAGAGTGAAGTGTTTAGTAGCATTATTTTATTGTGATCCTAGTCACAATCAGGGTCATTATACTTGGCTTAATTGTCGAAAGAGCAGTCACAAAATAGTATTGCCAGTCGTTTTAGTCAAGTGGAAAAGAGAGGGAATGAGAGGAGTAGGTCGGGTGTGAGTTGGCGAGGCCAGCTGTACGCCACACCGCGACACTCCACTGCCTGACAAGGAGCTACTTCCCCACTTCACCTCTTAGGTTCAGGTGAACGAAAATAATTGTCTGAACAGGAGTAACGCAACCAAGGAGGGATCGCCAACAACTCTGTTTCGGCCCATTTGATCGTAGCAACCAGACAGGAGAATGGTCCTCGCCGTGGTTCGGATTTCATGCGTTTGCTCATGGACTCGACGTCGCTGAGATTGGCGCAGGGAAACTGCAAAATCTCGACCAATCCTGGAAAAAAAAACACACTTACCTTCTTGTGCATACACATTTCCGCACAGGGATCGCTCATGAACTTTCAATGCACGTCTCTCAAATACACAAATACAGACACCGACTGAAAGGAACGGATGCGCACAACTCACGCAAAAAGCCATGTTAGTAGCGCACTCAAACATCCATAAAATACACAACGCCCCTCCCCCCGAAAAAAAGAATGAAAGTCAGGCTCGTTAAAAAAGAAGGTGGAGTGTCACCAGTGCAGGTCCCCCCGACCCCGTCATCCAGAGCCCTAATTGGGATCGTTTTCTTTTCTCACGTCGAACGCAATAGGCGGGGGTCCGCACACTCTCAAAAGGGAACGTGGAATTGATACTAGGGGGTTGTTGGTAGTGGTGGGGTATGTAAGAGGGTGGCGGAGGGGAAAACTGGTACAGAGAATAAGGGAGTGAAAAGGGATCGAGGACGGGAAGATTTTCTATAATACACTCGCGATTCATACAACAGAGGATCACGGGGACCTAATGTATGCCCCCCCCCTCCCCCCGACGCATTGGCTCGAGAGGTTGTCTGGAATCATCTGGACGCGAGTGGTAATGTGAGGTGGAGGATTAAACGGATCAAATGTCGGGGAAGAGAACAGAAGAACTGGTAAAACATGAAGCAAGGCCGAGAGACAGTAAAGAAAGAAAAAAGTACCGCGGCGCACACTAAAAAGGGCACCTCGCTCCTTTTTTTTAAATAGCTTTGTAGAAGACGTGGTGCAGTTAGGCAGAGTGAAAGTGTGGGGTAGGTTAATAGCTTAAGTAAACAACTTTGGAGATTTAGGGAGATGGATGGCACTAGTCCCCTGGTTCTCACTTGTGGGTCCTTGCATGGGGTAGAGAAAGTAAAAAAAAATGACAACACTATCTCGTTTTCTCCCAATACCCACTTCATCAACTGCCTTTCACGGACCCACTCAAATGTTATCTCTGAACACTATATTATTCAATTCGGTTTAACTCTTCCTTCTCAAATTAACCTCCCCAATGGTCGGGTCGCACGGTAGACTCATCCATTGACCCTAGGCTGATGTCTCGGGATCCCGCCTCACTTCTCCCGGATAACCCCACTGTCTCCCTCTTTTCTGACATGAACCTATCCCTCCGCTCCTTTCCGCAGTCACTCACTGTCCTCCTACCTAGACACCCACAATCCCCTTCGCCCTGCCACTTATCGCAGATCCCGCGCCCCTTGGTTCTCCAACACGCTAATAGAGGCAAAAAAACACAGAAGAGCATTCCATATGCCTCTTCGTTCTGCCCACACCCGAGGCATGGGGGCGAAACAAGCTTCCCTCACGTATTATCTTACAAATCATGCATGCACAGCCCTACTGCGACCCTCCTGCGAGGCTACTACCCGTAAAATCCTTGACTAAAACAAACAAACCCTCGGGCCCTTTTCAAACTCCTCGCTCATCACTTGTCTCCCATGCTACCCCAAGCTCCTACCCCCCTCCTCCCATTTTTATAGGAAAAAGTAGTTAATATTCTGAGATCTCGCCTTCGTCTGGCCCCCGTTCCACTGTAACCACCCTTACCCCACCTCTCAATCTCAATTTCCTCACCCCGGTCTCCCCTGACGAGCTGGTCTTTTCAATACTTGGCTCATCGAAAATAAACCTCTCCGTTTGACACTTTCCCACCTAGTCTCGCTGTTTAGTTCCTACCTTTCATCCTACCTCAGCCATTGGGATCTTCAACACCTCCCTGTCGCTAGGTGAGGTGCCTTCTTAGTTTAAACCTAATACTGTCCGTCCGATCTTAAAGAAACGAAATCTTGGCCCTAATAATCATTCGAATTATCGTTCTATATCTCAACTTGCATTCCTATCCAAGGCACTTGAGAGGGTAGTAGCTGCTCGCACTACTGCATACTTAACCTCTTCCAGAATCGAAGAAACCAAGTCCGGCTTCAAGGCAGGTTACAGCTCTGTATCGGCTCTCCTAAGTGTGAGTCACCGACCCCGCCACGAGGCCGACCTTGGTGCTTCTCGATCTCTCTGTAGCATTTGACACCGTTGATCATTCCGTTCTTCTTAACCGCCTTCGTGACTTCCTGGGTGTTTCTGGAACTGCTCTAAACTGGTTTCGCTCTTATCTGTCATATCGTACTCATTTTGTTCACAACAGGGGTGAGGTCTCTCGGCCAACTGCTGTGTCCTACGGTCATCCTCAGGGTTATCTCCTTGGCCCGATCCTCTTTCATATCTACCACCTTCCTCTAGGCGTTCTTCTGCGTCGCCTAAGTCTATCCTTCCATTTCTACGCTGATGACATCCAAATATCTCTCTCCTCCTAACAAAGCTGGTTCGACGTGACCCTCAATAATATTTTAGTGGGGCCATCCCACTTGGATGTATTCCACCTGAGGTAAAGTTGCAATTGAGCTTCCACTGCATAGCTGTTGCATGTAATGCTAGCACAGGAAGTGCTACAAATCCCTAAAGCATGCAACAACCTCCCTCCGCTCTAACCTGGTCGCCTCAGGATAGCCTACTTAATTGTGGAACGTTGGTGGAGCTTATAGCTCAGTGTGAAGGATCAAAGCTTTCTCCTTGTATCTCCTAAGCGGTCGGAGGGAGCAGAGATTCCATCTGCTCCCCGGGAGCTATAAACAACAACATTGTTACCTCTCGCCTTGATTACTGCCACACTTTTCTCACTGCAGCCCCCAACACTACAATTCGTCTAGAACTATGCAGCTTGAGTTATTCTCCGTCGATGACAGTTCTCTCGTGCCACACCCCTGTTCCGCCCCCTTACCTATCCTCCATACTGGCTCTGTCCAGACAACAAAGAGCTCTTCGTTCGGGAAGTGCCCTCCTGCTTTCGCACTCGTCTGTGGCGTATGGGGGGGGAGGTGCCTTCTCAGTAGTTGCTCTTAAGCTGTGGAATGGTCTGCCCGCTTTTATAAGCTCCTCTTCCTCGCTCGGCACTTTCAAGCGGGTTTTGAAAATCCATCTCATCTCTCAGACCTTTCCTTGCAGATGGAAGGATGCCCTTCAAAGGCTTCAAGGTCTTGAAGGAGGCCATATAAAATCTTCTTATTATAAGTACCTATAATAAATACATACGAAAAAATAAGCAATGGCAAGCGACAAAATCAATCCAAAAAGGACGACGATAGAAAAAAATTTTCCTGTTTGACCACGCCCCCAATACCAGTAACCATCCGACATCCGAAAATTCCGCCCACTTATAGCCCTTGTGCATCTGCAACCTCTCCTACCGTCAAACGCACGCCCGATTCCTGTCTAATTTGAGAAATGCGTTTGCGATGTGTACGTTCGGGCCACGGTCGGTCTTCTGCCGCTGCGTCGTTTTGTCCTGATAGCAACGAGCTGATGCCCCCATCACGATTCGCCCTCCTCAACGAGGGGCGGGGAGGGGGATCTTTTTAGGATATTCCCACCTGCAGAATCCTGACAGCTCTGTCGGATGACCCGCACCACTCCCCTTCATCAGAGCGTCAGCTCTAGACAAAACCTATAGGTGGAGATGCCAAAGATTTTTGAATGGTGGAATGAGACTTACGAGGGATGGAAGTGATCCAAGAACAAGCCGGAATATCACCGACTCCAAAACCTTTCGTTATCTTTGACCAATGTACAACCAATTATGCCCGTCTGTGTACTTGTCGGAGGGCAGCCGGGTGGAACATCACAAACCATGGTGCAGCTGACATCCACACGAGAGCGTATCCTACTGCCCACAACGCCCGCAGGTGGATCTGCGGCTATATATCTTCCACACTTATCTCCATCTTCACTTTCTTTACAGATCTCCCTTTACCAACTTTTCGGCGGAGATGACCTCGTTGGTTTTTGCATTTTAGCTATAATTAAGTCACAATAACAGTATATCTATGAGCATTGTGCGTCTATTTATATCTACATGATAGTTTATGGGCGTCTATTTCTAGATACTCGTCGCCCCCCTCCCCCACGTACGCAAACCCCGTCCTCTCAGAAGCATAACTTCCAGCTTCATATCCCCTTCAAGTTCACCTGCCTCCCGCTTTCGACCGAATCGCTGACGGGGAAGCTTGCGGTTCCTCCCTCCCTAACCCCGCCCTAAATAGGCGAGAGCGGCAAACGGAGTCGCCCTCTTTCAAAACCCTCTCCCATATTGAGCTCCGCAGTGGGGGTGGAGTCGCTCGACGCGAATTCGGACACTTGGACAAAGTCGAAAATAGGAACCGGTCAGGATTGGCCGTTACTGTCGCAGCCCCTGTCAATTAGGGGTGCTCCCCCTTCCCCATCCTAAGACAAAATAGATTTCCAGAGCTGCTTCAGGGTTAGAACCTTCGTACGACTAACTTTTTAAGTATTAATTTTGATTTGTCTACTATCCCCCCCCCCTCCGGCTTTTTATTGCTGTTCTTAGTCACATTTTCCTCCGTTCCACTTTCAATTATTTCACCCTACCAGCACTTATTCCTACAATAGTGAGAATGGTTATTGTTTTTTTCTCCGCACGGTAATCTGCCAATTCGGAAAAATAGCCTTCCTCCGCTGCAAAATCATCCCTCTTTTGGTGTGGCTCGGACTGTGTACCTCCTTTTCAATTTCCACATTGTCTAACTCCACCTCTTTCAGGAACCTCCCTTCTAACGCTCCCCAACCGAGATGCTGCCGTTGATTTTCCGCTTCCTCGATCTACTTCTTTGAAGGAGGAGTGATTGGCCTCAGCCAGTTTCGGGTTTTAGCATAACCATCCATACCCATCGCAAACTCCTCTACACCTTAATTACCTCTATTTTAGCGATAGGTCTCCCGAGTTTTAAAGGAAAAACTCTCGTAGCCAACGAGGGTTTTTAAGAAGCCAGTAGAGGCAAATAATTGAAGAGAGGTGAATACAAAACAACAGTAGTGAAAAGGATTAAAGACGACAAAGGGTGCAATATTAAACTACCATTACTGCTGAAACGGGCAGAGATCCTGGTCGCCAATGTCGATGAGCCTGTAATTTCTTGGTTAATTTTATAGGGTGATGGGGGTTCAGCACTGGTTAGCAACGTGACTTAGTTGTGGTCACGGCAGGCTGCCAAGCAGTAGAAACTCTATATTATATTGGGTCAGGGGGTTCCGACCAAAGGATAGGGAGCAAACAGGAGTGGGTCTTTATTCAAGCTTAATTACCACTTTAGCTGAACTTCTTTGACTAATTTTATAGCTTTCGAAAGTTCCAATATCAAGCTAGTAGGTGGTGACCCTTTGGAGAATTCTGAGCTAAGCTACTGTTTACAACAATGTCTGTCAGAGAGAGAGAGAGAGAGAGAGAGAGAGAGAGAGAGAGAGGGAGACACGGACGGGAATGCTACGCATCAATTATAGCAGATTAGCTAATTTAGTTACAGCAGTCGAGCAAAATTCGAGTCAAAAATATGCTAATGAGATCGGCTGCTTTTGAAGACACTTAACTTCCGTTCGAATAAGACGTCTCATATAGCGAGTCTAATTTTAACAATGGGAGGCTCCGCAAGATGTCGTGAACTGTCTAAAAATCACTTCCGGCGGCTCTGTATAAATAGTAAAGCATCGGCCTGGGCAAAATTAGTATTTTGCCAAGAGGACACGACGCATAAGGTAAGGCCTGCAGACTCTTATTGACGGCCGAGTGCAGGGGGAAATTAAGTTGTGATAAATGTTAAATATTGACTAAAACATTCATTGTCCTCCGAATAATTCCAAACTTAAATAAGACTCGACCATAACTATTGAAATACGATCCAGTGCCCTGATTGCTTGCACTGTCCCTATGAGTGTCTATTTTGTCTCTCCTTATAGCTTCTTGCTCTCGGCCTCCCATACTCCAAGAGCACGAAGACAAGAAAAAAAAATTATCGATGTAAGCTTCCTAGAGAGGGGAGAAACTTCTACACTGCCAGAGTCGAGCCCAGCTTCCCCCCGGCAAAATACTCCCTCGATCCCTACTATCGAGGATGGCAGTGGTTACTGGAAGACGGGTTGTATCTTCCGTCATAACTTCGAACAGGCTGAGTACTAATCGGCCCTAAGTGCAAACCCAACGTGTTGTTGGAAAGTAATCGAGCTCGACGCTCATACCCCTGCTCATCTTGAGCAGCAAAATCTTTGGGGGGCAGATCCACCAGGAATTGGGGTTCCCTTTGTCGGTCGCGTGCGGCCGCTTGTGTATACTCACGGCTCCCACCTGGAGCCAACATTCTATACCTATTCGCCCAGTTATTCCTTTGCATATCATCTTTCATGTCCATTATTTTATTGTTGTTTGTACAGTAGTAAAGGTTATTTTGTTTCGCCTAGTTTGATATCCAGAACCTCCTAGATAGTTGATTTAATTCTGCCAAGTGTAGCTGTTGCCATAAGGAAACTAGTCATTCCTAGGAGATTTATTGCAACCCATAGTTAAATTGCATCATTCGAGGCAAGGCCCAATTACCGATTTGCCCACGTGCTATCCGCTATCCTTTCCGAGACACGGAAAGCAAACGGAGGTCAGGAAATCTAACAATGTCCTAGGCATATAGATGACAATTTCCGGAACTAGGTGAAGCCAAAATAAATTTACTATTTTTATTACTGCCCAATGCACTAGTAGGGGATTAAAATGGAAATCACAATTAATAATGCTAAGTTGGTAAATGGGCATTTGTATTTATAACTGAGCCGATCGCTCCTTGAGGGTAAAATAAGGCCGGACAAGAATCGTTGATATGATTCTTAGAACGGAGGAGAACATAAGTTGGAGGGAATCTCTTAACGACCTGGAGGGACCAGAAGAAGGGATTGGTTACACCATCACAAGGAAACGTGTCTTCAAAAGAGAGGGGCTTCTTATTCAACAGGAGGGGGGGGGGTATGACATGACTTCGCGAGGTGGGTCAACTCGTATGACTTGCTCTTAAATTGCGTTGAATTTAAATTATAACATTGGTCCGAGGGGACTGAATACCTATCGCTTCTTAATATATATATATTTAGTATAACTTAAAAGATCATGATACAATGCTGGAAGCGGGTCTGTCATAAAATTAGTTACCTGTTATTCTATTTAATTTACTTTTTTTGTTCATTTACTATATTTCGTTAATAATGATTTCTTTAAAAAAATGAGAAATGCTTGAGAGGAAAATTTTAAAATGAGGTAAACAAAATTAATACAAATAACTGAAGATGATTCACCCGGAGAGTTTGTTAGCCATAAAATCTGGAACCAGTTGGCACCAGGAAAACATCTATAAAAACCCAAATGATGTTGCTAATAGGACGAGCAGGGCTATTGATAGTATCAACATCTACGAAAGGACGAACAAGATCAAGACCAATGTTCAGAAATTCAAAATGATTCCTATGGGCCGCCGGAAAACAGCGGACGTACTGGTGCAGGAGGAATTCTATGAATACTCCAGGGAAGGCCGGGTTCTTAGCCTGAAGTTAACCTCCGATGGGTACAACGCCCACTACATAGAGAAGATAGCCACTGCTACGAGATTACTGCGGGCGCTCTACCGATTCAAACATCTTTCGGCAAGCAACAAGAGGAAGCTTTATATGTTGCTAGTGAGGCCGGTTCTCCTATACCCCGCCATTCCCCTCCATACCCTGAGCAGATATGCATCAAAAAGGCGCAAGTAGTCCAAAACAAAGCATTAAGATTCATAACCAATGTTACGCTGTGGGACCTCATTCCCTCAGATGTTTTACACGAGCTAACGGACATTGAACCCTTAAATGTTACCCTAAGTAGACGGGCACGAAGTATTTGGCAGAAGGTTTACTAAACCATGCCAGGGGAGGTGCTGCACCCTATACGACTACCAGACGAGGAATTACGAAACTTAAGATTTAGACGAGCATTTAAAAGTAGTCAACTACTATCCCAATAGGAAACTCGCCCAATTTATTGACAATTGTATCAACAGCATAAACGACATATAGAACAGGCAAATAATTAAAAGATCCGAAGTGGACACAATTTACGTAATAATGAATCTAAATGAATAGAAGACCAGAAATGATTAGCAAAAATAAAAGATCCGAAGTGGACAAACCTAATATAAATAAAATAAATAAAAAGATCCGAAGTGGACAAACAGATGTTAAGTAATTATTAAAAACAAATAAATTTACATATAATTAATAACAACCAGACCAAAAGTAAAGATTGGAAGACAGTAAGTTACAAAGTGCAAAGTCAAGTTTATTAACATCTCCAAGAGGACCATTTATTAATGCAAAGGCTTGAATGCTAAACAATCAAATGACAATAACAACAGAAATAATAATATGAAGAAATACTGAGGTAGCCAGATAACTTGGCACACTTATTCTCTCACTATATTAACACTATTTCTATCTATTCTCTGCACTCTATTCCCACACCTTCTATCTTTTAAGATGGTTGAATCGTTGAACCAGGAAAACAGGGACTCAAACTTATGAACGAAGGGCCCAATAATTTGAAACACACACGAAATAGAAGACACTTCCGTGTAGAAGCGTGGAGATACACACCGGAGACGGCGACTGAAAGACAACCGACGCGCCTTCATAATTCAATTAAATCTGCCCTAATCAAATAAGAGGGGGCGAGTTCGATCTCACGCCTTTAATCAAATAGGCCGCAACAGGATCGCACTTTGAGCGAGTCAAATTTCGTATTTTCGTGTCTTTGTTGCATGCCCTTCACACTATCCTTTAGAGGGGGCATCCACTTTGCCCCCGCAAGTGGGTGTTCCGTATAAATTGTTTACACATGGCACCTAGAGGAAGGCTAGGCCCACCCAAGCTCAGTGCCACTAGTATTGTGAACCGATTGAAACTACCTGGGCTTTTCCACACCTATTTACAAGCCTCTTATCACCTGCCTTTGTCAGAGGGTAATTTTTGCAGGCTCATCGCTGACCAGCTTTCGTCCACTCATGCCTGGTCGGGGCTAGGGACACGGTGGCACCTTCTCCCTCTTGGCTCTGGGAGGGGGAGGGCATGCCTGCTGTCTTCCCACCATTTCTCCCTTCTAATACCTACCCCCTACATTACTATTCTCCGAAAGAGTATGTCAGGTGTACCATGCACACCCACGTTGCAAATGACATCTGAATGACTGCGTGCCTTCCCAGCCCCAATACCTTTAGGATCTTCGGCTATATATCCTCTATACATTTTCACTTCCCCTATCATCACTCCATTCTTTACAGATCTCTCCTAACAAACATCCTCGGGAGAGCCTCTCGTTGCTTTGGCTTTAAATTTTCAAGAAAATCTCCTTTGGTACTCCGGCCATCCTTGTTATCCTCACCTTTCGTCATTCCTATTCTTAACATTGTCTCGGTCAGTTCCCGCTCGCCGGAGCCCCCCCCCCCCCCCCGTCCTTCCAATTAGTCAAACACGGTTCGTGATTAAAAAAAACGGCGCGAAACGGAGATGAGGGCGCCCCCTGGCGCTTGATTTCGAGACAATTCCCGCGTAAAAAGGGAGGAAAAGGACGAAAACCGGTGCGGAAAAGCGCGGATATTAAACATTCTTGGCATTTGGGGCAAGTCCCGTCCGAGCAGGAAATGAGTCCCAAAGTTAAAATAGTTTTTAAAACATTTTTCTCTTTTTTTAGTCTGCTGGAACAATTAATGTAACGATCTGGTATAGGAAGGCGAGTTGTATGTATATGACTATGTGGGGTGAGCGGGGGTGCGTTGAAGAGTCGCCACTGCATTTAAAATACAATCTACTTAACATTTAGGCTTCAACATAAAACACAGGTCTAAAGAAATAGCAGTTTTTCATTTTTATTGATAAATTTAAGGTATGAAATATTTTTCCTTTGCAAAAAATATGAAAAGATTCCTTTAGAAAAAATAAAATCTCAAAAGATAGCAAAATAGATTGAAACAAAATCTAATATTAAAAATTTAAACTTCTCAAATTGTAATGTAAGAACATTAAGTTTTTCTCTCGTATCAGCTGCTAACTTATTCCTCCGGGTTAAGAATATCTGTCCTCCACAACTGAAAAACCTTTCGCTTTTCACAGATGAAGGTTGGCATGGCAACTACTACTGAGCTAAGGCAGCTAAGTACTTTAAACTATTTTTCTTGTTCACCCATCATTGGACAATCTTGTTTACCTATTTTTTCATAATTTAAATAAATGTTAACTTCATGTCTTATTTCTAAAAAAATCCAGTTTTAATAGTAACTGTGTTTTCAGGTTTTCTGTAGTTGCTTCCACTAAAGGATGCAGAAAAATCAAATTTGAAACTTTCTGCATCTGATGGAGTAGCAGATTCTTATTTTGTATCTGTAGTGATAGATTCATTACTACTAAAAACTTTCATGCCCTCTACTCCTTCAAATAGAGAATGTATTATCGTTTCTTTTAAATATTCGTTTCCATCAAAATATTTATCTTTTTATCTAGGATCTCGAAAAATAGCTAAAATTAAATTTTTGTTTGCGAGATATTTATCAAGTATTTCATTTAATGCCTTTTTTTGTAGCAGATATTGTAGTTCCTAATCCTGAAAACAAAGGAGATCCTTCAGCCTGAATAATCAAGTTTTTCATTACTTGTACAGTAGGAATTATAGATGAAGCATTTGCTTCATGTGCACCTAAAAAAATTGTAACATCATTGAACATTTTTAAATAGAGGACTAATTTTTAAAGAAGTTGTCATTCATTCTTTTCCAAAGATATAATCTCGGAATTATCACATAAAAATTCATCCTCGGGATCTGTTCAAGTATTCTATCAAACATCAAGTGGTGGTTATTACATCTTGTAGCAACATTTTGTATAATGTATTTTCAGGGGCATACTTAATCTGATATTTCTGAAATTCCCCAAAAGAAGATGCGAATGGTTAAAATGGACAACTAATTTTTTTAAAATTATTGCTATATTTTTGACATATTTCTATGCAAAGACTGAATTATTTAAGACAAGTTGCAATGTGTGCAAAAAAACATGGGAAAGATTCATAATTTGCTTCTTTTGTGCCAGCTACCATGTTTGCTGCATTATATATTGCAATTAAATGCACTTTTGATGCTGAAACATCAAATTCATCCATGCAACTTTAAATAGCTTCACTAATGCGAATCAGAAAGAGGACAAACCCTTAGAATAACAGTCTTTTGATCAAATTCTTTTTAAGCTGTTAAGCTAAAAAAAAGGAGCATTTTCTATTTTTTGTTGTCCAACCATCAGATGTAAATGAAATGGATGATGCAGCATTTATTTAATTTTGAACATCAAGTTTAACTATCTTATATATATTTTCAAATGTAGTTTCCTGGGTGTATTTTCGACTAGAAATGGTATAATTTGGGTGTAGAGCAATTGTAACATAAAGACTCCCGGAGGGCCAGGCGGACATCTACATTAAAGTCCCCCCCCTCCCCTTTTGTGGAGAAAGCCGGAGAATCGAGTCCCTATGAGGAGACTCGTGGGAACGGTAGCCGGCGAACAACAGTCTAACTGCCTACCCTGTTTGATCTCCCCGCCGCGACTATCTGTGTTAAGGTAACCACCAAAGGCCCTTAAACGACGCTCAAAAGATCCAATTACCTACGAGATCCGTAGGCCCGTGGTTATATCACCAAAAACCGGTGCCAGTGAAAAGGCACGCCAAGGAGGATAGCGGTTGGTGGTCTCGCTAATTAACAAACCGACTTGAGCACCTCAGTGCCAACCTCCTCACTACTTGCTCTCCCAGATGCGACCTCACCACTCGCTCTCCCCTCTGCGGCCTCGCCTCTTCCCCCTTAGATGGGGCGGTAGTCCGCCTATAAATACGCCCCTGAAGGAAAGAGAAGAGATTATTATTCGGTGAGAACGATAGAGGATCAGTTCGAGAAGATCGATCCTTCAACCTGTCAAGATTATTCGGTAAGAACGATTTAGGATCAGTTCGAGAAGATCGATCCTTCAGCCAGTCAAGATTATTCGGTGAGAACGATTTAAGATCAGTTCGAGAAGATCGATCCTTCAGCCAGTCAAGATTATTCGGTGAGAACGACATAGGATCAGTTCGTGAAGATCGATCCTTCAGCCAGTCAAGGTTATTTGGTGAGAACGACATAAGATCAGTTCCTAAAGATCGATCCTTCAGCCAGTCAAGATTATTCGAGGGAAGACGATAAAGGATCAGATTGAAAAGATCGATCCTTCCCCCCCAGGGCCGAATTAACATAAATCGTCAAGTTTTGTATCGGTGCGATACCGAAGAATCCTTTACAGATGTGAGGGAATCCCCACGTGGAAGATATTTAGCAGAAAGGAACTCCCATGTGCAGCAGAAGGCCCGGCTAGGCCTAAAGTGGTAAGCATACCCCCCCCCCCCTTCCCCAAGCGGTAGCCTCGAATCGAGTCCCCCACGATTCACCTTTAGGCGGGCTAAAATAGCTCTGCAAGAAGATTCGAGGCCCTTCGACAGTAGAGCTGTTTCCCGCTAACCCCCAACTCCTGGGAGAGCCTCGGACATAAATAACGCTCGACTTCCCGCCCGGAAGACACATAGTTGAGAAGTCTCGCCAGAACCTAGAAGATTTTTCCCATGGTTCCAAGTCAAGTGCTAGTAACAAAGCAAAGTGACAGCTGGACTATTTTGTGTATTTGGAATTAGCCTCAGCCAGGAGGTAATGCCATTGAACGATCGCCCCGAGTGATTTTCCCGACTTCTTTCATCAACTCCTGTCGAAGCCCTCCTTATTTCGGGTAGCCGAAATACTCTCCCCTGGACCGGAAGTTACCCCCCCCCCTTGCTTTTGGAGAACCGTGATCACTCCAACCTCCCGCTCTGAAGTCCGAGCGGTCTCACCTCACGTACATAAGAAATCCGTAATCCCCCCCCCCCTCCCCTCTTCAGTAACCCAATTGAGTTATATATATATATATATATATATATATATATATATATATATATATATATATATATATATATATATATATATGAGAAACAACAGTGTAATGCCCCGTCCATGTACAAGGAAAGGACACAAAATTGAAAAATATTATCAAAGACAGATATGAAGTATAAAACCAAATAGATACTGTCTACTTCCGGAAATTCTAACTGTGAACACAGAATGTAGACATTTAGGTCACTAAACTAAATATATACACACCTAATTGTGAATACATAAAAATAAACGAGAGAAACATAACTAAATTAATAAATCAAAGGGCTAACATTTAAAATTGACAATTTCGTTATAAAAAAAGCCTTTTAATAACAGGGTCCAGTTTAAAGAGACCGGGGGATGTATTAAAATTAGGCGAGGAATTAATGAATGAGCATTCGACAATATTTCTTTTAACATAGTCATCAGATTTGTAAATAAATTTAGCCGAATTCCAATTGATAGGGTGGTGACTGTTTTCAGATAAATGGACAAAGAAAGCACTACTGCTTCCCCTCCTCCTAAATTGCATTTATGTTGCGTCAAGCTTACACTTAATGATTTACCGGTTTGCACAAAATATTGCTTCGGGCAAACTGAACAATCGATAAAATAAACCCACCCCTATACTATTGTTATTATTATGAATCAACATTTTGTACATGGTAGACCAATACTTGAATATGGCAGAAATATTTAACTTATTCAAGAGGCGGGGAAGCAAGGAAAAGGACTCAGAAAACGGTAAAACAAGTGTTCTTAAAATTGTATGAGGGAGGGATTTCAGTTCTGTAAAAAGGATTTTTTTTGCCAAATCTTGGCACCCTGCAAGAAATTTTTGAGAGTAGTAAAGATTGTTACCCATTCCAAAGACCTTGGAAATCTATGAATAAGTAGATCTAAGAACGGGAGGACACCATTTTCGAGTTCAAGATCTACTTATTCATAGGACTCCATCTAGATTTAAATTTTCCGTCTATCGTGTGCCCACCAACGTCGGTTCTTATATTCACTTTTACTCAGGTCATAGTGATAAAGTTAAACGGTCTGTATTTATTTCAATGTTTCTCCGGAGATTGCGGGTCGCCAGCCCGGAATTCTTGGATCTTGAGATTTCCAAGATCTTTGAAATAGGTAACAATCTTTGCTACCCTCAAAATTTCTTGCAGGGTGCCAAGATTTATTAAAAAAATTCTTTAACAGAACTGAAATCCCCCCCCCCCCCCTCCCGCATACAATTTTAAGAACTTCCTTGTTTTACCGTTTTCTGAGATCTTTTACTTGCTCCCCGCCTCTTGAATAAGTTAAACTTTTCACGATTAGTCAAAGCTCTCGATGAATAATTGAATATAACTTTATCTGGGTTACACGGTCGAGTAGGTTATATATATTAAGGTTCTGTAGTTTACGTGTATGAGTCTCTTTAACTTTACAGGAAAATTTAGCTACAGTTTTATCGCACAAACGAGAAACATAAAAATTAATAAGTGATAAATGTGAGCGAAGTTCATTAGAAGCAATTGAGATGGATTTGTTAATAATAGATACATGTTTGCGCTTGAAACATTGAAGAAGTACAGATACTATGAAAACAGTCGTAAAAAGTTGGTAAAGTTGAAACATGATGTTGACTTTCTCATCTTATGCAAGACCTATAGAGTATTTCCTAAATTTCTTCGTTTCAAATTATACAAACAGTGTCTGCACAATACCCATCTCTATAAATCTACCCAACTAAGCTTCTTAATAACGCAATTCGTTTCAAACGTAATAGGTTTAACTAAGACCTTATTCAAAACTCTCCTTGAACTTGCTGTTTGTAATTCATTCTTTTTGTCAAATGGCATTTTGTATGAACAACTCGATGGGGTTGGAATGGGACTTCCTCCAGGCCCCTCGTTGGCAAATGTTTTTATGTGTTATTATGAAACACTTTGGCTTGATGATTGCCCCATTAAATTCCTCCGGTTTTATATAGGCGCTATGTAGACGACACTTTTTATTATTTAGACAAGTCACATTGTACACTTTTTCTCAATTATTTAAATTCGAAACACGCAAATATTAGATTTTCCTGTGAGCTCGAGAAAAAAATAATAGCATATCGTTTCTTGACGTGAAGATTACCCGAGTAGACAATCACTTCACGCCAAATGTTTACCGAAAACCCACTTTATCAAACCTTAGTTTGAGTTTTTTTTTGTTTCTGTGATTTTAAATTCAAAATTAATGCCATCCATATTCTCTTCAATAGAGCATATAACTTGTGTTCAACTTTTCCAGCTCTACATTTAGAATTCGAATTCTTAACAAATTCTTTACAACCAATGGCTATCCTAAATCACTATTTCTGAGACAAATTAGTCTGTTTCTCAATAAAAAATACTCGACTCTGCCTCCACTAAAACTGTTAATAAATTAAAGATCTTCTTTTCCCCGCCATACTTTGGTTACCAATCCGAAAAACTTAAAAAGAGTTGTTAAAACTGTTAAATTCAGCCTATCCTCAATTATTACCATCTGTTGTTCTCATTAATGACTTCAGACTAGGATCATTATTTAAGTTTAAAGATCAACCACCCACCAGTATGCAATCTAAATTTGTATACGTTTTTCGTTGTACGTGCAGTAGCACTGTATCATATGTGTGGGCAACAAGGCGTACGCTTTACTCCCGCTTCATGCAGAATATGGGTAGATCTGAAAGAACTGGACTACACCTTTCAAAACCTGATCCATCCCCAATTCGAAACCATCCGTCACAATGTGGCTCTAGGGATACACTCGAGAACTTCACGATACTTAATGCGGTAAGAAACATCTCGGACCTTTACCTGCGCGAGTCAATTTATATTACAAAACTTCAACCCAGTCTAAATAATAACTCATTATCTGTCCCATTAAATAGAGTGACTCATTAAAAAACATGCTAATTTGTTAAATTTTAGATTGTTTTTTGGGGGGCAAAAATAAAATCCACTGTCAATTATTTTCCTTTCTATATTATATAAAATCCCTCGGTTTTTTTCGTATTTGCAATGTAATCAATTCGTCTCAAATTGAATATTCATGTAACAACTCAACTCAAAATCAGGGCGTAATCAACCCAGATAAACACAAAAAATCTCTTCACCAAAAACAGTAGGGATCAAAAAACCCTCTGCTATAAAGGCTTGAATGCCTTATATATATATATATATATATATATATATATATATATATATATATATGATAATGAAACGACTGTATAGGAGCCAAAAGTTTAATTTACTAGACTAGTTTCAGTATGAAGTTTATCATGCCCTCTCCAGTCGTATACTGAGAATGCAATTGTTACAAAAGTCTATAAATAGCGTACAGATCAGAAAAAAAAAGAAACACAAAACGAGGGAAAAGGTCATTAATCAGGGGCTGTAAGTCTAAGATCGTTGACTAAGCTGTTTACGATGAGGTTACGGGAATGGGGGCTGCATTCAGATGGGCAATTAAAATGCAGCCCCCATTCCCGTAACCTTATCGTAAAACATGCTATTTACAGACTTTTGTAAGAATTGCATTCTCAGTATACGACTGAAGAGGGTATTTAAAACGATATACTGAAACTAGTCTCGTAAATTAAACTTTTGGCTCCTATACAGTGGTTTCACTATCATATACCATAACTCGCCATTGAGTTATTTTACTCATATATATATATATATATATATATATATATATATATATATATATATATATATATATATATATATATATATATATATATATATATATGTATATATATATATATATATATATATATATATATATATATATATATATATATATATATATATATATATATATATATATATATAAAGGGTCTTTCAATAAGGTCACTCGATTTTTAAATGTAAATAAAACAAGTTGTGTGTGATATATGCACTCAATTTATTTTAAATTTGAAGGTACATTTTATGGCATTAAGTGTGGAATATGAGGTCGTTCAAATGTGCGCCGCGGCTTCGCTTGGTGGAACGTATTCGGGAGGCCCAATTTTCGATGACTTTGTCGCATAAATCTGGCTGAATTTGCTGGATGGTGTTCGTTATGCTGATTTTGAGGACATCAACTGTTTGCGGATTATTCGCATAGATCTGCGATTTAAGGTAGCCCCAAAGATAGTAGTCTAATAGGGAAAAATCGCATGATCTCGGTGGCCAGTTGACGTCGCCGCCGCGCGAGATGACCCGGCCCTGAAATCGCTGGTGCAAAATGTCTATCGTGGCGTGCGCAGTGTGGCACGTAGCGCCGTCCTGTTGGAACCACATGTCGTCAGTACCCATATCAGACTTATAATCCAGTTGAGGCCACAAGAAGTTGCTTATCATTGATCTGTAGGTCTCGCCGTTGACGGTTATGGAAATCCTATCTGCGTTCTTAAAAAAAATACGGACCGATGAGTCCGTTAGACGAAAATCCGCACCAAACAGTGACTTTGTTGAGATGCAATTGGTGCTGGTGTATCTCATGTGGATTGTTTTCGTCCCAAATCCGACAATTTTGCTTGTTCACAAATCCATTAAACTAAAAATGGGCCTCGTCGCTGTGGCGAGGATAGAAATCACGTAATGCGCGGAACTTTTGTCGAACGGAGCAATGATTTGCGGAACTTTTGTCAAACGGAGTACTGATTTTGATAACATTTGATGATTTCCACACGCTGTTCAACGTTATAACCTTCCATCGTGACTTTTTAAGTACTACTGAACAGTTCACAGTGAGTTGCCAGATGTCGCCTTAACAACATGGCCACTATCGCCTGACAGAGCTCGAGCGCCCTTATTGAGAGACCCTTTATATATATATATATATATATATATATATATATATATATATATATATATATATATATATATATATATATATATATATATATATATAGAGAGAGAGAGAGAGAGAGAGATAAATATAGATATATAACTAGTCTAGTAAATTAAACCTTTGGCTCCTATACAGTGGTTTCACTATCATATACCATAACTAGCCATTGAGTTCTTTTACTTATATATATATATATATATATATATATATATATATATATATATATATATATATATATATATATATATATATATATATATATATATATATATATATACTTAGGTGTATATGCAAAATAAATAATATATATATATATATATATATATATATATATATATATATATATCAAAACGCAGAGAAAGCCAGAGATGCCCTATCATTTTTCCCCACTATTTCTCCTACTATATTCCTCACTTTATATGTCCAAGTCCAAGTGACTGTATATGGAAGAAAAAAAACCTCGCCTGCCTGTCAACTCTGGCCGTTTTAAGGCAAAAGAGAATAGATATAGTGAGAATGGCTCGGTCGGGAGCATAGCTTGCAGTCATAATAGTTTGTCTTGCGCTGCTGTTACTTTGATGGACACGGATTTAACTTATATCAAGGGACAGCTATATTTCACTAAAGATAAGATTAGACAAGATGCCATTCTAGTGTATCATATGGATGTCACGCCGTGCAAACGGAGGAGGCGGTGTTTGCGTGTGAATTTAGCCAGCACTCTGTGCTGAAGAGGGGGAAAAGGTGGTCTCAGTTCAAGTTCAATCCTCTTTCTGTTGTGAACTCTGTGCTGAAGACGGGAAGAAGATGGTCTCAGTTCAAGCTTAGTCCTCTTTCTGATGTGAACTGCGTCAAAGAAGTAAAAAATAATGATGTCTTTAAGCTGCGGGGTGAGTTGGGGGTTCCCAGAGCTGTGCAAGTGTTTTACGACAATGTCCTTTCAAATACTGGTGATAGACATTGAGGATGAGTGAGGTGTCTTTCACAGCACTTTGTGTGATTACACAATACACTATTTGAATGTAATGTGGTTTTTATAATTGAATCTTCATAAGAATGTTTTGCACTTCGTTTACATACTTGTGTATATACATTATCTAATATAATAAGCTTTATACTAGATACACATACATACATGATTATATGGCAAATATTTGTGAATGTTGTAATGTAAGTCTTGGAATTTTTATACTTCTTTATACTTGCTATACTTAAATCTGATGCATAAACTTCAGAAAAGATCCTACTTGGTCACTTTTTTCACTTATTTATTTTTTAATATAATTTATTTTTTATTCATGTCTTAGTTTTTTATATAAATCATTTCTATTCATTTATACATCATATTTTTAATTAAAATTTAATATATTTTTTTAAATGTATTTTGACTTTGGGGTTTGTTTAACATCTGTTCTGTTATTGTTAAAATAAATATGTTGCCATTTTGTGCAATTGTGGTTATACCGTTTGCGTTTTTTATCCTATATTTGGGTCTTTTGCCTTTATTTAGTGACTGCAGAGAAATAGGAAGGAGGGGGGGCAGTAGCACATGACTGTAAGTCTCATCCGAAAAAGGGTATGTAAATTGGATTGATGTATTACTATACCCACAACTCTCCCCCCTTTACAAATGATGAATTTCTTCGTGAATGTGTGAGCTTTACCCATTTCCAGTGTTTCCTAATGCATCTTAAGTGATTTTGCAATGTTTTACTATGCATTGTACAAAGAAGTGGATTTAGAGGTTTTTGCGAAAAAAGGACCGTTGGATTTAGCTGTGCAAAAGAAAATCTAATTTGTTAAAAAAACAGTGAATAGACTAAATTGACATTTTTGAAAGAGATATTTTATGCACTCTCTAAAAACTTTATCATTGCCTTTAAAATTAAATTACTGAACTTGAACATAGCAGTTGGGTAAAAATTTTAATTTAACCGAAGAGTGGTCAGATGGTTTTATAGGGTTTTGCATCTGAAATCCTTCATATATATGACGAATGTAAAGGAAAACATTGGAAACAATGCATAGTTTAATTTTTAGAAGGCTGTTACTCAAATGCAGTTGAAAGAATAAAATTAGAGAGTGGCGAAAAGACCATATGACGAGTAGAATGAGTATAAAGAGTAGACTACTTTGAACCATCGGGGTGGGGAAGGGGTTTAAACCCTCCAAAGAAAAGAAGAAAGGGGAAGGGGAAACCGACGAACTAGCCAACAAACCTACCTCAAAAATGAAAAGACGAAAGACCAATAAAAAAGCACAAAAGCCGAAATTCACGAGAGACATGGATGGCCTCAGAAGAAAAAGTGGAAGAGTCATTAAGCCTCCCCCTCCCACACTATGCAAATGAGTGAGTGATAAAGGGCCGGCGGCCACCAAATACCCGGCAACTTGCCGAGATTTACGGTCAACACAGCTCGGGCTGGATCCACGTGACATTGAGAGGGGGCGGGGCGGGGGAAGGCACGACTACTTGGCCCTGCTTCACTCCCTGAAGGAAACTTACTTTTCCATCGCACCAATTACCCTCCTCACCCGAAGCACACACACACACACACACACACATAATTACACCCCAGACAACCGAAGAGATCCGACCGATACACGCAATCTAAGCACACCACCAGCATACACACGCACACACACACACACACACACACACATATTGGTGAAGTAAATTTGGGTTGAAACAGAAAAATGGGGACTTGCAAAAAGGTTAAGTCGAATAATGGTGAAACACAAATAATAGACCTAAGCGCTGGGGGCAGGGGGGGAGCAAGCAAACACCATACAAACACACATGATCGAACACACGAAACTAATCCCATTCACGACCGTTGTACTAACGATCACAACAAGGTAGGTTCTATTCGATCTGGATTGAGGAGAGTTACGTGACTTCCCCTCTCAATCACACCAGTCATTCTCCCTTATCACAAATTTACCCTTGCTTAACTTCACCAAACTCTTTCTCGAATGCACGTGTCACTGGGTCATATGGGCAACCACACAAACATACATAGTGATCACATATGTTAGAATAAAGAAAACGGATATTATTTTGTCCAAACACAGCAACGTTCCGGGTACTCCAACTTATGGACAAAAACGAATATTCGCATTTACTATTTAAATTACGATCCTCAAATGGCAAATTAAAATATTAATTTATCAGGCAACTCAAATTCGTACAGGTAACAAAAGAAGTATGAATAATAACCAAATTTCAGGTGTAGCATGGTTGCTCATGCTTCAACCGATACCAATTTGCGAGGTATGTAGCAAGAAATATGAAGACCTAGGGTATAACGATAAATAATCTGTTATTGGGCGAACGTTTCGATTCTGGATGCTTTGGTCTATCAGAAATTCTGAAAAATCACCAACGTCCTGTCCACTCTTTCATTGTGTGACCTTTTACTCACTCTCTAACTGATCATTTTCTCTTGTTAGTTGTTTACACAATGAAACAATACCTCAAGACTGTCTCGGTTGAGGACACAAAACGTCCGGCCAATAAATGATTAACGTTATATCCTGTCTTAATATTCTTGCAGGAATTATGTGTGTATGTATATATATATATATATAAGAAAAGGGAAAACAAGTGATGATAAACAAGAATACAGCCCTTAAGGAAGGAGAACAGGAAAGCAAGTAAATTTGCCACATTTTTAGAAGTCAGTTTGGAGCGTAACGAATTTTGGCATAAATTTGATAAATTTAAGACTTTCCTCAGACATAATTTGATATTTAAAAAAAAAAAATAGAAAACAGAATGAAAATATCATGGAAAGAAAAAAGGTAAACATAAGCAATGTTAAGTTCACTTTAACAGCCTCCCCATAATCTATGTAGTCATTTTAATATCCTCCAACCAAAATTTGGAGATTTTGAAGAATAGCGGTCCCATTTAATCCTTTGGAACAATAGGGATCCCAGTTTTGCCCATTTGAAGAATAAGCTTCCCGATTTCGGCCATTTGCAGAGTAGTGATAAAAAAGTAAGAATATAAATTAAAACAGCAACATAATAAATTAAATCTTTGTTTGGCAATTGCATCACCAAATGGCATGAAATAAATTTTGTTTGTGTCTTTCATGAAACATAAATTCCTGTAAATAAGAGTGTAACTAGTCTCTTCTGCATCCATTCATCTCATTTATTTTATCTTTGTGTTTGTTCCACTAAGATTCTACATGCTGGGTCGGCTGGGTGGGGTGGGGGGTGATCTGTTTCTTTGTCTACTAAATTTAGCGAATGGTTTACAGTGTTGAGTAGTGTGAATAGAAAGAAAAGTGAAGGGATGATGACTATGGGCGCCACAGAGATCAAGCAGTTAGAGAGGAAATGGCGGAATTAGCTTACGGTGGGATAGGACTAGTTAAAAGACGGTGGCTAGACACCGATGCGACGTGTTTTGCTGTTTTGTGATAGTGGTTTCGTGTTATACTGGGGCGGCGGGGAGGAACGGCTGGGTATCTTAGTGTTGCCTGGTATGCATTTAGGTGTATGTTTGGTCTCTCGCGAGTTTCCCCAGCTGACGTATTAGACGGGTGTGTGTGTTGAGTGGTGCGAGTTTGTTGTATTCTAATTGTAGTGTAGACATGAGTGTGTACCGAGGCGAGCGACATGCGCGTTTCAGTGCATTCAGATACGAAAGACGATGGAAGATTATAGTCCATGGTGTGTCCCCCCCCAAAAAAAAAAGTGTGGAGTGAATGGCAGCGGTACCGAGGAGGAAGATTGCAATAATTATATATTTGGTTATCAACTTATAAACGATAAGAACCTTCCAGGGGTTCTCAGAACGCGAGTGATGGCGAATGATTTGAGTGTGGAGTTGTCTGCAAGAAGGTTGCATAAGAGTGTGGGGGTCCAGAAGTAAGTGTGTGGCAGTGAATGAGAGGGAAGGAGGGGGAAATATTGAGCGAGATGGATAATTGATGGATAATTAAAGGATGATTTGTGCGAGAATGTTCTGATGAAGTAAGGGCATGTTTAAAGAATGGATTGGTGGAGTATAATATGAGTAACATGATTGTAGGTGGCTTTCTGCTTTATAGACGTAGGGAAGGGGCGTTGTTCCGCCATCCTCACTTTGTGAAAAAATAATAATATTTGTAGTAGTAGTATACCTATGGCTTAAAATGAGGGCAATATTTAATTAATTATTGTTAATTGGTTACTCGTTAATCGAAAAGTATGAATTTTTTCAGAACAACTTATTATATACAGAATATCAGTCAGCTCATCACTCATCCCAGACGTAGCAGCTTTCTGGTTCTATGAGTTTTCTCCCGTTAACTCTCAAATGCAAATACGTAAATTACCGCAGACGAGATATCAAATACACATAATATGTTGGCTCTTTCTAATCAAGGCTGCGCCGAGAAGCTAAATCCCAGACACACACACAGACGCACATCGAAATCTGCCTAGAGCCAACCTGGGTACATAAATCCACTGGCCACTCCTAACAAAAACTTCAACTGATTGGTGAGAAATGGATTACTTTAGAAAAGAATGAGAGGGTCTTGAATTATTCAAGTTCCGATTTAATATCCGATGATATAAATACCAAATTTACTGACTCATTGCCACTTCGCGATTAGCATTATTATTCTATTGCTCTTCATTTAGGCCTCACCACTGTGATAGGCTCTAACAGACTCAGGTCGTGGTACGAAAGTGATCAATAGGTTTAGTTCATTCAACTCGCCGAAGTCGCTTATCGTAATTTATTACAACTTCAATCAACGCCGACTAATGTATGATGGCCACAGAGTCAGTTTAAGCGATATAATCACTTCTCAGCCCTTTAATATTCGTATTATTGTTCAAGGATCAAAGACTTTGCTTCATTGGAGATCCTGCAAAAAGTTTATTTTTGTAAGAATTAAAAATTGTCCTGCAAAGACGGAAGAAGAGTGATTTTTCTGCGTATAGAGTTGAAAATAGTGGACTGCTATGGAAAAGCGCCCAGGTCATATGAGAGAGAGTAGTTAGATGTGAATGAGCGAGGCCATTGATGTACTAATACTGGAAGATAAAAATGGTGAAAAATAAGAAGGGTTTGGGAGAGTTTTGCTCTGCCTGGTGATGAGGGCATCGCCGAATGTTGTTTTAATTTTTATGTAGTTTGTTATTAAGATGTTTTTTTTTTGTTTTTCTCACACTCTATGTTTGATCTTGTTGTTGTTGTTCTTCTCGAGCCTTCAAGTCGTTTTAGGCAATCGGGTTCAGCAATTTACCTTAAGTTTTTTCTTCCTAGTTTTCTAATTAGCTCTTTGTATGCGCTTCCATGTTAATGCATGCTTGTTGATGATTGTGTATGTTGACTATACTGTGCGTTGGTTATGTGTAAGTTGGTACTATGTGTTTCTCGGAGCAAATTTTGATGCTAAGGAATCTTTTCCTTCCGGTAACTTTTTTCCGTGGTCTTTCAGGGATGTTAATTCTGCCTCCTATTCCTCCCACTTCCAGAATGATAGTATCGGTCATTGTTCCCCAGACCTATTTAGGCAGTTTCTGGGTCGCAACATTGACGGAGTCCAGATGTTGCCTTCTGTGCGGTCGATGGTCGCGTCTTTTGACCTTGTTTATGAAGGTGGCGGATTTCTACACGCGCTGGGGTTTTCTAATAGGTCACTTTTTTGCCGTTTGGTCCACCACGGCAGGGTGGATGAGCTTAGATCCGATGAAAATTAGGTATATTTTCCTTATCTTGGCATCTTAGCAAGCTAGGTCCTCTAAATCTGCAGAGCTTGGAGATTTCTCTCTTAGCCAAATTCTGCCTCTCCGTGCGGTGCTTCCATACCCGTGGACTGATATATTTAGGCTCAGCACTGTGCCATCAGAGGCGTAGCCGCATCACATCCCTTCTGCTACAACGGGAGGAGTCGATCCTGAACTTATTCCTGTTCGTTCTGATCTTCCATCTCCTCTCTTACTGGTTGATGTTCGAAATTTCCGCTCTAGTTTGTGTTGTGTGTGTCATTGATGTCCTCACCGCGCATGGGACGATTTTTGTGATGTCATCTGTGAATTGCAAATACATCACATCCCTATGCGCACGAGTTGGGAGGTCGATGGTGTAGACCAGATAAAGCGAGGGACTCAGGCAACTCCCGTGGGAAACGCCCGCGTTTAATTCAAACTCGAGTCCTCTGAATCCTTCGATCATGAGACGTGCCCTCCTGTCCATAATGAAATCACAGAGGATCTATTCTTCTAGGATCGGGTCTAGTTGCAGGCCCAATATCTTGTATTGGAGTCCTTACAGCCAGAACTTGTCGAAAGCCTTCTTTACGTTCCTCAGCAGCACAATGTCCACATAGTTCACTTTCGATTAGCAATGGGTGATTTTCTCAGGGGGTGCCAGGGCCGTATTTGAACCTGTTTTTTTTTTGCTGTTTTTTTTAATTTGCCCATCTGGCAACTGACATCAAGGGCGTAAGTCACCGTAATTAAAATTACAGCCTAGTAGTAAGCTATTCTAAAATTCGAAAAGAAAAAAACAAAAAAATACACGAAGGAAGCACGTTCCGGCGTCTGGGGGAGACCCACCTACCTCTGGCGCAGGAACAGGCAACCTATATAAAAAGAAAGTCAAATATTCTTTAAGAGCCTATCTGGCGAATGTCTACTAGGGCAAAGGTCGCAGAGTCACGTTAAAAAAAAGAGCACGCTCCGGCGTCGGCCCGCCTACTCTGGGCACAGGAATATTCGACCTACAAAAAAGAGAGTAAAATAAAATGGAGGAGGCAAAATACACTAAGTCCACAAGTCTGTGTACACACACCTATCCTAAGTAGAAGGGAAAAACGGTAGCAACAATGCTCGTCCCGAAACGGGGACAGGTAACGTGCACGAAGATCACCCAGACTTGAAAAACGAAGTTGTCGCAATAAAGTGCAGGAGAGCGATCCATCAAATGGTGATCATCCTGCGAGTGTTGAGCCCAATTCGAAGACGATAGAATGCATACTGAAGCCGTCGCAGGATTGGGGGGTAGGTCCATGGGAACAGTCGCGGTGCAATGGCCAGCAACTTTACGTTCCCATCGGCCGTCTCCAACCTTCTTTGTCAAGCAACCCAGACGAAGTCCTGGTGGAATCTTTGGGCACTCATTCTCCGCAATACCGACATGTCCAGGAACCGAGCAGAGGATAATCTCGACATCCACCCGGCTCACGAATACCGCGAACGAGGAGTGTGTGGAGATTCCAATACATTGAGAGGCCTCAAGGAGCTTTGTGAGTCGATAAAAATCCCGTCTCCAAGCCAGGCACGACCAGTTATCTCCCGTAACGAGCTGTCTATTGCAACCAGCTCAGCCCTCTTTTAGTTGTTTTTTTTTAATTTAGGAATCCATCTGACGACTGCCTACTTGGGACATAAGTCGCCGTAATCACCAGAGCCTAATAATACTAGGTTATATTAAAAAATAAATAACAAAGAGAACAAAACAAAGGAAAAAAAACTACAAAAAGGAAAACAAGGCAGAGGCAACAAGGAAGCGGGCTCCGGCGTCGGGAAAAGGCCCGCCTTCCCCCGCCGCAGGAACATGCGACCTACAACAAACATTCAAATAGAGTGGAGGAAGCCAGTCTCCTCTAAAAAGTCGTATAGTCCACAAGTCTGTGTGCACAAACTGAGTACAAGGCACAAGATGTAGCGACCGCGCTCGTCCTGGTACCTGGACAGGTAACAGGGGCGGATCACCCAGACTGGGACATTCAACATAATGTGCCGAAAAGTCTGGGGGACAACGCAGTCAACATCGCAATAAAGCGCGAGCGAGCGCTCAATCAAATGGCAGTGGGTCACGCGAGAGTGTCCGATTCGGGGAGGATAGAAAGCAACCTGAAGCCGTCGCGGCATTGGGGTAGGTCTAATGGGTCCATAGGAAGAGTCGCGGCGCAATGGAACGTAACTTTAAGTTCCCCTCGACCATCTCCCATCTTGTTTGCCAGGCCGCCCAGAGGGTAGCCCGTATTCCTGCGATGTAGTCGGTGTGAGCGAAACGGCGCGGTAGCGATATCAACCGGCACGCAGTGACACAGGTAGCCTTCTGGCGAAGGCTCCCGTAAGAGGAACGGGTCACCTTCGGCTCTCTACCAATCGGGCTAGTTAGTGCTCTTCTGTGATGGAATATGGTGCCATTGGCCAACATGCTGCCATCAGTGGAACAAATAACTAGAAAGCGTTTGGAGCCAGCGTGCCCGAAAACGCCATGTGACCTCTAAATGAGGGGCCCCGACGTAATCGAGGGTCCACTCGGTGCTCATTTTGTCCTTATCAGGGACTTCCTACCAGGGGGAGCACCGTAGCCGGACGTGCCGTTCTTGGAGTGGTCGCATACCGAAACAGTAGCGGCTCAGTCCGTCCCCGCAGCTCTCTCGGAGGGAGAGGAGCCCCGGGCCTTTTTCCTGTTCCTTTTTTTCTCAGGAGAGGGGGGGGGGCTGCCGCTGGAAAAGTGACAAAGAAAGGGGTGAGGGGGGGATCCCCTGCTTCCGTAGCAATAGGAGAGGAGTAAGCCTCCTCTCTGGTCGAATAGTTTTGGAGGGTCCAGTGCGAAAGCACAGGGAGGGGAGCCTCCATTTTTTTCAGTGGAGCTGGCGAAGGTCGAGGGGAGGGAGTATGTTTTTGTTTTTTTATTAAACTCATCATTGGGCATGGTGACCCTATAATTATAATGGGACACAAACGCTCATCACCCCACGCAGTAGCCTGCTCTACGAAGGGTGAACACGGGGCTGGCAAAACCAGCTGCCGCCATTTGAGGCCACTCCTCCCGCCTAGTGACCTGGCAGCCCATTGGCAGGGCGTAAAATTGATAGACAGTGAAAGGAGAAAGAAAGGGTATGTGAGAAAGGTGTGGGTGAGGATGAAGCGCAGGTTGTTGGGTGATAGGAAGCTGGTCGGCGTCTACCCTGTGAAATTAGAGGCCGACCAGAGAAAGTTGTGGGAGAGTTTGCAGGGAAAGTGAGGAAGCAGGGTAAAAACACTGTCTGTCAGAAAGAAGGAGAAGAGGCTAAGCTGGAGCAGGACGGGCCGTTGAGTCCCCTCCGCACTCACCTGACAGGAAGACCATTCTTGCAGGAGATAGTGATAGAGGATTGCGGCCGGTTCCGAGATTGTCTGTAGGTTGTGATCGAGGCTACAAGCGGGTTCATCGAGAGAGATCTATAGAGCATATCATGAAGAAAAAGACAGTTATCATGCACCCTATAGCTAGAGGCGGAGCTGCCTGAGTCTGGCACCAGAAGTGATAAAGGGGATTCCCGTCCCAGGCTGAACTGTATTAATGGGTGTCCGCGAGTGTTCGGCAATGCACACTGACCAGAAGTTGCCCTTCGGGTGGAGCATCACTAAGGGGCATAGCTCTTAATGAGCAGCTAAAGAATCAGACAAGACAGTGGATCCCTTACTAATTCATAGTAGTCGTCAAGGCCAGGATCTGGAGATCTGTCATATGCCACCCAGAGACGGGAACCGCAGCTTTTAGTTTACTTGGCAGTCAACACGGCAGTAAAGTGCGACTGCCATAAACAATACAGCCTTATGCACCCGAGAATGGTCGCAGAGAGGTGGTCAACCCAAGGGACGGAGGGAAGGCGTTATTGTGACAAAACCGCACTTCCCATTATTCGCGGGACATCGCGCCGCGATTTTTCCAGTGGACCGATCCCTCAATGCCTCGACAGCTTCAGGTCATTTTGTGTTGCCTCCGAATCGGACAATCGCCGACTCAATGCCATTCAATAAAACGGTTCTCTCAACTTTATTCTGAAGACTGCTCCTCTCCCCTAGCACCAACTGCTCGGCACATTATTATAGAATGTCCCCGTACATGGACAAGTTGCCATTTGTACTCGGGAAGGGTTCGTCCACCCAAGACCGACTGTAGAGTTGTGCAATTTTGAAGGAGACATGCCTCCACACTATTCAGCTGTGGGGGTGTTGGGTGCATGCTCGAGCCCCTCCGAGAGTGGGCCTCCCTCCGGCACCTGATCATAGTTGGGTTTGGGTTTTGGTTTCTCTTTTTGTTTTACAGCTGTCGAAGAATTGGCTAGTCTTTAATTTGGGCGCGTATGGCCTTGATGATAGACGCCAAATGAGTACATAATTAAAAAAAAACAAAAATCCAAACCCGTTAGCCCTTTCTCTCAAGCAATCCCTTATTCACATCCAATCCTCTCACACCCTGAAACTACTCACTCTCGTATATCTTCTGATCTACAATAAGCGACATGCAGAAGGCGTGCGCTCATATTACTGATATTGCTGGTTAAAACTTCAAACGTAAAAAGAGTAACTCATGGCGTCGACTTCGTTTCGGAAGATGGACCTCAGACTCGCCAAGGGACGCATCGCTGCATGTTAGATATGCATTTGCCTGAATTCATATGATACAGAAAATACGAAAATATACACACACATTTAGTAAGATTTTGCGCTGCATTTCGGAATTTCAAGCGTTGAATTAATTGTTTAACCTAAAATGTCAAAAAGTTATTTGGAATTAAATATTAATATTATTAACTGTACTATAAAAGGAACCATAAAATAATAATTTTCCCCCCAAAATTACATATTCGGAAATAGCGTAGAAGAACTGCATTTGTAGTGAAAAAAAAAATCGAAGAGCTTGCACCACTACTCTCTGGTTAGAGAGTCCAGTACTCGGTTTTGATTTCGTTATTTGCAAAATGACCAAATCTTATAAGATTTTTGCAGCATGGTTGCGTTAAAAAGGGGTTTATTATTATTTTTTACTTAAGAAAAAGAAGAAAATCAACGGGTGAATCTCGAATGTTTTTGTAAAGAGGTTTATCATAAGTCTTTCTAGCGAACAAGCCACCGTAGCTATTCACTTTTGTTTTAGTAATTAAAAAACTGCCTCACAAATACGACCACAACACATATGTACATATATAACAAATACATACGTGAGGCAATAAAAATTCATTGCACGCACACTTTATATATGCACATGGATGTGCATATGCATGTAAGGATTAAATGTACCGCATAATCTATATAAGTAAATTAAAATAGCATGTGTGTTATGCGTGTGTGTCCGTGAGTGTGCGTGTGTGGGCTAATGTAATAGGGAGAGGAGAAAATCAGTGGCAGGATGGATGATATTGAAAATGGGAGGGGGGGATTCTAAGGGAGATCAGACGGGATTAAGAAAGTGATGGGCATTAAAGGAAGAAAGACTGAATGATGTGATGATGTCGAATAAGTGAAGGGGAAGACTATCGCGATGAGGGCTACGGTGTGAAGGAGAAAATTTGTTTGTGATGGCAATGGAAGCATAAAGGGCGAGGGAGATCAAAGCTAGGGCGGAATTTCACTTCACGGATGGCGCAGGGCAAGTGCGGGCGGAGTAAGATAATAAAAAAAACATCGCCAAAAAAAGGAACTATTATGTACATGGGCAAGGTAGGGGTTGGGAATCCAACTCTGTCATTGCTACTCAGTGCGTGAGAGTGTGGTGGGGCCAAACCGACTGAATATGCTTAAGACCCAGGGCTATGCCCTCCTCAAAGAGAGCTAGAGAGGTTCATCAAAAAGGAGAACGCTGCAATGTCGACATCTTATTATAATGATCCTAGCGCGCGCGTGTGTGTGTTCGTCTGTGCAAGACAAACATGAAAATTTCTGTTGAAAAAGTCAGAAATTTTGTTGGTAATGTCTGCACTATTGTGAAATGATTTCTTTTTCTTGCACACCCATTTTGAATGTGTTGTGAAATAAAAAACTTTTTCATTGGCACTTTCTTAATTTTGTGAGCGAAACGAACAAGCGCCGCAGCCGTAGCCAATAAAACGGCCGTAGCGCTGATTTTTGCCAGTGACAATAAATGCTGCTTCGAGAAATCTCTAGGATCGCATTAGTTCTCACGTGGAAGCGCGTGAACACAAGAGTAGAAGCCCGCAAGAGCTACTAGAGAATCAAAGGTAAAATATAATCCAAAGGAGGGAAACGAGAAATGGATAAACTGCCAAACCAACGCCAAATTGTGATAAAACATGGGAAAATCCAGAATTAAACTCGTCGTCTGTTTGATGTTTAAGATGGAGGGGGGGGGGGGGGCAGACGAGATCTCAGGCTCACTATTAAGTGGGTGGCGGCTTTCAAAGAGAATCAAAAGAGTAAAACGATGACAAATATGGGTGAAATGAATAATGTGTAATTATAATCTTTTTCGTAATATTTCTTTGTAAAAATAAATGATTGCATCTTTGCAATTGCAGAAATGGTTCTTTACAAAGAAAAGCATGTAACTATTGTTACTGCTCCAAAGTGGCAAGGAGATAGTTGATAACGGTAATGCATCAAGGGACACCATCTTTAGAATCCTTAATAACTTTAAAAAGACTGGTTAAACTCCTGTGAGGAAGTCTTCTGAACGCCCAAGAGCTTCAAATGAACGCCAAGATCGCCTCCTGGTAAAGATCGGGTTACTTCCACTGCCAATCTAGCTCACGATTGGAAAGAGGCAGGTGTGAACGATTCAGGGCGGATAGTGAGGTGGAGACTTTTCGACAAAGGCCTCAAGTCGAGAAGGCCTCCAAAAATGCCTCATTTTGCCAAGAAGAACCTTACGGATAGGCTCTACTTTTGTGGGAAATATAAAGAATGGACTATTGAAGATGAAAGTCCCTTCCGATTGTTTGAATCTTCTGGAATTTTCCTCGTTAGGAGGAGAAAAGGGAAGCGCTCTCTCACGAGTCTTGGATCGTGCCTTCGGTGAAGCATCCAGATCCAGGTCTTGGGCTGCCTCTCATCTAAGGGAACTAGAGCACTAACAATTTTGCCAAAGAACACTGCCATGAACTCAAAATGGCACCAAAACTTGCTTCATCAGCGCCTTTTCCCAACAATTCAGTACTAATTTGGGGATGATACCTGTGTTTTTCAACAGGATGGTGTACCATGTTACAAAGCAGAAGCAATAACCATGTTCTTGGCTGAAAATAACATCGAACTTGGCCCGGGAATTCGCCAGATTTGAACCCAAAAGAGAATTTATGGGCGATAATTAAACTGGCGATTGATAATCGAAGCCATCCAATTGTGAGCAGTTGCTGGTTTATTTAAAAAAAACAGAGCAATATGAGTCAAGATATCATCCCAATTTGTTCTCCAGAATGCCCCCTCCCCAAATTGAAGCAGTCCTGAGGAACAAGGAACATCATTGTAAATATTAACTGAACGCAATCATTGACTGTATTTATTAATAAAATGTGTTTGGGCTCTGCATTTTTGTATATTTCACCTTCAAATTATGATACAAACAAACCAAAACAAAAAGCACCGTTAGATTAGATCTATTATTTTCTTATATGAAAAATACAGTAATCTCAAAACCTTTGGCCATGACTGTATGTAGGAACGTTAGAGGTGGTACAGAAGTGTGTTACAAAATTCATTCCTGGCTATGTAGACTTAGCTACGAAAAAAAGGTGGCTCTGTTTAGAGGCCGTGTACTCTAATGGGGAGAGAACTCAAGCAGTTTAGGATCAAGGGGAGTATTCTACAAACGAGGCCGATTTTCCTAAAAGCTAGGTTCAAAGTTTCTTTTATTCGCAAGCTAAGCTACCATTGCCACGCGGCGGGAGCGGGTTCAGGAGAGTTGCGTGCTTTCCCCTACTCGGGCTACATAGCTTCCAGATATTTTAATTTCTTCAACCTTTTTCAAAAGCCAGGCAATCCCCTGGTTTGGCTTTTTATGCATCGGATAATAAAATATCAAAATTGAGCGCTTGTAGGTCTCCTCTCTCCAAGGTGATTGATTTGCGGTGGAGTCCTCCTCGATACGACATTACACAGCCCCCTTTCCGGACTCTTCAACCCCCATTCAGCTCACTAATGGCAAATTGGGGGAGAAAAATAAGAGCGGCGCCTCGCGTCCATAATGGGACAACTGAGGCAATTAGGGAAATTAGCGCCGCTTTGCCGGGCTTAGGGAAGCTTAAGAAAGCCCCCCAGTAGGTGCAGCGGGAGTGGGGGAGGGTGGTATTAAAGCTTGTCGGCAGCGCCGAGACGAAGCGGCAGCGAAGGGAAAAGCGCAATGGCGAGATGGGGAGACATAAAAGAGAAATAAAGGAAATTAAAAGAGACGGGGAGGTGATGTATTGAGGTAGGGGGAAAATGAGTGTCGCTAAAGGATATCACACCCACAACAGTCAACACCAATCGAAACTCCACTAAGGCAAATAACCAGACTTGGTACGGCCTAACGTTGATATATATATATATATATATATATATATATATATATATATATATATATATATATATATATATATATATTAGGGTGGGTCAAATAAATATAAGTTTGAAATCTCTTACGGCACCCATGAATTATTGTGAGGAATAACAAGGAAAAGAAGCACAAAAAGTTTCATATGAATTTTTTTAAGATTTCGGGGTCGCAGAGGGTAGTTTATTTTTCGAGACTATACAAGTGTTCATTTCTCAACCTTATTTATTCACATCAACTATAAATGCCACATAAACGTAACTATTTGCTCTGAAGTGAGGTAAATAACTATTCTAGGAACATTACACGATACAGCAGTGTATATGGGAGGAATATTACACTGATACTATACAAGGAACACTTAGGAACACTGATAAGTATGGCTCATTTCCTGAACTTTCTTCAAAATAAAACTGAAAATGGCTGAAATAACGATTGAAACGTTTTGTATATTCTTCTGTAAGATCAGTTAGGGTTCAGGTTAAGCCGTCGGTGGCGCTCGACAGCTTGCAGGAGAGCTTGTCGATTGCTCTCGTCCTTGGAGAGGATCTGGGAATAATCAGTGATCAGGTTGATCGCCCGTTCCGCTGCATCATTGGTCACTGGTGGACGGTCTCCTTTCCCTGGTTGTACACCTCGTTTTCCTTCCAACTGAGCACAGGAGATTGGAGAAACGAGGCATACAACTTCAGTGCTGTGAAGGAGAAAAGTGACTGTTTGGTGACAAGGTCACTCAAAGTCATCGAAGAAGGATCTTGGGGCATTGTCGTCCATCGCTTCTCGTCGAGGTCCTTGTCAATGGCAGGTTTCTCCACCATCTTGGTCTTCTCCTCGATCGTGACTTTGTCGCTGAACAAGGCAAGGCCGACGAGGTCCGTCCCCAAGTACCACAAGTGCCGCTTGAAGGTCTTCACCGTGGCCTCCGAGATCTTTAGTTGAGATCTCTGTAGTTGTGGAGATCCTGGAAGAGAGCGAGATCGTTAAAAGGAGCGTGTGCGGCCAAGGTAGCCTCGAACCAGGCACGGGCGTAGGTTAGGATGATGAACACACTCATCTCCTGGAGGCTACGCAGTTCCATCGGCGTGGGTTCGAACTCGTCCTTGAACATCGTGATCTTGAGCGTGTAGATCGTATTCGCCATCCATCTCGCGTGGTGGTGAGCTCCTGGTTTGCGGAAGGTGGTGGGAACCTCCCCCTTGATGGCCTTGGCCGTTAGTTTTGCGATTTTTTTATAATCGTCTCTTGTCGTTTCGGCCGCCTTGGCAAGAGCCTCAAGGGTCGTCCTCTAAAATTCATCATGGTCAGCCAACCGAGGGTCGTTGATGATCGTAGCATTGGCATGTACAAGAGTGGGCCACTTATTGTGGAGTTGTTTGAATAGTTGAACATCTGGGCCGGCCGGACGTAGCGTCGCCGAAGGTGGCCTCGAAGGCTGAGGCCAAGATGAGCTCCATAACGTGGTGGCGGCACGCCAAGTTCAACAAGGGACGACCCAACTTCTGTTCGAGGAGTGTGCAACAACCAGCATGGACGCCTGTGTTTGAAGCGGTGTTATCGAAACAGAAACCCCCAACTCTGTCTTCGAACGTCCAGTGTCTGAGGGTCTCTCGACTTTGCTGGTCATTGCTTCTCCGGTACCGGATGGCAAGGCAGGGATAGCCAAGAGGTTGTCTCCTTCGAAGGCGGACTGGTGACAACGATGGCCAAGCGATCGACATGACCATGACTTTCTGATCCGGGCAAGAGTTCCCTGTCCCAATGAAGGATGAAAACCGCATCGTGCTCCTGTACTTGGTTTTGATAATCCTTGAAGGCTGCTTCTGCTGTCTCCTTCCGCAACACTTTCCAGTGTCGGCGAATAGACGAGGCGGACGGACTCAGCATTCCCTGGTCTGCAGAGATGGCAGAAAGGATGAAGGGCAGGTTGTTGGGTGAGAGGAAGCTGGTCGGCGTCTACTCTGTGAAATTAGAGGCCGACCAGATTACTCTTTTGGTTTTGATGGCACTGAGTAAAAAATATTGCGAGAACTTTCTTCAAAACTTAACACAGTTGTAATATCTACAAAAATAAATACGTAAAAGTTCAAAGAGAAGTTATACATAGAGATATGTTAATTAACGTATTAGGAGAGGACACTAGAACATTCAAATAATAGCCAACGTGGTTGAAAGATCAAAGAACATTCTGGAGATTTCAGAGATGGCATTGTTAATTTTAAGGTTAAAGGCAAAGGTTCCGGAGCTATGGGTAAAGTTCTTAATCTTCATCGATGCACCTTTGCGTCGATATTTTTCATTTGGAAGGAACATTGATCAACAGTGAAATGCCCTCTATCTTGTGTCCATCGCAAGATTTCCAGCCGTACCATCAACGTGTGGATAAGCTGACCAGAACTAGTCGCAAGGAGGTAGTACAAGATTAATAAGCACCAGCAATGAGGGTTACAGATTGTCAATAACGCACTCAGCCATCATGGAGTCC
Source organism: Ceratothoa steindachneri (assembly GCA_963969495.1). Taxonomy (NCBI): domain Eukaryota; kingdom Metazoa; phylum Arthropoda; class Malacostraca; order Isopoda; family Cymothoidae; genus Ceratothoa; species Ceratothoa steindachneri. The sequence continues at coordinate 69,278,250 of OZ018335.1, read as the reverse complement.
GATCTTGTAAAACAAGAACAGTGCCGTTGTTGAGAAGATACCGCACCACACGGTTAGGCGTATCTCATTTGCTGAGCTAAGGTTTGTACCCCAACAGCGCCTGAATGGGCGTGCACGACGCCCTAGATGCCAAACGGAACACTAGAACCATGAGGAACATTCTAACGGTGTTAATGAATGCCAGAAATCATGAGATATCTAAGAAATTGCTAAAATACCTGAAGCAGTATGGAGCACTAACGGAATATTCTCTGACAAGATGTTAAAGAAGTGGAGGTCGCTTTGAATCGCCGAAAGGAGCTGTACCTTGGGTACTAAAGAGCAGATGTCAAGGGTACTTTCAGGACTAAGCACCCTGTCAGAGAGAGCTACAAGGAAAATAAGTACCCTAGAAGACCTTACGGTCCAGACAAGGAGGGTACTTTTAGCGCAGTCCTCGGAGGTGTCCGTTGGCAACCTCGAAGATCACTCGCGAGGATCTTAACGGTGATTTCGCAAGACTTTATCTAATCTTGACTTGAACTGGTCAACAGATTCACTGTTGACAACTTCCGTCGGAAGTGCCTTCCAACTACCACAGATACTGTATGTGAAAAATTTCCCACACAGATCACGGTGGTATCGCTTCAGTTCAAGTTTGTAGCCGTGATTTCTTGTTCTCTCCTCGCTGAGCTGGAAAATATCCCCGTAGTCCAGTCTGACGAAGCCTCGAAGTATTTTAAACACTTCGATAAGCTGACCACGTAGTCTTCGTTTCTCCAGCGAAAACATATCTAATTCCCTTAATCTAGCTTCATAACTTTTATGTCTGATAGAGGGAATCAGTTTGGTTGCCCTGGCTTGGACGCGTTCCAATCTCGCGATGTCCTTTCGAAACGAAGGAGTTGTACAGACACAGTACTATCTCCTTGTTCCGGTATCCAAATTGTCGCTTTATATACCCTAACATCCTTTGGGCTTTCTTCTCCACCTCAGTACACTGTTTCGAAAACTTGAGGTCACTGGTGATAGTTACACACAAGTCCTTCTCAGTGTCAGTGGATTCAAGAGCAGTGCCCTTAAGGATATAGGATGATTGGGGATTTCGGTGGCCGATATGCATCACTTTGCATTTGCAAAGTGTGTCACGCGGACGCAGAGGCCTAAGGAGTATCTCACAGACGAGAAGACCTCCAATCGGCGTCTTTGGGTAAACTTCCGGGGCCATAAGACGAGCCAAACTGGAGCCCGGGAAAATATCAGCGAGAGGGTGCTAAGTTCACGTCCGTTGCGCCCCTTCAGATGAAGTGGGACCCGCTTCCGTCGGCCAGCGAAATCGTTTCTGGCGACCTCGTATATAATTCCCAGCACCGGCATGAGAAAATCAGTATTCTCCAGTATTCGCCAGAATCAGCCAAGGACACGACGCGCAAATTCTCAAGCGACTCCCGCGCCCCCAAGGGCTGGCACGCAAGAAACATTTATTCAGAATTAACGACAGTCAAGCAACGTGAAAACTCGTACTTCTGTAATAACCAGCTCAGCTCTTTCCGGCGAGAATACTCCCTCGATCCAAACCCTCGAGGCTTACCACGGAAATTGTAAGACAATTACGTTTTCTCTCTATAAACTTCGAAGAGGCGCGACGATATTCGATCTCGAAGATTCTCCCTTGATCCCTCCTCTCGTTTTCTTGTTTTCTTTCGGTTAGTCGTATGTGCATGCTCGTGGCGCGTGCCGAAGCATTCATTTAAATCAATTTTGCTTTCCAATTAGCTCAGCTTCCGTCGGTGTATTCTCCATAGTGTCTCCTTTGTTGTTAAATTTTATTGTTTGTATAGTAGTAAAGATTATTTTTGTTCCCCCTGTTTGATTCTCAGAACCACATAGCCATTTGACTGGAATCGGCCAAAGGTAGAATAACACTCGTATATAATTTCGTTGTGACCTACGCCAAAAAAAGGGGTATTCCCCCGCGCCTGCTTCTCCCCTCATTTCCGCGCATCGAGGGAGGCAAGCGAAAGTCAGGGAGCTCATACCTGAACCCTGCGACAAACCCCTTTGGAAGAAGATGCACCACTTCTTCAACTCCGGTGGATTTCAAGCTGGTGTGTGTTGATGCTTACTACAGGGTCCATTTATTTAATATTTTGCTTTAGCCAAGAGCCAACTAGCTACCCGGAGAGCAACTACGTTTAGACCCAGGACTGGGCTTCTAACCACAGGACCAAGATGTATGCGTTCTGAAAAAACAATTTTGCTGAGCTTTGCCCTTTCCAGCCGGGACTTGAACTACTGGAATATGTCTGGTTGGCATTTTGGAGCGGACTACTAACAATACCAGAGCCGAGCGTCGAAGCCATCATTTCAAACTTCCTACTTTTCACAGTCCTATGAACTTTTCCTGCAAACTCTCAAATTCAATCAGCTAAATTACCCGAAATGAGATGATAATATGAAAACATAACATCCTGACTCCATTAAATCGAAGTTGCGCCGATGAGAAGCATCCCATAACCTAGGGAAAGATAACCAAAAGGGGATCGCATTAAAAAACATCACACACACAAACAGAATTGCACCAGAAAATATTCATAATCTTAAATAATATCACAAATTTTCGCCACAGTTTATTGTAGGAGAACGAAATTTGGGGGCAGTGAGAGGAATGTATTAATAGACAACTAAAAAATTTCAACAAGTGTGATAGACAAATAAGGTATAATAAAACTTTCTACAAAAATGTGCCATCAAAAGGTATTTATACCCTATAGTTTTTGACTAGGTTCAAACAAATTTCGGATTGAATTTTGCACCATTTGTCTTTGAAAACTTCTCCACAAAAACTTTGATGTTCATGCCATAAATTTTATATCGGGTTGAAGTCCAGCAACTGTGAGTGCCATTCCAAAACGCTTGTTTTAGGTTCATTTAATCTGGTAGAAACCAATTTCGATTGGGGTTTGTAATCATTGTCGTGTTGAAAGACCAGACTTTTTCCTAAGCATGTAGTATTCTTTTATTCACCCTTCCGTTGATTCGATAAAGAGTACCAAGGAGGGAGATTTGCATTTCTCCCAAATTCTTTACATTCCTGACTGCACTGTTGATTTAGAGACAATAATTCCTCCAGAATCTTGTTGTAGCTCATCTTAGATTTTCATTTCCTAGTATTCTCGATTTGAGGTCGGAAGTTAGTTCACTATTTTTCGCCGGTGAATAATTGTACAGTTTGACTATTGAGTTTGCGATGTCGAAGAAAGGGTTGTTAGATCGTTCTTAAACAATTAAGAGGCAAATTTCGAATACATACAAGTTAATTGCAATTACCTTTGTGTATTTGTTTGCATATACTACATAGTCATAGACAACGGGGATTTTTTTATGTGGAATCCGAACCACGATTTACAATTCTACATCATGTGATCATTATTACCCCGGATCCAGGCGTCTCACATCCAAGTACTAACCACAGACAACGTAGCTTAACTTCCACGAGCGAAAGAGAGCGTGCAGATAAGGGTAATGAAAATAAGTATTTATAAAGTATCGTATTTTTTTAAGAAAAACATTTTCTCTACGAATTCAATATTTTTTTTTAAAATGACTGATTTAAGAATGAAGCACTAATTTGTGGAATGCTCTTCCTGCTGAAATCAGGTCTTCTCCCTCTCTTACCACATTTAAGCTTCTCCTGAAAACGCATCTTTTCAGCATTGCCTTCTCCCCCCTCTTGAATTTCCATTCTCATCTCAGCACAACGTGCGCTCTGGGAAGGCCTCAGGCCTTGAAGAGCGCATTACAAAAGACTTATTATATTATTATTACATAAATAGGTACGTTTTTGGCCACTAACAAGTCCATCGAAGTCAGGAGTGAGCTCAGATACAGAAATTGTTAATATGGAAACTGAAATGCGTCAGAATTCGTGTTTAAGATGAGATTTGGGCAAAATGTTCAATAATTAATTTTCAATATTTTGTCGAATTCTGAAATAAAACGCGGACCATTCGAGACTAGTTCATAGAAGGTGACAAACCACTCGTGTGGGTTCGAAACTGTCCTAATTTAGACCATATAAAGTAGACATATGGAGGTGAAAGTGATAACATATGAATACTTCTTTTTGAGATTTTTATTACTCCTTTATTTCTCTCTCAAACCTACTGAGATTTTGCAGGTGTACCTTAAAAATATTCCTCTGAATGTTCAGACATTTTATTACTCTGCAATAAATGGTTCATGAACTATGGGTTAAAAATTGTGGCACTAGGTAGATGTATGAATACTTTCTAGAGCAAGTTGTAGAAGATCTCAGAACCAATCAGCACACACGACTCTAGTGACCACGCCCCACAGGCAAATTCCCTTACATGATTACCTGTAAGTTTCCTTTTGCTAAGATGAGTCTTCTTCACACCCATTCTCGACTTTGAGATCTTTGTCGAAAAGTCTCCGCCATCACTGTGGGCGCTGAAGTATTCACACTTGCTCCTTTCCAGTCGTGAGCAGGTTTAGCAGAGGAGACAACCCAATCCTTGAGCTGGTACCTTACCAGGAGGCAATCTTTGCGTTCATTCGTAGCTCTGGGTCGTCGTCCAGAAGACTCCCTCACAGGAGTGTAACCAGTCTTTTTAGAGTCATTAAGGATTCTAAAGATGACGTTCCTCGATGAAATACCCTTAGCAACTATACCCTTGCACCTCAGACCACTTTGATGGAGAGCAACAATGGTTGCACGCTTTTATGTGGAAAGAACCAATTTGGGAAATGAAAAAGATTTAAACATTTATTTCTACAAAAAGAAATATTACGAAATAGATTATAAAGACACAACATCCTTTATTTAATCCACATTTGTCATCATTCTACCCTTTTGATCGAATAGCAAAGCTTCAGGGACTGAAACTCACCACCTACAGCAACAGGACAAGAGCGCAATTTGGGATTCAAGGAAGGAATGTCGTTTTTTCTTATTTCTGAAATGTTGACTTTTTAATAAACTTGCAATAATTGAAATATTAGAATAATTATTGTGATCACGTAGATTTTAAACGCGAATGAAAATATTTTGGCCATGACTGCGTCAGAGATTTTTGTTCTTGAATTTAAAGCGAAATAGCAACGAGGTCCTATCTCTCAGAAAATGAAAAAGAAAATTTGTTAAAGATCGGGATGATGAGAGTGGAAGCGAAAGTGTGCGGAAGATAATTTATACAGCCACAGATACCCTTGCAAAGGTTGCGGTTGGAATGGCAGGCAAACCGCGAAGAATCTATTCGGATCGTCCGGCGACACCAGTGATAATAAATTAAGGTTTACGCAAACCATGAGATTAGAAATTGTACTCGAAACTGCGTGCGCTTGCGACCGCGCGTTGGCCGCGTTGAGTTGAGGCAGAGAAAGTTGTTGTTTCCTAATCCAAATTTCGACCCACATCAGAAATTCAAACGTACACAAAAATGGACGGGAAAAAAAACAATTAATTAAATTTACTTCAGTATCAACGATGGCGAAAGAGCTGGAGTATCCTAGACCCCACACAACTCGACCGCCCCCATCAGGAGGCCAGCGCCCCTCTCCGACGAAGTTAGCATTAAAATCACATTAATTAACTTTCCTCTTGGAAATCGTGGCTTTTTTTCCCCCGTTTTCAACAAAGCGCGCTCGGCAAATGTATGCATTATTCATATGTACGTGTTGGGGTGAAAATATTCTGGGTCCAAATGCTATATGATTATATACAGCCTTGGTTAAAAGTATAAAAGCACCCTCTGGAATAAGAATTCAGTACACATATATATTTATCTATGTTTAATTATTTTAATACTAAGTTGGAACCCCTTTTTGTTTAATTCCAGCTGTAATTCTTCGTGGCATGGATTTCCCGCGGGTTTCCGGTAATTAAGAGACCCGGGTTCGAATCTCGGCCAGAATTTTGTTTTTCTTTTGCCATGGTATTTCTGTCTTCTCAGTATGGAATGCATTCATTTTGCTGTCGTTTGCTCGCCTTGATCTTTGTCTTTCAATGTCCCTTTGACAATAAAATAAAAAAATGAAGAGGAGGAATAGGAGAAACCGCAAGTGGTACAAGGTTCTTTATTACTGACGTTTCGCTGCTCAGGAGCTTCCTCAGAGGAACGAGACACTAAGACAAGAAATGCTAGGGCTGATGAATAAAGTGTGGAAGTATGTAGTAGATAAAAATAGAGTTGAAATAGAAGTTAAGTATTGCCCTGGTAAAGAGGGCATCTCTTTTCTTCTTTCTTTTTTGTTCTCTTTCTATGCCATCTCTCGTTTTTTTTCCTTTTTCTTTCAAGTATAATATTTGCTAACTCCTTAGGTTTGTATTTTGAGTATCATTTAATTATTGTTTATTATCGTAACGGTTAGTGGGCACTTTGCCTCTTTAGTTCTTTGCTTTGTTTTTCTTTATTGTGGGCACTTCGCCTATTTTTAATATATACTCGTATATTTTTTTCCTTTTAAATATATAGTTTTAGTTATTTTTATTTTCTTGATGTTGGGCACTTCGTCTATTTTGGTCTTGCTTTGTACTTGTCATTGTCGGTATTCGCATTTTGTCGTTATTATCCGAATATTCCATTTTGGTTTTCCCGGGAGCATATTCTTCCACTCGGGAATAAGGCTCTCCTGGTGACGTGTCCAATTTCGGTTGTCGCTATGTCAATGTCGGTGTCCATATTTGGGAGTATTTCCTCTTTGATCTTGTCCCAGGTCTTTCTCCGTAGCCTCTGAAGTTCCAGATTCAATGGTTTCAGTCCTGCTCTTGCGTGCAGTTCTGTCTGCCAAATATGGTCCATCCTGCGCGCTCCGGCTATCAGCAGGGACTAGGGATATTCTGTTATTAATGTGCGCCTTATCTCCTGTTGAAGTGATGCAAAGACCTGGGAATCTACCCTCGTTGGTGTACGGGTAGACTTTATCGTTCACTATGACGTCAAGTTTTCGGCGGTTTACCGGAAGGATCTGAAACTTTCGGCGATTGGGCTTGATTCTCCACTTTCTTTCGCATCGATTGATGTTTTCGATTTCGGTAGCCATCTATCTTGCTTGAGCTCAGCGTTCCTATAGGAACTAGGAATGATTTGAGTGATGTCATCTGCAAACTGCAGATACACCACATCTTCCCCAACTGGAACAGGTAGCTCCAATGTGTACACTAGGTGCAGCAATGGACTCAGATAGCTACGTTGTGGAACACCCGCCTCAAGTTCGAATTCAAGTCCTCTGTAGCCCTCGATAGAGATTTGGGCTCTACGTTCTATGATGAAACACAGATGGCCTTCTCTACATCTCGCAACCACCAAGTCTACGTATATCCCTTCAGCTCTGGAGCGGGCGAATTTTTCCGTTAGAAGTGAGAGGGCTGTATCAGTTCCTCGTTTCTTAAGGAACCCGTGTAGCTGAGGGTTGTGTGCTTCTAGCTCAGTTAGGTGGTCAGGGAAGTAGCCTGTATTCAGGTAAGAGTTGTAAATGTTAGTAATTCCCTAAATGATCTACCGGGGGGCATGCACCAAGTTGTTTTAAGTGATGCCCGTCCAGCCTAGCGCTTTTTGTTTAAAGGTTTTCACGGTTAACATGATCTCTTCAGTTGTTAATGGTCGGCCATAGCCCGCGATCTCCCTCTCTTCGTCGACATAGGCTTGCGGGTGTGTTCGATGTATTAATTGATTAAGATTTTCAATCAGCTGGCCTTCAAACTCTGGTTGAATTCCGCATCGTCCTCAGGTGTTATTGAGATTTCCTTCCAGAATCACCGGATCCGCTAAGTAGTCATTGCCCTCATTAATGCGGGTCTTTGCTCTACTCGGTAGACCTTTTAGTTTCTTTACTAAAATAATCGCCAGAATTTTTCGGGGCTCACCTCGCTGTCTACCATTGCTATTAGGCTGTCCCAGATTTCAGCCTGTTGGTGCTTTATAGCGTTCCTAAGTTCTTTACTCTGGTGTCGTAGCAGCGACCTTCGTTCCCGGATCGTACCTGCTCTTCTGATTTCTTCATACACTACCCTGTGCTCCCTAGTGAGGGGTAGAGACTCGGAGCTGTCTCTGGTGACGATCCGGACGGCTTCCATTGCTTCTTCAATGTCCCTATTGAGGAAGCAATGCAAAGATGAACTAAAGAAGAATCAAATACAAAGATACAGAATAAACTAAATTAAACTAAACTCAGAAGAAGCAGGATAAGATAAAGATCATCAAAGGAAAAAGATAAGCGGGTATCCTGGCAAACTATACACTCACTCATAAATACATTTCACTTCCCCCTAAAAAAAACTTATTCTATCTCTATCATCTCCCTCACTTCTCTTACCTATCAGTTTCTGAGGAAGCTCCAGAGGAGCGAAAGCCTCTTCATATATATATATATATATATATATAAATGCATATATCTCTCAAAGTAGCACGAGAGAATGATGGGAATGAATCCATTAAACCACATTGAAAGAGAAAACGGAATAATTTTTCCTTGCAGTAATATTTATATTACCTTTTTCGAAAAATCCGTGCAGGAAAGCGATTCGAACCAGGTGCTCGCTGCCTCAGTGGGCCTGGTTCGAATCGCTTCCCTGTACGGATTTTTCGAAAAAGGTAATATAAATATTACTGCAAGGAAAAATTATTCCGTTTTCTCTTTCAATGTGGTTTAATGGATTCATTTCCATCATTCTCTCGTGCTAGTTTGAGAGATATATGCATTTGTATATCTGCCACGCGTTTACCTATTCCTCATTTATTCTTTGAATTCCCAATTAATTTTCTATTTCTTTCATAGTCTCCGTTCGAGCTGGCGAAAGTGTTCCTTAAAAGCTATTCTATTCAGAGAATTTTTTGGTTCTCTGCGTAGCGCAGTGTACTAACGGCATACTTTTAACTGTGATCAAAGCGGTGCTCGCTGCCTCAATGTGCCTGGTTCGAATCGCTTCCCTGCACGGATTTTTCGAAAAAGGTAATATAAATATTACTGCAAGGAAAAATTATTCCGTTTTCTCTTTCAATGTGGTTTAATGGATTCATATATATATATATATATATATATAATCTCTGCCAACGTTGACTTCAACTATGTAAATGCAGCCAATAACTCGGGCTCCTTTTGTTGAGCCTGGTCTCAGTTTATATATTTTCGTTCAGCCTCTGGCGGTCGTCTTAGAGGTGCCCTGTGTCAAAAAATATCATTCGTAGCAGACGTTCTCTCGACATCGTTCACACGCGCTTAACTCGGGCTCAGACGTTACACCCAGAGTTATTATCTATAATCGTAAAAATTAAAAGTAATTAAAATTCAATGTTTACTTGAAACAATAGATTTCTATAGAGATTAGGATTTAAATTCCAATTTATAAAAGGTTTCCGCGTTCTACAATATTCTTAAAGGAAAGAAAAATTATCCAGGAATTCAGGCTAATACGAACGAGCCTGGTAGGTGTAAAAGACTAACTGGCATCTCTTGTCCAGAGTACAGTACAGGCGAAAGTCAGATCCGCCTCTGGCTAATGTTGGTTGTGGACGCAGGCGTCGTTATTTGATCGCTGTTATTCTGTGCGTCTGTGTGTAAAGATCGGTGGTGTTTTGCAGAATTTCTTTATTTTTACCCTTAGAAATGGAGAAAGACATAGTGCTCGTATTTACATCGTGAAAAGCCTTTTGAACGAATTGGACAAGAAGGAGCTGTACGGCAGGAGTTCGCCATCAAACTAAGACTGGAGTTTATGTATAAATGAAGTGAGTAATTTTTATATTCAAACTATATTTTTGTCTCATTGTTAAATTATCAGTGCATATATAAGTCTGTGGTGTGCATTACGTCTTTTACCTTCTTTTATACACGTGTCTTATGCTGAATTTGTGATGAGCCCGAGTGACGCTGATAACCTAGAGTCACCTCTGATATATATATATATATATATATATATATATATATATATATATATATATATATTAGTAAATCACCAGACAGGTTTAGGTTTTCTATTTTCAGGAAACCGACAAATTTTTTTATTCAGGTCATTCTAAAAATATTAAAACATCCGTATTTTTTTCCATGTATCTTAGGGCATTCAGAATGTATAGTCCTGACTGTATAGACCAAGAATTTACAAAAATTGAAGAGATTGCCTTCTATCTGTGTTACCCGAAATATTTTGGGGAAAACTGCATCTATAAAGCTAAAAAAACATTCTATAACCGCAAGTTGGGGAAAACAGAAACTTTACACAACATATTACTTTTACCTCACCATGAAAATTTCTTGAATGCAATAACAATGTTAAAACAACTTAATATACGTGTATTTTTTAAATACAATTATACATTAAAAAATGTTAATAAAACACATCCCAAGGAACGATAATAATGTAATATATAGTATACTTTGTTGGAATTGTAATTTATTCTATGTAGGTCAAACTTCTAAAATAATCTCTGTAAGAATTAAGCAACATCAAAATGCAGTGTCTAAGGGATAGACAGAGAATGCTTTGGCCGCCCACAGGCTTAAGATGGGTCATCAGATTAACTGGTCAAAAGCAGATACCATAATGCATATAAATGATTTTATTAGCAGAAATATCTTTTAATCGTTCCTAATCTCCAGCACAAAAGAGAGAAATGTAAATATTAGCCCCGGCTTGTTTTCTTTAGATCCAGTCCTATCTTTCTTCCTCAAATCAAATTTATCAGAGGTCATAAGAAATCTGACCTCATAGGAAAATATTGCTTTGTATAAATAAGGTGTCTCTCTATTTTATAAGCCATTGCGAGTTTGAAAATGTTAAGACAACGAAACTACTAACTCCAATCAATCTTTCTTTTTCCCTACGTGGTATACACAAATATTTATATTATTCAAGTGTTATCTCTCGTGATTTTTACCCATATATATATATATATATATATATATATATATATATATATATATATATATATATATATATATATATATATATATATATATATACATGAAATGAAAAACTCACAAAGTATCACGTGAGGGTGGCAAATGAATGCAATATCCCGCAGGAAAAAATGAAAAGGTGTTTCCAAGTACTTTCGAACTTTATTAAGTTACTTATCAAGGATAACTACAAGAAATAGTATTATATTAGAGGTATATATACGAAAGAAAAGTATGAAAGACCGCCTCAACAATAAGAAATCACCAATGAGGAAGAGGGAAGGGGGAAGGTAAAAAAAAAAAACAAATTAAGAATTACAAGAAGCAGGTAGTAAGGTCAAACTAAGTCGAAGGAAAGGGTAACAGATTCAAAGAAATGGAGATAGCCTAACGAGGGAGATTATAAGACACGATGAGCAAAATGAGCAATAAATATCCGATACATGGTCAAAAGTTTATTTACCATAGTTACACAACAGCAAAGTAGTCGAAAATTGAACATCTTATGTATTTTGTACGTTGAATACAAATTCGGTATTAGAATACACAAATAATTAAAGAATTGATATTATATCGACAAAAGTGTTAGATTATCGTCTCAAAAGTACCCAACACACCCACAAAATTAGTTTTAAAGCGATAATAAATAGTTTTCGAACATTCCAGAGTGGTTTACGTGACAGGAATGCTGTAGAACTTTCTAGAAAATTAATCTACTTCGTCCACGTGAAACAACGGACCTCAGTCAGTGTCTGAGAGCTGCATGAGAAGGACTTCATCGTTCAACACTCTAATTCTAATATGGGAAAGACTAAAGAATTGCCAAAAAGGACCAGAGAACTAATTGTTCAGTTACATAAAAGTGGTTTGGGCTATAGAAAAATTTTATCTATGCTAAAAATACCAATCTCAACCATTGGTGACACGATTCGCCTGTTCACGTCATATCAGTCCACTGCAAGTCTACCACGTTCAGGGCGTCCATCTAAAATTTCAAACCGTAAAGTAAAGAAGAATGCTCGAGTGACTCGATCTGAACTTCAGAAAGATTTGGAAGCAGCTGGGACAAATGTATGCAAAAATACAATTAGAGCAGTTCTTAGGAACGAGGGATTCCATTTTCGCACACCAAGAAAGACACCTTTGTTAAAACAAATTCATGTCAGAAATCGTCTGAATTTTGCCAAGGAACATTTAGAGAAGCCTGCAAGTTTGGGGGACGCTGTACTATGGGTCTGACGAGAAGAAGATTGAGTTATTTTGGCGGAATAGTGTTAGTCACGTTTGGAGGCAGAAAAACTCAGCGCATGATCCTAAAAATACAATCCCAACAGTGAAGTTTGGAGCAGGCAGCATAATGGTATGGGGTTACTTCTCCTCTGCAGGTCCTGGAAGACTCCATATTATTGAAGGAAAAATGAATGCTCAGATGTATCGCAGGATTCTGGATGATCTATTACAGTCTGCAGACGACTTGATGTTGCCAAGTGGATGGACATTCCAGCAGGAGAACGATCAAAAAGATACAGCCAAGGGCACTGCAGCGTGATTTCAGCAGAAGAAAATAAAGGTGATGAGATGGCCAAGTCAGTCGCCTAACCTAAATCCTATCAAGAACCTGTGGCGAGAATTAAAACTCAAGATTCAGAAAAGGGACCCAGGAAATCTAACAGATTTAAAAAGAATATGCCAAGAAGAATGGGCCAAGATACCTACAAATATTTGTAAGAACCTCATAAGTAAATATCGAAACGGTTGGAAGCTGTACTAGCGACGAGAGGTCATATCACCAAATACTAAATGGTTTTCCTAGATGTATCGGATACTTTTTGAAACGTCTGTTTGATATTTTTGCCATAATCATAGTATTTTTTTACTATTTTTGCAATATGATACCAATTTGTATTCAACGTACAATATATATATATATATATATATATATTCCGCCATTTAAGTGGTCTAATCGCTAATACGGAATAACACTAATTGAAGATTAGCGTTAGCGGAATTCCAAAATTATAGTCCGCTCACCCAAACTTTCAAAAATCACCAAAAATAGAATTTCTGTGAAATTCAAAAATATTCTTGAAAGTGTCGGAGAAACTTCTAGATTTGGGTTGCCAGATGTCCCGTCTCCTCTTCCAGGTCTGTATGATGTGCAGGCTATATCTAAATTATATATATATATATATATATATATATATATATATATATATATATATATATATATATATATATATATATGTCGTGGTATACGGCCGAGTATGTATGTACGTATATGAATAACTCCGTTCCTTTTTTTTTTCAAGAGTGCTATACTTTTATTTTTTGTTTCGGTTCTTTAACCAGGGAGGATTCGTAATAATATATATATATATATATATATATATATATATATATATATATATATATATATATATTGCCATATGCAGCGCTTGAGGATTTAATTAAACAAATAGGGCAAAAATATACTTTTAATTACATTCCCTGTTTTACTCAGGGACTGCTCTTCTTTTCTTGATCGCTACCTCGATTGAGCTCTTCATTTATCCAGATCACACTATATATACCTCGATTATCCCCTAGGGGGAGGGGAGGGGATGTGAGGACCCACCTTTTCACCTCTCTCCTAGGGCATCATTTTTCAAAGTTGTGACCCATAGCACTTCTGGTTTACGTCGGAGAAAGTGAAATTTCGTCGATTTGGCGAAAATAGATCTAAACAATAGTAGGGGACAGTGAGCCTGTTCATAGATTTTTATTCTAAAGGATATCCTACCCTCCTTTGTTTATATAAACGGACTACGAAATCTGCTGATGGTAATCCTTCTTTGCGAGCGATATCGAGGATTGTTGGGCCAGCAGGACAAAGGGGACGGGTAGGGGTGGTAAAGTATCGGACTATATATATATATATATATATATATATATATATATATATATATATATATAACGGGTGTTCCAATAACTTGGACCGATTTTAAATGTGAGTAAAGTTTAAGCGTCTAATGATTTTTTTTCGTTTTCTTTCAGAACAACGTGTTAAAGTTATCGAAGCCTATTACAAAATGGACGTTCAAAAAGAAATGCATTTCGGGCACTCGCGATCTTTTTGGTCAACATAATCGACCAACCGAGAGTGCAATTGGGAAAATTGTTCGTATATTCAAACAAACGGGGTCGGTGGCAGATATGAAAACGCCATTGCGTGCTCGTTTACGCCGTTCACCTGAAAACATTGTTGCAGTGCGCGAGAATGTACCGAAGATCCAGACACTTTTATTCGTCATCGCGCGCAGGAATTGAACCTCTCCACAACAACGTTACATCGAACTTTGACAAAAGATTTGTCTCTACACGCTTACAAAATTCAATTAACACAAGAACTGAAGACTGCTGACCAATTGAAGCGCCATACATCCGCCTACCCTGGTGCCTCCTAATGCACCCATGATTGTTCTCGCCCTTGAAGAATCCCCCCTCCCCCATTGAATACCGTGTGGATCCCCATCTGTTACACTCGCCAAAGTACCTTGTGATCTCGACCACCTCCAACAATCTGGTCGAAGCACGCGTCAAAAGACCTAACAGATTCCTGTGGTGTCTAGGGCTCATTGAGTTCAAAGTCAAACTCATACACGCCGCCAGAGCAACCAAGGTATTTAAACTCCAGTAGAGACAATTAGCCTATTTCTTGTATATTGAAGTGAGTAGCTAATTAGCCAATGTTAGAGGGTCAAGTTATTTGGAGTCATTTTTGTGTATTTTAATATTCGTAATATTTCTGTGGTTCATGTTTTGTTTTTGTGTAGTAAATTGTTAAATTTAAAATATAAGTTTACTTTGGGAATTCCTGTGAGTTTCTTTATATCCTTACGTGTTGAAGCGGCTCTTCCTTAAAACAACAAAATTAGCACTCTTAGAACAAAGCCTACTTGATCAAAGAAGTATATCATGACCACAAGGTATACCACGACAAAAGTGGTGTCCTGTGCGAGGTGATCAAAAGGGGCATTATACGACAATCATAAACAATGTTGTATCGAACGCTTGGGAATCTTTTAAAATTTTAAGTGTACAGTTTGACAGCAAGTTTACCTTTGAACAACATGTGCGCTCTATTTCTTCTTTTGTTGCCCAAAAGATCGGTTTACTTAGTAGTATCTTCGGTCTATTCTCATAACTGTAATTAATTATTTAAGATCTTTTCCCTATTAAATTCCTTTTGAAACTCAGGTGGCGTTTCTCTTCCTTGCGACGAAATTGGTCGCCGAAGTCAAACCCGACCGACCGACACACACTCTCCAAGTTTGTATAAAGTGTCACTTATTTAGGTGGGCTTTCTTTAAAAAGGTTGCCCCCTCCCAGAGGGATGCCGCACCTCTTGTATAAATGCACAACATATAAGTATTTAAGTATAACTATAGTATGGCTGTATATATGTGCGGCATTAAATAATCTCCTCCATACACAATAGCAGCTCCAAATGTACGCATGAATTTGCGAGTAAAATAAACGGTTTTCGGAATGTATAGATCTTTGTATATTTATGGGCGCACGGTGTGTGTGTGTGTGCCTGTATGTTAGTAAGAATGTGGATATGTGTATGTGCTCGGAATCGGAGCTATTTGCCGTTTGCGAAAACCCGAATGAGGAGTTCGCCAAATAGTCATTAAAAGTCAATTCCAAGATCAATATTCAATCAAAGGGAAACAAAGGAAGAAGGACCAGCCCCAGGAAAGGGGGCGGAGGGAATCCCGGCGGGTACCACGTCTTACCGAGAAATCCTATGATTGCCTACGCAAGGCCCTGTCCTAAAGGACATCCAGTATCCATATTTTAGATAACCTTGAGAATCCCGCTGAACGAACACCCTCTCACACTCGCCATGACAGCGCGCCTTCTAATCCCGGGTGTTCTCCAGCCCATTCCAAACCTAATCTTACTACGCATCTGGCGTTTCCCAGGGGAACCAGGGACGATATGGGAGTCTCTTTGGATGCTCCCATTTCGAGGAGCCCTTCCCAGAGCCAACTCCATTAACGGGACGGATAAAAATGGCCTCTTAACTTTTTCAAGGTCAGAGTCCCAACAGACCTCGCTTCCAAATCGCTAATCAAAATACAAAAAATCTATGGCAGGGACAAATCGCCCCTGTCACTCGCATTTCCATGTGATTTTTAAATTTAATTTTCTTCTTTTTCATTCATTTTAAATGTGAAAACTGAGGAGAGCATCTGCGCCCAAATCCTTTGAAGAAAGGTTCATAAATGGTTAAGTTAGGTGAAATGAAATTGTGCAGGATACATAGCAAGGTAAAGGTACGCAATTCCGAAAGGGCTTGCGAAGTAATCCCGCTCACAGTGCCCCCTTTCTTGATCTGGCCCGCAGGGTAGGTTTCGGGGAATTGAGCACCTGCCCAAATCCGAGGGCCCCAGGTAGTTTCCTATTTAAACCACTCGGGCTATGGCACAAGCCACATATTTTTACTTTCTCTACTAAATCACTCACAAAAATCTTTCTCGCTTTTGACAGTTTGGTTCCTAAGAAAAAAGGCCCACTCTGGCCCGTGGCTGCATACCCGGTTTCCCTCGGCCTTTCTTGGTTCATGGGCCCCAATGAGGGCGAATTTAGCGATTTTCAAAGTCGGACTTGATTTGCGACGGCGACGAAAGATGAGAGATGATAGGCTGCGATGCTTGGGAATATGTAGGGAAGGGGGGACCAGATTTTGTGAAGTGAGGGGATGTTACAGACCTACAAACACTAAGATCCACTTGAGGTCATTCCGAGATGTGAAAAGAAGGGAGCAGAACTAAGTGGGTGGAAAAGGGAGATATAATTTATACATTTAACAGTGATGAGAAAAGTTAAACATGAATGACTGATGTGCTTTCAATAACTTGCGAGAATATTATTCCATATCTGAGGAAGTTTGGACGGAAAAAAGTTCTCGCTATCGCAGTTTTAACTCTTTTGTTAATAAGCTTGAAGTCATCTCTAGTGTTCGCTCGGTTTTGTGCCATTCTCAACTTACTATAAAAAAAGGCATTTAAGGTGAAACAACCTGTGTGAGATGTCGAGGGACTCCACATCGAGGCCTACATACCTCATTGACAAGCAAGTCTCACACTCGCGTTTCCATTAACTTCTCCGCACTTAAAAACGTTTAATTCTCTCCGCGTATTAGCTTGCTTTTAGTGTGCTAAACGTAAAGCTAAAGTCGAGTCCGTTAAAATCGATTTAATCCTCAGGAGTAATTTTCATCTAAATGTATATTCTATCGTTTAGGTTACTAAAAGCACAAAATCAAATCTCTTTTCTTGTAACGTTCCATAGTAAAAGAACATATATTAAACGTCATAAAAAACTCCCTCCAAGGCGGAGATTGATCAAGGCAAAAAGGACTGGCATAGATATAGTTTCATGTGCCCGTGGTGATTTTAATGTCCCGAACTGAGCATCATTTGGTATCCAAAATCGACCACAAACCTAATACTAATGTCGAAAGTTATTATTTTTAATAAGCAGGAAGCCGTTCAGCTATTTCTAATGGCCGCTCACTTCTCCAACTGAAATAGCAACTTTTACTTATATAAGTGAAACCCTTTAGTATTTTAGAGTTTTATTAATTTAAAGTGTAAGTCGTTATTTGATTTAGAGAGCCGAGCGGCCACTAGAAATAGCGGATTCAAGCTTATTAACAAGAATAACTTTCGACATTAGTATTAGGTTGTTTCACATGAAATGAAATTTCTTGAATAGTTGAACTTTAGCAGTCTCGGGGCACAGTATCAAACTCTTTCTGAAAATCAAGATAAGCTAGACACCTTTATGCTAATCAAAGGTTGAGATAATGTTGAGTATCGCTAATTAAGTTTTGGGGACTTGAAATGTTTCATGATTAGGCCTCTTATAGCTGCTAATAACGGAAATCAAGGAATATATTTTCCGGGATAAGTTTTGATAACATTTTTGAACAATAGTAACATTTGCCCCTTTGAACTGCTTTGGATTAGTCCTTAATTAATTGATGTTAGAAATTGCTTAATAGTGTAGATGGCTAGATTACTTTGATGAGTTGTATAATGCGTGTATGGGAGATGAGGCAAATGTAAATGCGAGTCTTCCTAGGTGTTAACCGATTGCTTTATCAAGGTACGAAATAAATAGGCAAGCAAGAGTTTGGTTAGTGCCATGAGGTGTCTGAAAATTTGGCAGGCAGCTGGAGTAGATGATATAGGCGCTGAGATGCTACAAAGTGGTGTTGATTGTGTTACGGAATGGGTAATGGGTATGGTGTTGTAATAGTGCCTATATATAAGGGTAAAGAGGAGAAAGGGAAATGAAAGGACTACAGAGGGATAATTTAGAGGTGTAGGTAAAGTGTATGGACAAATTCTGATTTGGCGTATAATAAGGATAAATGATGGATTGATAATGGGAGAACAAGAGAAGCTGAGAGACGGCAGGGAGTGTGATGAAGTAGTTGTACAGATAGCTAACAAAAACAAGGCATAAGTGGTGTAAAGTGGATGGTGGGTTCGTGGATATGGAAGAAGCTTATGACCGTGTACATAAGGAAGCATTATGGCAGGTTCTAAGAATGTATGGAGTGGTAAACTATTGGATGGTGTGAAAAGTATTCATGTTGGAGTAAGGCGAGTGTTCGGGAGAAGAATGGCCAAAATGAGTGGGCGGTAAAGCAAAGGTGTAGGGTGTTAGCCAAGAACGTTTAAAATCTTTATGAGTGGAATAATGAGAGAAGTACGAAGGCAGATAATGGAAATAGGTATGAAATTCAAGTGGACTGGTAAGGGGTGGATCTTATCTATGGTGGTATCCGCTTAAAACCTGGTTAGTAAGTGACAAGGTGTGTAATATTTGAGTCCCGGGTATTAACCTTGAATAGGTGCGAAGTTGTAAGTGCCCCTTCACAAGATATTACCACTTATTACTGGCCTCTATTCACCCCCACGAACAGAGCTCATTCTCGTCATAGCGAGAACAATAGCTGCTGCATTGTACAAGGAACCGAACACGAGGCGTAAGCGACATCAGAGACGATATTTAGGTTCACACAATTCTACAGGACCGATCGACGAAAGGATTATAAGTGAAAAAAAACCTTAGTGTAGTATTGTGAATTACTTGCATTTAATGTTGTTATAAGTATATTTAACCTCGATGATTCTCTGTAGAAAGCACAGCTAATTGTAGAATACATACCGAGTTTTTTTTTGCGAATCTTCCACACTCCTCGGTATACCAGTCCCTGAGACTTTTCAATTTTCTCTGCAATTATTTACCTGGAACAAAGGAAAGGTTTTTATTTAGCATGTATTTGTATGTTGTCAGTGTATACAATATTTTACATATTGATATCCGACTTTGATACTTATCTACACTAAGCATCATCATCAAACAAGTTTGCCAGGAAATATGGAGAACAATGAAAGTCTGCTTAACTTTCCCCGATGCATCAAGGTGGAAATGTATAGCTCAGGGATTTAAAGCAAAATTCCCAACTGACAGCATATCAGGGATTAAACATCAGCAAAGTCGTTTTATATTTTTTAATTAAAAGTACTTCTTATCTGTCTTGTTGTGACTCCAACTATCTGTTTACATTTGTTGATATTGCTGCCTATGTTAAAGAAAGTGACAAGTGTTTGAAGAATAGTGGATTATATGATGCAATAACAAACGAGTTGATATTGTCAGAGGCAACGCGTATCAGTGAAATTGCTGATGAGGTTTTGCCATATGTCATTGTGACAGACGAGGCATTCGCACTTTCAGATCAGGTGATCCGCCCTTTTGCCAAAAGCCTATTGACAACACGAAGGAAAGTGTAAAACTACAGCCACTCTCGTGCTCGTAGGTACATAGAATGTTCATTTGGCATTTGGTGTCAAATGGGGTATATTTCATCGGCCAATGAATGTTTATGTCTTTAGCAGAAGATATCATAGAGGCAGGCTCTATCTTAAATAACTACATCAGGGGTAGAAACGGTTACAACTTTGAGGAAGCTGATCTGGTCGCCTAATCCTCGCGGGCTCTTTGGCACCCCTGATGGGCTTGCAAGGTCCCATTATGATTTGGCAAGTAGAGGAGCGATTTCAACTAGGAGTAAGTTTACCGACTACTTTGTCAGAGCATGGGGCAATTGGAATGGCAATACTGTTTCATTTAAAAAATCTTTTTTAGAGGGGAATTCATTTTTCAGCTGCATTATACCATGTTTAGTTATTGTAATGAATAACGCAATAAAATACATTTTATTTAACTGGATTTGTTAATAACTTCACATTTTAAAACATTTGAGAACCAAATTCATTCTTCTCTGCAGCTGAGGCTTCTTTTGTCTTAAGAAATATTCACCCAAGGTCCACCCAATTCTTCCTCTTTAAATCCCTGTTAAAATAGTCGTCAAAGTTCAAATCCTGTGGAAGAGTCCTCGAGTGGACTTACACATTGAGATGTTGTTATCAAAATCAGAATTTTCTGCTTCGGTACTAATGGTCAGCACACACGTACACACACAGGACAAGCTGCACTTCAAGTCGAGTAACGTGTGAATGGCTTCGGGTTTCTTCTTCATGTATACATGTGGAGGCGCCATAAGCGTGGCCGCGCACAAAAGCACTTACTCGCCACACAAATCTTGCAGCGCCACCAGAACTCTGTCCCCGGAGCAGTTGGTCTCCCTTTCGCAACTATTTGAAAATGAATAAACGGCCATGGCCCTCCTAAAAGAACCGACTCCCCCCCCCAAAAAAAAAAATCTTATCTTTCTTTTGGAAGATAAGATTTTTTTTTATTTTATGAGCACATCTGGGGACTGCCTACTTGGGCATAAGTCGCTGTATTGACCAGAGCCTACTGATAGGCTACAGAAAAAAACACAAATAATATGAAAAACACAAATAACAATAGTAAAGGACAGCGGCTAAAAAAAAAACACAATAAAAATGGCAAAGAGGCAACAAGTAGGAAGCGCGCTCCGGCGTCGGAAGTAGGCCCGCCTCCCCGCGGCGAAGGAACATGCGACCTACAAAAGAACAGAAACAAAAAAAAAAACAGTCAAATAAAGTGGAGTCCAAACTCCTCCAAAAGAGGTGAAAGTCCACAAGCGGTAGCGACCCCACTCAAGTAACGTACGCGAAGATTACCCAGACTAGGACATTCGACAAGAATGTGCCGAACAGTCTGGGAGACAAAGCGGTCGCGGTAATAAGGCGTGGGCGGGAGCATAATAGAATGGCAGTGCGTTCCGCGAGTGTGTCGAATTTGGAGACGGCAGAAAGCAACCTGAAACGATCGCGAAATTGTGGAGTAGGTTTATGGGAATAGTCGCAGCGCAATGGCACGCAACTTTAGGTTCCCCTCGACCGTCTCCTATCTTCTTTGCCAAGCAGCCCGGAGAGCTGCCCGTATTCCTGCCAAGTAAGAGCAAAACGCTAGGCTGATCGCCCAGTCATCGCTGACGCTTTGGCGACCTCATTCTCCGCAATCTCGACATCCACCCGGCTCGCCAAAACCGAGGCGTCAAGGATATCGCGAACCAAGGAACGCGGAGATTCCAATGCCCCAAGAGCATTCAGGGCGCTTTGTGAGTCGCTTTAAATAACAATCCAGTCTCCGAACCAGGCACGTCGCGTTATCTCCCGTACCGAACGGTGTATTGCAACCAGCTCGGCCATGAAGACAGACGTAGCGCCTAACAGAGCCCTGCTGACTTTAAATAGAGGGGATACGGCGTGGAAACCGCCCCCCTCTTTGGACTTGGAGCCATGCGTATACACTGGCACGGTTCCAGCGTGACACGAAATGTTCTCCAAAAAGACCGAACGCAATATTCACGGCGATGCAGAATCTTTCAAGCAGAGGCGTGGCGACAAATATTGAAAGGTGGTACCCTCCAGGGTGGCGTACTGGGCAGAACATTCTTCTATGAGAGAGCACTCGATTAAATGCCAAACAATTCCATCCCTGAATGACTTCGAGATTTTGGACTCCAACTCCAACCCACTGTCACTACGTATCTCTGAATCTATTTATATCAAAACACTATCTCACTCACTCAATTCTGATTCCTCTTCTATTGCATTGAACATCCTTTAAGCAACCACTACTAGCGAAACTGTTATATTTCCTGCCACCTCTCTACCACACCATATTCTCACTGGATATCAAAGATTCAGGGTATGTTTCTCATTTGATCCGTTTGCTTTTATATTGATTTTTTTTAATTGTTTTTTTTAAGCTTTTATTAGCCAGTTTTTTAGTTGTTTTTTTCTGTACAATTTTACTTTACTTCTTTCCTTAAATCGTTGTATTTGACTCCCCTATAATTATAATTTGCGGTGACCACTTAAACCTATTTTGTATATTTGTATATCTTAATCTGTTTTCTAGAGCCAGAAGATGACCGTAAGGTCGAAACGTTACACTACTCAATCGTAATAAAGATTTTTTGATGTTGGATTAAAGTCTCCTCCTCGCCATTGTTTTCTTATTGAAAATTAAATTAAGGCTGCACACCGGAAACTACCTGGATTATATATATATATATATATATATATATATATATATATATATATATATATATATATATATATATATATATATATATATATATATATATATATATATATATATATATATATATATATATATATATATATATATATATATATATATAGTCTTTCGACAAGGACGCTTGAGCTTTGTCAGGCGATAATAGCCATGTTGTTAAAGCGACATCTGGCAACCTCACTGTGAACTGTTCAGTAGTACTTGGCAAGTCAAGATAGAAGGTTATAGCGTTGAACAGCGTGTGCAAATCATCAAATGTTATTATCAAAATCAGTGCTCCGTTCGAGAAAAGTTCCGCGCATTTCGTGATTTCTATCCTCGCCACAGCGACGAGGCCAATTTTTGGATGAATGGATTTGTGAACAAGCAAAATTGTCGGATTTGGGACGAAAACAATCCACATGAGATACACCAGCACCAATTGCATCACAACAAAGTCACTGTTTGGTGCGGATTTTCGTCTAACGGAATCATCGGTCCGTATTTTTTTGAGAACGAAGATGGGATTGCCATAACTGTCAACGGCGAGACCTACAGATCGATGATAAGCAACTTCTTGTGGCCTCAACTGGATTATATGCCTGATATGGATACTGACGACATGTGGTTCCAACAGGACGGCGCTACGTGCCACACTGGGCACGCCACGATAGACATTTTGCACCAGCGATTTCAGGGCCAGGTTATCTCGCGCGGCGGCGATGTCAACTGGCCACCGAGATCATGCGATTAAACGCCATTAGACTACTTTTTTAGGGGGGGGGCTACCTTAAATCGCAGGTCTATGCGAATAATCCGCAAACAGTTGATGTCCTCAAAGTCAACATAACGAACACCATCCAGCAAATTTAGCCAGATTTATGCGACAAATTCATCGAAAATTGGGCCTCCCGAATACGTTCCACCAAGCGAAGCCGCGGCGGACATTTGAATGACGTCATATTCCACACACAACTTGTTTTATTTACATTTAAAAATCGAGCGACCTTATTGAAAGACCCTTTATATATATATATATATATATATATATATATATATATATATATATATATATATATATAT
>OZ018335.1:69112185-69252185 GCA_963969495.1 Ceratothoa steindachneri | reverse complement strand
TAATTCAATGCTCACGTCTTTCTCATGGTTCAGTTTAACAATTAGTAATTGGACTTTCTGAATTTCGGGGTAATTGTCAATTACCCCGGAATTCAAAAAGTCCAAGCTGCATGTTCCACCCTAATGGTTAAGAGAAACCGGTGGAATGATGAATACGAAAATCACATTGGTTTTGTATAATAACTGATGCTAAGAAAATTCCCTACATAAAAACCATTCTCAAGCTAAGCATACACCTACTGCCCCACTTAAAATACTAACACCTAACTCCGAAACCTCTCCAGAAATCATGGAAGTATAGTCCTAAACAAAATCAGCCCATACAACCCACTTGTTGCCAACCACCACGGATTCCGCACGTTACTCTCAACAAGAACTGCACTCACCCAACATCACCTAGCTCATACACGAAGGCTTTAACAGATTCACACCACTACACAGAAGAGTAATGGCAAAAGAGAGAAAAGCAAAGGCGTCGATACGGTGCCAAGACACATTCTCCTAAACAAAACTCTACATTCGCACTTGAATTCAACTATAAAAAATTGCCGGTCAACTTCCTCACAGACCGACAAGCAAAAGTAATAATACACCGCGACAAAACTATCTGGAAGGTTGTCTTACAGGAGCTCCTGATTCTCATTGTAAGATTGGGATATAATACTGATTTGGGTGTGTAATTTTTCTTGTATTTATTTAATACATCAATCACTGTATAATAAATACATTAGTGATTAATACTTTTGGGGAAGATAACTAGCAGCAATCCTGAGCAAGAATTTTTTTTTTGGTGAGTGTTAACTTTTTCATTAGTAAATTTCTGAGAGTATGGCTTTTTGTATAGATGGTGAGAGCATGCGGTTTGAAAGTAGTGTGTATGTGGTGTGTGATGCTTGTGGAGTTGAAAGGAGAGTGAATGTAACTGAATGCCGTGTGTGTTTTCTGGAAGAGGAGGTTAGGAGGTTGAGTGGGGAATGTAAGAGGTTGAATGATTTGGTGTTTGACGTGAGAAGAGATGCAAGTGTGCGATTGAAGGGTGAGATTAGTGCTAAGAGGGTGGAAGATAGGGCTAGGACTGGAAACAGTGTGGAAGTTGTGAGTGATGATGAATGGTGGGTGAAAATGGATAGGATAGATAAGTTAGGACAGGTTAGGTGTGTGAATGAGAGGGACATAGAACCTGTTAGGTTGACTAACAGATTCAATGTCCTGAGAGAGGAAGAGTGTGAAAGTGATTTGCCTGGTGTGATTGTGGATGAAAGCAGGATGGGTGGTAGCGTGACTGAGAGCAGGAGGGAGGGTAATGTTAGGCCAAGACAGAATAGGAGAATGACTGAGGTGCTAGTGATGGGTGACTCTCAGATTAGGTATTTAGATAGGAAGTTGAGTGATAGCAAGTGGAAGGGAATGAGAGTTTGTCTGCCGGGTGCTGGTGTAAGTGATGTTTGTGAGAGGTATGATAGGCTGGTTTCTGGGTGTGAGAGGGATGCAGTTGTGATTACGCATGTGGGAGTGAATGATGTAAAGAAGGTGGGTACATGTGAGTTACGTGAGCAGTATAAAAGGTTAGTTGAAAGGATGAGTAAAAGCAGGGTAAAAGGTGTTGTTTCTGGTGTGCTTCCGAGATTGGATGTGGGGGTAGAATGGTTGTCGCGTGCAATTGGTTTGAATGAATTTGTGAAAGGACTGTGTGAGGAGCTAGGATTGGTGTTTGTAGATGTCTGGGGAGGGTTTTACGGGAATAGGAGGTTGTATGCGATGGATGAGCTCCATCTTAGTCGGGCAGGTGTTGAGGTTCTATGGGGGGAGCTGGATAGTGTCATTAGGTCCTTACGGGTGGGAAACTAGAAGCTGTTAGAGGTAAGGGAATAACAGGAATAGAGGGCAGGTGTAGGAAATGGAAGGGATGCAGTGATAGAGGAATAGCTAGGGGAGAGGGCATACTGATGCGTTATAGGGGGACTAATGCACAAGTGAATGAGCAGATAACTAGGAATAAAAAAGCACAATGCAATGAAGATGGGAATAATAAAAAAAACTTAAAAATATACTACACAAATGGTCGGAGTATAAGGAATAAGATAGATCTCTTAAGAGCGTTAGCAAGTGAAGAGAATTTTGATATAATTGCGATAACAGAGTCATGGCTTGATTTGGCAGGTAATCACTTTAAACCTGAGGTTGAGATTGAGGGCTTTAACATGTTCCATACAGATAGGAATAGGAAGAGAGGAGGAGGGGTTATTATTTATATTAAAGATAATCTCCAGTGTTGTGTAAACAGTACAATTAAATTAGATGATAACACAGAGTCATTATGGCTAAATGTAAAGGAAGGTAAAAACAAGCTTGTCTTAGGATTATTATACAGACCACCAAATCTTAGTAAGGAAGCTTCAAATCTTCTGTGGCAGGAGATTGAACGGGCATGTAGAAGTAAGCATGTGTGTATAATGGGCGATTTTAATTACAGAAATATAGACTGGGAAGCTCTTGTGGGTGATCAGGAGGCTGAGGAATTTTTGAATGTTGTCCAAGATAATTTTCTGAGGCAGATTATTAACGAACCCACTAGAGGTAATAATATACTGGATTTAGTTCTGACAAATAGGGAAGAAGTTATTAAGGATACTGAGATTGGAGGAAATTTGGGTAATAGTGACCATTGTGAAATTAGATTCAAGATGAAATGGAATGGTATTGATAGTAGCATGAACAATGTTAAAATTCCTGACTTTAGAAGAGCAAATTATAATGGGCTCAGGACTTACCTGGAGGCAATTGTACAGAAACCAGGCAATGAAATCAATTCAGGAATAGATTCAATGATATCAGTTAGTGGAGACAATAATCACCAGGAGGAAGAGATTACAATTGAAGAGGAGTATGAAAGAATAATTGAGCAATTAATTACAGGTCAGATGATTAACATTCCATATAAGGAGATTAGGACTAAAAATAATGACCCAAAATGGATGACAGATAAAATTAAGCATTATATTGGCATTAAAAAGGGCATTTATAGGAAAATAAAAAATGGGGAGGATCACTTAAGGCAGAAACATAATGAACTAGCAAGAGATGTTAAAAAGTTAGTTAGAGTAGCAAGGAGAAATTATGAAATTAAAGTGGCAAATAGGGCAAAGGAAGATCCTAAAAGTTTTTATCAATTATACAAAACTAAGGTTAGAGATAAAATAGGCCCACTTATAGATTCCAATGGAGAATTAGTGAGTGATAGGGACTCAATGGCTGGAATGCTAAATGACTTTTTTCTCTCGGTATTTACACAGGAGGATACTCTAAATATACCCGAGGTGTCAATGATCTTTCGGGGTAATGATGAAGAGAAATTAAAGGATATATTGATCACAAAGGAGATAGTGACAAAGGAAATTGATAAAATCAAAAGTAGTAAAGCACCCGGTCCTGATGAGCTCTTTCCTAGAATTTTGAAAGAATGTAAGGATGTGTTAAGTGAGCCCCTAGCATGCATCTTTAGAAAATCATTGGAGAGTGGCATTGTGCCAGTGGCATGGAAGAAAGCCAATGTGATACCTATATTTAAGAAAGGGGATAAAACAAATATGTCTAATTACAGACCAGTAAGTTTGACATCAGTGGTAGGGAAAATGATGGAATCTATTATAGCAAGGAATATTAGAGATCACTTGGATAAGCATAAGTTGATAAAAGAATCACAGCATGGCTTTAGTAAGGGTAAATCCTGTCTGACTAATTTGCTGTCTTTTTATAGTAAGGTGTATGAAGCAGCAGATAATGATGAAAACTATGATATTTTATACTTGGACTTTAGTAAGGCTTTTGATCGAGTGCCACACTTACGACTTCTGAGCAAAGTTAAAGCACACGGGATCGATGGCAGTATATTTAGGTGGATTCAGTCATGGCTTGGTGACAGACAGCAAAGAGTTAGTATAGATGGAGTTAAATCTGAGTGGGGGTGTGTTAGCAGTGGAGTTCCTCAAGGATCTGTTTTGGGTCCCTTGCTATTCTTAATTTATATTAATGATCTTGACATAGGTATAAGTAGTGACCTGAGTAAATTTGCTGATGATACTAAGCTAGGTAGGGCCATTAGGGCTGATTCTGATGCTGTTGTAATGCAGGAGGAATTGACCATTCTGTCCAATTGGGCCGAGAAATGGCAAATGAAGTTTAACATAGACAAATGTAGTGTACTTAGTATAGGTAGAAATAATCCATTGAATAGTTATAAATTAAATGGCAGAATTTTAGGGAGGACTGATTGTGAGAGAGACTTGGGTATTTTGGTAAGTTCAGACCTTCGTCCTAGAAAGCAATGTCTAAATGCTAAGAATAAAGCTAATAGGATATTGGGATTCATTAGGAGGAGTGTAAGCAATAAGAGTGCTGAAGTCATTCTAAAACTGTATCTGGCGCTAGTTAGGCCTCATCTAGACTATGCAGTACAATTTTGGTCACCATATTATAGGAAGGATATTGATTTGCTTGAGTCTGTGCAGAGAAGGATGACAAAGATGATTGGTGGGCTAAGGAACTTACCCTATGGTGAAAGGCTCAGAAAACTAAATCTACATACATTGGAAAGGAGAAGAGTCAGAGGGGAATTGATTGAAGTCTTCAAATGGGTAAAAGGATATAATAAAGGGGATCTGGGTAAGGTTCTTATACTTAGTGAACATGACAGGACACGTAGCAATGGGTTTAAGCTTGATAAGTATAGGTTTAGGAAGGAGATTGGGAGGAATTGGTTTACAAATCGTGTGGTAGATGAATGGAATAGGCTCACTAGGCATGTGATAGAAGCCTCCTCTCTGGGTAGTTTTAAGAATGGATTAGATAAATATATGGATGAAGCTGCTAGATGGGACTGACTTTTTTTTATGTACATATGTATATATTTTTCTAAGGAGTGGGAAGATTATATTTTGCGGTTGCATGAATGGACATAATCCTCTGGATGCATTTTATGTATATTGTAGATTAGATCTGACGAACTCCTGTTAAGGGTGACAATGTTGATGACTTTTCTCTGGTAAGAAATCTTTTGTGTGTTGAATGGAACAGGAGCTGCCAAGTGTAGGCCATGAATGGTCTTTTGCAGTCTCCTTCTTTTCTTATGTTCTTATGTTCTTAATGATTTGTACTCTCTCCCACTGCTTTCAACCTCTTATTCCGTGATACACTTACCCAGAATCCCAACACCATAGTGTATAGCTACGTCGATGACATCACCATCCTCACCCAACGCCCAAGACACGCTATATCACAATACTTGAAGTATAGTTGAAAAAGAATCAAATGACCATATCTACTTCCCTCTGTTACTCCCTTTAAATATTTTACATCTTAATAAAACAAGTACATTGAGCCAAATATTTTTCCCATACTAGTTTCGGTATGAAATTTACCCAACTGAAACCAGTCTTTTGAATAAATATTATACCCCTATAACTGGAGTACAACGAACGCCCCCGGATCATTCGAACAAACACTCCTTTCCATTTATATAGAACAGCTACAGTGGTCGTTGTCACGCAAAATGCAGGATTAAATTTCTAATGACACGTAAGAAACACAAAAATGTGCACACTTAGAGCACCCACAGGAACCACATTCGGGCAATCCAAGCAATCAATCTATCGTCGTGACTTACAAGCAGTGAATCTGTCCCTTACTTGTATCTAATACCTCTACTGGGCAACTTAAATAAATAAAAGGATCTCCATTTTTTTATAAATACGTTCAAACATTCATGTTATCATAGCGGTTTTTATAATATATACACATTACAGAAAATGAGATTTGTATGAAACCATGAAGAAGATTTAATCTCAGGACTCAAATAATTACCTGTGGCCCACGAGGCTGCGAACGCAAGGCCGACCCAAACCAATTATCAAGTAAGAGCTGAGGAAGACAACTGATTTGGAAGGAGTAGGGGATTTCGAGGGATTCAGATAAGTCTGCACACATTCTGCCCATAAACACGTGATCAAAGTCCTTATACCCTCTCCCACCCAGTGTGGATTAAGGACTCAGCATACCACCTATACAAATCACAACCATAAGTGCTAAAGGCGGATTAGTCATCGTACCGCAAACGCAAAGCGAAGGGCAACGGAGTCTGACCGCCGGTTACCTACTCTACATGTTGTGCACCTCCCCTCCCCTCCCCCGGGCTAAAAGCGCTAATTAAAATTTACTCAACCATGGACTGGCAGCTCATGCGTTCCGCCACCTGAGTACTAGCGCTAGTAACATACGGACCCGTTGATCTACCAGGTGACCATTTCTATCAAACAGTGACTACTAAAGCAACTCAAGTGACCGGTGGGTGAAGAACAACATACCAGGAAGAGATCGGCACATAACATAACATTCATGGATGACAAGAGCCACAATGGCCTATCAAAGGACATCCGAGTAAATCTCCAACCCAGC
Organism: Ceratothoa steindachneri; assembly: GCA_963969495.1. Taxonomy (NCBI): domain Eukaryota; kingdom Metazoa; phylum Arthropoda; class Malacostraca; order Isopoda; family Cymothoidae; genus Ceratothoa; species Ceratothoa steindachneri. The sequence goes on along the minus strand of OZ018335.1, from coordinate 69,245,735 downwards.
ATCCCTCCATAAACTACATCCAAAGGATAGTGTCCATGACATCGCCTTGAAGTTATCGCCATGTAAAGCTTTAGCATGCAACTACATTAATATCAATATTAAAATATGTATGTACAATCCATACCCCGAGACAAGTCTCAAAAAACACAAGAATCAAAAACCTGCGCTTGTAAATATTTAGATTTCTACTCTCTATTACCTCTTGTGGTAAATCTTTTCTTACATCCAACCTACACCCCTGTTTTCTACACTCCCAATTTAAAGAACTTTCCCAAATCCGACTTATCCATCCTAGAACAAATTTAAAAAGCCCAATCAAGGACGGTATGATTTTAGAATAGTTTGCCTTTGTTTAACCTAACATTGCACTTATCGTGTAATAATATTGTAAAGTTGGTTCGTTGGTGCGTTACAGACAATGAGTTTAAGGATGACGATTGATTTTACAGACAGAAATATGGGCCGAGTAGTGGTAATCCCCTTTTCCGGATCCTAAGTAATCTTTTCATGGAAAACTTTTAGAAACCCCCTACCATTCATTTAAAGTTGAATGGGAACTAAACAACTCATTGCAATTTCCCTGCACGATGAAATTAACACGATCATCCAAACATTCATTGAGCTGCAGTAACCCCTATGGTTCATACAAAAATGTCATTCTAAAGACAGAACCATTTTTTTTTAAGGGGCATCTGGCGACTGCCGACTTAGGCATAAGTCGCCGTAAACAAACAGCCTAGTTCTAGGCTACTTTAAAAAATTTGAAAAGAAAACAATAAAAAGAAATAACAATTAGGAAGCAATAACAAAACAAAAACAACAACTAAACGTAGTTAAATGAAAGGGAGAAGGCCGGCCTCCCCCAATAAAGACAGAACCAAATTTAATTCACCAGCTAATCATAAAAGTGTGTAATAATAATTATATTACAGATATTTCCATATTCGCCCCAATTAATTAATTTTAAAAAAGTGGAAGGGGCCAACAACATTAGTGTTGCTTTTCAATACGAAAACATCATACGAAATAATCTAAGAATAGATCCACCGATAAAGAACATTGCGTTTAGTATATCCCATGCAAAATTTGCCATCAAATCTGCTGCATTGGCGAAAGCGGCAGATTCTCCAAGAGGATGAAGGAACATAAATGCGACATCCGCCGTGAAAGCTTATCGTCTAGCCTGTTCCTACATATGTCAAAGGAAGACCATTCAAGTGACATTGATAATGCCAAAATAATTTATAATTCCCACAACTATATTGCATAGACGTCTAATAGAATCAGCTTTCATAAAGGAAATTCCAAACTTTAATACTTCTGATGGGCAATTCAACATTAATCTCTCGATAAGCAGCAGATTCATCCGGCGTTTGATACAAAATGCCGTTTCATACCGCCCCTCCTAATTGAATTATGAGTTGTAAATTTGTGTGTCCTTAGGCTAAGCATCTTTTTGTACTCATTAGTTTGCCAGCGATTGAAGATGACGGATGTCTCCATCGAAATCTGGTTCCGCCGCGAGGCAGGGTATTTAATCAAAATAAATGCTTGTAAACTTTTTCAGGGGGAAAAAATAATTCAAAGGGTCAGGAATTTAAGGTTTGCCCAACTTTATATAATTAACACATGTTGGCAACTCTTTTGACTTTTCAAACCTGTTCAAACTATGAGACCACCCAATAAGTAAGTTTTAATTTACCCCGAAAATATTGCCAAAAAATTAGGTCTGACCTAAGTTTATTATAAACTTAGTCTATTTCGTCGTAAGCCTAGTTTAACTCTAACATAAGTTTCTTTTTTCTTTTTTTTTACCTTCTAAATTTAAAGTTTTAGAAATTAATATTTTTTTTTCTAGAAAATTTTAAAAATAATAGTTATCATTAATTGAACCCACCGATGAAGGATTTTGAATGCCATCCGGCGTCCTAGCCACGAGCAGGCTTTCGAGGCACACCGGACTAAAGTACAACCCCAAACTAGAAAACAGAATATCGAAATCTACAGGGTGGTTCGAAAGTCTTATCATCCCCTGTAAATATTGTTTTAAATTTTTATTTCAAATATTTTTTAAAATTTATATTTCAGATGAGCGAAAATCTTGTCACCTTCCGTTAATATTGTTTTAATTTTCTATTTCAGATGACTGACAAGAGTTCCTACAGTTTGGGAGAGAGGCTGATTGCAAGTGCATGGGCACAGATCGTGTGCATTCTGGCAAGGGCATGGAGGATGTGCGCCTTTTCTTCACTGCAAGATTCGGCAGAGGAGCCCCTCCGAAGAGGACGAAACTGCGTTACAAACATTGGAAACATAAACTGTTTCTGACAGAATCAATTAAGGACAAACCGAGGACAGGGCGAAACTCAACGCGAAGAGACACATGTGCTACGATCACCACTGCGAAAACGGTCTTCCGAGCTACGAATTCCAAAAAAGCACAATGTTAACGCACACGAAAATAGTTTAGGCCAACATTTTGTCAATGAACTACTTTTCGGTAAGGGACAAAAAGACTTTCCAATTCCCCTGTAGTTTTTTTTTAAATACTCGTTTAAAGTGAGTGAAAATTGCACAAAATATCCTTTGAAATTAGTCTCGGATAGTGTCCAATTTTACATTCCAAAGAACTCCAGAATAAAAAGTTATCAGGAAAATTGTGTGTATTTGAAGAAATGATGCGTTCAAAACTAGAACAATAACTTATAACCTTTAGTTTACACGTAAAAATAGGTAACGTATGTATGACATGAAACTGTCCCACGAGTATTGTAGACAGCTCTAGGCTTATTGGTCATTTATCAGGATGGCGAGACGAATCAAGGTTGTCAAATTCTTTATAAAGCAGGCTATCAGGTCCCTAATCTTTACCAGCAGAATTTTGTGGTCACTAATCTTAGGTCTTTAGTATTCGATTCCCGCATTTCTCGCAGAGTAGCTCAACTTAAGCTGAAAGGCTGAACAAGGTCAACAGACCTAAGTTGCGTGGTTACAATTATTTCAATAATTTTGAAAAAAAAAATAGTAATATCATCTGACCTTTTACGACCTTCAAAATTTTCAAAAACACTCATTGAAAAGTAAAATGGTTACCATCCGACTGAGGGACCGAAATAGTAACTTATAAAGTCGCTGCACGCCGACTGAATGACCAGCAATGTTAACTCCCGAAGTCAAAATTAAATATAAAACAACGAACTCGTCGTTGCTAAGTTTACTTAGCATATAAATTTTTCAGTCTGGTAATCTGATGGAGCCGTGGGTAATCTTTCGTTCCGAGTAAGATTTTGACACTTTGTTCACTGGAAAACCGTAAAAACCCAATAGAAAGCAATCGAAATATTAATGATTGATCGCATAAAAGCTCATAATTTATCTATTTCTAGGGATTTAACTAAATTATAAATTATGGCTAGTTTTAAAGTTTAGGAAGATAAGTTAAATGCGGCTAGTTGTTTTATATATTTAAACTAAATGGTCCGGCGGCTATCTTGTAGTATTTCACATTTCGTGCCGGTAAACAAAGCAAAGGAGCTCGTAGATAGTGTATATCAGCATAGGTTTTTTTTGTTTTATTTATTTTCCCGGAATTTGTAAATCTACAGCAGGGAAGTCCGAACTATTTTAATCAATATTATAAACAAACTAATCGCCCTTAACTTACCCCCCAACTTACAAAACAGCAAACAATGGAAAATCCCAATTCGAATACTGAAGGGTGGAGACTTCTGAATAGCTTACCGTAACTGTAAATGTGTTGCATAAAAAAATGAATATCGTATCGCGAAATGGAAATTTATACGTACTGTCCGACCCGTGCAGCCATTTCTCAATATGTCAGCCTGATAGGGTCGATAGGAAAACACACCTGATCTTTACCTCGCATCTTGAGGCCAGTAATCTTTACCGGCTCCTTGAGAAAATTTGAAACCCAACTAGTAACCAACAAAAATTCCAAATTTTGAGACTCGAAGCCCCATACCTCGCCCTCTTCTCTACCTCCTTAGGACCCGTGCGAAGGATGGAAGAGGTTTCAAATACACCATCATCGGCTGGATGGAAAGAGAACCCGAGGTCGTACCTTGAGGTCTTTGGGTCCACTCGGTTCAGGGCGCTTTCCAAGTACTCAACGCCTTCTCCAGACGCTGTCTTGTCCCCCACCCCACTTATCATTAGGTGGATCAAATTCCCTTTCTTGAAAGCTCTCCTATACACTTTCTCCCACCACTTTCGTCATTATTCCAGGCGTTTCATCACCGCTACGTGCTTCGTATGTCGCTCGTTAATAATCTTCCATGAATGTGTAATTAAAATTAGACTCATATAGCCAGGTAATTAATTACAAACTGCAATTAATTAAACATAATTGTTAGGTAAAAATGAAATAATTAGGAGCAGACACCCGGATATTTATCACGATCCGATGTAAAAACGCATTGAAATTATAATGGAAAATCCGGCAAGATGGATTTCATTTAATCGGTTAAGGACTTACAAAATCTCAATTTCTCTTTAGGAAGTTTAACAGCACCCCATTTCGGAGAATTTGTTTTGGGGGGGCTTGGCCTTAAAATTTTCCACCAAAGGGGTGGGGGAAGGATGACAAGACATAAGGTCACCCCGTCAGGGACCTATCCTAAAGAGAGGAAGGAAAATCCAATGTTAAGCAAGATCTATCACACAAAACGCAAAATCACGTTTCCCTTCAGCCCTAACATCACTAAACCACCTCAGATGTATCCCCCCTCCTACTCTTTATTTCTCTTCATTTGTATCAACTACGAACTTACGAGCGGCAAGCTCCCCCTCTCAGTGGAGAGCATCGTGCATTTGTTGTTGAAGAGTTTGTTAAGAACGGTGAATCCGTTGTAACGACGCGACGTTCCTTCCGAAGACACATGGCGCTTCCTCGTCATGATCCCGAACCGAATGGAAAAACAATTGTGGCTTTCCAACTTTAGACAAACATCATGACGATGAAGCGCAGTGTCTTCGGAAGGAAAGTTGCGTCGTTACAAATGCACGATGCTCTCCAATCCAGGCCATGGTGGGTTACTAACTGAAACAAAAAATAAATGCAATTTAATGTACTTCATAAAAATAAAAAAAAACTTTTCTTGTATCTTCATGTTTTTGTTTTTTTTATTATCCTTTGAAATCGGGGCAACCTTTCTGCCGCACCCTGTCTCGCAAAACATCAATGAAAAACTAATTCCGTACTTTTATTTCGATATTCCGTTCTATTTCAATTCCGTTCATTTTTAAAGATTATACTAATGCGTTTCTAGACTTATCTAGCTCAATGACAGAGTAAAACTCTGCATATATAACAAGGGAGACTAGCTCTATTAATGAATACCTAAAGTGTAACTGTATTTTGAATCCTGTACCCTGTTGGAACATTCACCAAGGCAAGTAGTACTTTTGTCCTGACTTACGTTAATACAATAAATATTTTTACTTTTGAAAAATTGTCCATACGTAAGCCCAATACTCTGCCCACCTCCAATACACCCTACACCATTATATAGGAGGTAAAAAGCCCTTAAAACAAATGGATCTGCATCGTCTGAATAGTCTAATTCAAATGGCCTTTCAACTTTATTTCAGTTTATATAAGCAGTGAAACCATTTACATTAAAATGTTTAAATTCAAAAGGTGATGTATCATAACTACCAGAAAATGCTGAATCATCAACCATAACAGTCAACACCCGCGTAAGTATTCTTCCCATTAAAATATTATTCACACTCTTCATTGACATTCCACTCACAATTGTGAAATTTCGCATACGAATGTGTGTGAAAGGGTCTTTAGCGTTTGATGCAAGCAACCTATTTTCAATCTCCTGTTGAGTAGATGCTGATACGTGGACTTTTCTCCGGACTCGGTATTAGTGTGAAAAATTTTCGGACTCAACTTTTGTGTTACAACACTACTACTTTACTGCACTCTTCCACTGTCTAATGCTTTATAACAGGCCACGAGACCCATTCCATAACACGATTACCAACACTTTTTACCATCTCAGCCACTATATCATCTACTACTCTATCTGCCTTGACATTTTTTCAGACTTCCAGAATAGCATATTCTTCCCCTCGGGATCCTCATTTATCTTCCACCTCAAAGTTTCATTTTCTGCTTTCTTACTCTGTTTAATCACTTGTTTGTTTCACTTTCCTTTTCATCTCCCTGTATGCAATAACCGCATCCCCCAGTCATTCCGATCTGCATTAATAAGTATATGCATGTACGCCATTCAGCTTTTGCTTCCTCTTTCGAGTCCCTGCACCGATACACAAAGCCCTTGCGCCACAAAATAAAATATTCCACATCAAAGAGATGTTTGTGCTCTCGTCACCAATTGATGTTACCTTAATTCTCAACATGCTGTGCATTCTTTTTAAGAGCGCTCATCAGGTAACTTCCAACAATATAACATAAGTCACCGTGATTAAGTTTAGCTTAATACTAGGCTATATGAAAATATCAAACATCAATAAAAAGAAAAAAAACCCAAACAAAAAAACAAAAGCAAGCTAGAAAAAGGAAGCACACCGCGGTATCGGGGCGAGGGACGCCAGATCATGCGAACACCACCAAAGAGTATCAAATCAAAATGAAGAGGACAACCTCATTCAAAAAGTCACAAAGTCTAAAAGTTATTGGGTTTTTTTTTAATTTAAAGAGCCCATCTGGCGACTGCCTACTCGGGCAAATGTCGCCGTACTCACACTACAGCATAATACTACGCTAGATTAAAAAAACAAATAACAACTGTAAATAACAAATAACCTAGATACAAAATGAACAAAGGCTAAGACACATGCTAAATAAAACAAAAAAGAAAAAGAAAAAAAAGATCAGCAAAAAGGCAACAAGGAAGCGCGCTCCGGCGTCGGAGGGAGGCCAGCCTCCCCCGGCGCAGCAACATGCGACTTACAACAAAGAGTCAAATAAAGTGGAGGAGGCCAGCCTCCTCCAAAAAGTCATATACTCCGCAAGTATGTGTGGACGAACCCGTCCCCGCTCATTACGGTACCGGGACATGTATCATGTGCGAAGATGACCCAGACTGGGGCATTCAAAAGGATGTGCTGAACAGTCGGGCAGAAAACGCAGTCAACGCTCCATCAAAAAGTGGCGCTTCCCACAACTGTGACCAATTCCTTCGCTGCATTCGGGGTAGGTCCACGGGAAGCATCGCGGCGCAATGGCAAGCAACTTTAAGTTCTCGTCTGCCGTCTCCCATCTTCTTGACAGGCAGTCCGGAGGGTGCCCTGATTCCTGCCAAGCAGTCGGTGTGCGAAAGTGGGCCGAGGAGCCAGAACCTCTGTGGATAGGAAAGCAAGTGCGGAAAAGGGTAGGAGGGTATGTAATAAAGAGAAGTAGAGCTGGCGGGTCCACTAACGAGTAGGGTGGGTGATCACCTATTATTATCATATCCCTGGTGCTAGGTGATCCCGGGAAGGCGGGCAGTCCACCCAGGCACCATGTCCAGCGAACCGAACAAGGCACCCCGACGCACTGCACACCCTTCCGTGATGAGGGGAGAGTCCTAGAGAGAAAAGAATGCTGAGAGGGAGCGTGGAGGAAGCGCACCAACAACTTCCCCGGTCCAGTCAAGGAGTTCCATTGAACTAGGCAGCGGGGCGTCCTTAATTTGCACTCTGTCCGAGTGAGAACACTACCTCCAGGTACGAAGTGCAGGTAGAAAATAGGTTAAGAAGATAGTCGTAGTAAGTAAAAAAATATATAAAAATGTAGCGCTGAGTGTGGGTGAGGAAAAAGCGCCCCAATAACTTTCCCAGGCCCCATCAGAGAGCTCACCTCAGGGCTTCCCTAATCTGTACTCAAGCCGGGAGGATGTGCAGCATCTCCAGGTACCCCTCTGCGGAGTATGAGGTACAAATACTCAAGGGATAAAGTATCTTTCCAATGCTCAAGGGTATGTAACAACTATATAGAGGTAAAATAAGAATAAGCGCGGTAAAATAACAAAAACAAAATATTAAGATAAACAAAAGAATCGCTCCCTATTATAATGCAATATCTCATCAACTGATAAGAAATAAATTGCGACAAAGGCACCCAACCCAGACCATTCCAACCAAAGCAAAAACACCTCACCACCACCACCACACTCATACTCGCTTCGACACCGGCACCCACATCAAAGTAACCTGAAAGCGACCTTTTTTAATACGAGACTAAAGTGTGGTAAATATTTGTGGGGTCCCACACAAAGGTTGTCGATTACCCTCAAATCAAAATGCCTTCAATCATCTACGGGCGGCCCCCTCATTTTGCGTCGCGGAGGTTCTCACCATACGCTAATGAGGGGAGATGAGGGGACATCCCCACTCGACGGAAAACGGGTCCAGTGTCTCCCTCAATTCACCCTGGATGGCCGGACCACTAACATTTTACCAAGCTGCGTCCTTCCCATCAAGGCACCAAACGTCCTTAAATGGAAGACTCAAAATTGTGCAGGAGTCAGATTAATAGCTCAAAATCAGCCTTTGCCAAAATAAAACAAAGTTGCCTACATTTAGGCAGCAAAACCCAAACCCTCGCCAATAGCCAAAATATAAAGTTCAATACAGCCATGTCATCAAACCGATAGCCTAATCATCCCCAGGATTCAAAATAATAGCTAGATTTGTTTGAGGCGACTCCGCGTACGACGAAAGCGGGGCTTTAGGAATAGGAGCTAAGAGCGCAAGACTGCGCGAATCCGCCGCCCCCCTCTCTCTCTGACAGGACATATATTCTGTTCAATTGCTGAATGAGAGGAGTGTTTAGACAGGGGACGCTTCCAAAGGCGTCGATGATTGGACCGAAACTGTGAAGATGATTATACTAGAAAGAAAAGAACGCTTGTCTAATCTAACGAGGGTTTACTTAATCAATGGAGAGGCTAGGAACCGGGAAAAGAATCAAGGACTGAAACTGCTATCCAAAGTTTCCTTTTTCACAGCTCATAAATAAATGTTGGGGCGGGAGGGTGCATTCAAAGCCTCCGAGGATGGATTCGTGGATAAGTAAGAAGACAATGCAAGGGACGAAATTCCATACACAAGCCGTCCCCTTAGGGAAATAAGGCAATAGGTGAAGTTTGTATTTTCTGCAATGGGAGGAAATTAAGGCAGGCGGGGAGTCGGTTGACAATTTAATTCGACAAATGAGAATGTTGGGGTGAATTGGGGAGCAACAAGGAAGAAAGGTGGGGGGAGGGGACAGAAGGAACGTAGGTGAATCCGTGAGAGGGGAGAACTTGAAGGCGAACAGTCCTTCGGTATGAAGGTTGTCAGCGGTCATTTGACACTGGGTACCGGGGATTAATGCGTAGTTTAGTGAAGCGAATTGTACTAGTTGAGTGAAACGAATGGGAAATCAGTAATAGAGTTATAACAAATGTTATTGAAGCAAAAAAGATTAGTGGTAAAGTGAGTGGAAATGCTAATAAAGTGTTACAGGTAGCCAGAAGAGGGTTAGGCCCGCAATCGCAGGTACAGTTCAACTTGCTCCCCTTCCGCGACGAACGCAGCAGCCCCCATCAACCCTAAGTAGTGAACAAATGGCGAAAAAGATGAATTCCTAAACCTCTAGAAAGGAAACCCCGCCTTGGGGTCCGAATACATGAGTTCTTTGGTTCGGTTTTCGAAACAACGACAGAAACATCGCGCGCAGTGGCCGAGATATTGGCCGAGAGGCCAGGGGGAAGAGAGTAGCCCAATGATACGGACCGCACACAAATGAACATCGTGACTTAAAAAGTAACGCTTCAAGATACCTCCCAACATGCTGCTGCCCATAATAGTCGGTGCCAAAATGGAGTACTGGGGCGGGGAGGAATCCAAACTAAAACCCTGCGCGACGTAAGTAATCAACTCCATAAATTGATCGTCAGTGCAGCTTATTTTAAAAATATGCGAAGGGTCTCCCACATCATATCCAACTTAGTGAAGTCAAAGCGGCTTCCTGCTCTTCGCACGCCAAAATCAGCTTAAAGAACAAGTTTTGATAGGAAGAATCAATCTTCCAAAACGTTTGCTTTAGAGATTTTAACTAAGGATGAAATCTAAGTTTACCTTTTCCATTTCGATGACAGAAATTTACACACACACACACGTGTATATATATATATATATATATATATATATATATATATATATATATATATATATATATATATATATATATATATATATGTGAGACAACAACCTAAAAACCTAAAGCTTTCGTGTTTGCATCTGTTAAGATTACAGCTATTGCACTGTGTTACACATGTGTATGTGTGAGCGTGCATGGACGCATGTAAGTCAAAAGAGAATACGTAGTTTTAATTTTCCCCCGTATTGCGTCCCCCCCCCCCTCTCTGAGCCATTCTAAGCTATTGAAGACAGAGCGAGTGGTTTATGGTTTATGAGTATTTATGGGAGGTGAGGGAGGGTGTTGCGGGCTTAGGACCGTTCTGGACAGATGGACGAATATTGCCCTTCTCCACCGCCTCGGAGATCGGCACAGTAGACATGGTGGTTTATGGCTTTACTATGGATAGAGGATGTTTTGGCTCGGACACCTTTCCCCTAATCATCCCCCAACTCACCCCTTCCCCATTCCTTGAAAACCCCCTTGCAGGAGGGACCAACGGCCACTATTCATCACAAGCTGGAGCAAGGAAACAACTCGCTAAACCCCTCTCAACCCCAAACTCCTGGACTCTAGGCAGAACCATTCCGAAGCTTGAAGAGGAAAGAATCATATTCAAAACTCTCAAACTCCCCTCAAAACTTTGGACTCAGCCGGACAAACTTCGGAAGTGTGCGGCGCCGTGAACGGCTCTAACTCGCAAGGTTCTTGCCCAGGTTCTCCGACCAAGGTAAGCTTTTATACCCTTTCTCGCAATGGTTCTGCAAGTTTCCTCGAATTCTCATCAAACACTCTCTCTCTCTCTCTCTCTCTCTTTTGGCCTCCTCTCTCGCCAAAATTAATTTAACCTTTGGTCCTTCAAACTCTTAACCTCCTATCGATTTTGGAACCATCAAACAATCTCTCATACTCTCCTCAAACCCTTAAACTAATCTCTAACTAACGAGGGCATTCGGAACTAAACATCGTTTCGAATAAGTTCTCTGGAGAGATCACTCTACTTTCCAAATCAATTGGACACTAATGTCTCTCACTTAAGCGCTACCATCTTGCTTAGCCCTGCCCTGCCTTCGGGGTAATAACTCTAACACATCTTCATAGGCAGGAGTACAACGAACAGAAAGAAAAACTTTTTAGAAAAAAATATGACGTCACTAAAACATACCGACGATCAAAGAAACACATTGGGTCGAACAATAGTATAAACTGAGGAACAAATGAACGTTTACATAAACAAAGACAGGTTGTGAGAACATGACATTCCAACACTCATTCGAGTGTTGAAACCATTTGAAAAACTAACCGAACAAGCAAAAAGTGACAATGAATTGATCAGATTTGTAATTCCAGCACTTGCTACACTACATTTTTATCTTTCAAAACGGCAAAAAGAATGGGGTTCAGTGTCAAAGGGAATTTAAAGAATGCTCTGGAGGACTATTTCTTAAATCAAACAAGCAGGAACTCCGTAAATCTGTCTGAAAAATCTTTTACATTAGCAACACTTAGATCCCCGTTACAATTCCACCTTTCTGAAGGATGCTGATGGTGTGAAAAGCAACGTGTGGCAAAATTAGTTGAATATGAAAAATGCCAGAAGAAAAGTTCTAACTCTTCTGACACGACCCAAGGAAGAGAAGAGAGGGCAGACATTAGCTCAACAATGAACTAGACTGAAGAAACGAACGGTGACATATGCATGGACTTGCTTTGATGAAATTGTAAAGAAGACTTCAGTGAACTTGGATGAACTAGTTCAATCCTGATGTTTATCAAATTCCGAGCTCATCCAACGTTGAGTCATCTGACAACATCTTCACAGAATAAAAACTCTTTGCTTTCTATACTTCAAAATTAGACAAAACTCGGCACAACCAACGCAAGACTGACGATCCAATTTAATGGTGGTGGAAAAATATCCAGGAACTTGAAAGCCTTGAAATAAATGGTTCTTAAGTATTTAAGTTTGCTTCCAAGTTCAGCTGCGTCTGAAAGATTATTTAGTACTGTAGGCCAGGTTTATATATAAAAAAAAGACTAAGCAAGTTATTGCCAAAAAATGATAAATATCTGAATTTTATAAGGAAAAATCTAAAATATAGTGAATCTTAAAGCATAAATTGCGTTTTCAATTATGAATTAAACTAGGCAATAGCTTCGTCACTGTAGGGAGGACGGGGTGGGGGGGAGCTTGCGCTTCGTTACTAAGATTAAAATTTAAAATCTAAAAAAAAGCAGCCATGGTTAAATTTTTAAAAAATTTCTGAACTTCGCCAATTAAAATGATTTTAAAAAGGAACTCGAAACTAAATTTCCCCCCCTTTCAAAATATCACGTTGCTAAAATATAGTTATAGAAGAAAATATATAAAAATAAATTTTCTGAACTTCACCATTTGTAATTCTTTGGGTTTTAAAAAATTCATAAAATTTCGATACTTATATTTATTTCTGAATTTCACCATTTTGTGATTTGATATTATAAAAGAATTATTAGAAATAACTTTGATAAAAAAAAACATAAGTCATAACCAAACAAAGGTGAAATTATTATTCAAATACTAAAAAAAAATCCCCTTCTTAAATTATAGTTAGTGATGATGATGAAAAAAATAAAATAAACTAATTGTATATTCAAATAAAAGGAATCGAAATGAATAGAAATAATGACAACATATAGTCATTATATATTCATCATTTCTTTTAGCAGTAAACTCACCTTTTAGAATGATGAATGGAAACTAGAAAAATGAATATTCTTTTTATTTTGTCAACAATATAGCGATATTTAAGAATATTGCTAATCATTGATAGCCTCGCGAAATGCAACTAATATAGTTGATAATATTTGTCTAGTTAAATATTAGCTACTTGTTAAATTATTCGAGGATTTGAGCTTGTGAATTAAATTTAAATGGCGGATATCCGGTCAGATATTGTATCTATCCGACCGGATACCAGATAGAGTAGAAAGTACGCGATATCCTGCACATCCCTAGTCCTATTCAAACATGTGACAGCATCCAATAAACCTCCTTAACTGGTAGAGGAAAGATTGGAAAAACTAAAAAAAAAACAAGAATGCAATTGTAAATCTTAATGGGCATAAAAGTATGAACTAAAATTAATGTCGAGAGGCTTTGGCGAATAAAGTTTAATGCTTCTTATCATTATGATTTTAAGATCTTAAATTTAACATCCCAAACCCAATAACTTCGGAGAATATTATTAAACCGGAATGGTTGGGGAAATTTTCATGCTTTCTCTGCCGAAAATCCCAGTCCAGAGAAAACAGGCCGAGACCAGCGAGTACGAGCTATCTGATGATCTCCCCTGAGAAGCGAAACGGGATAAAAGAAGATGGCTTCGCAAAGAGGCCAAGACCCCAATTCACCCCCATCCAATGCTATCAAATCGGTTTCCCGCCGCTTACCGTTTGCAACATTCAACAAAATCTAATAATTGGGACGGAAACGCATTAAAATAAACGGGAAATAGGAGCCGAATCTAAACATAATATACGAGCTGAATGCTCGGAAGAAATGGCAAAAACGCTTTCAGGACCTGATTACGAAATGTTATAAAACCTATGCTTTTATTGACATTAAGACAAAGAAAACAATTAATAAATATAAGTAAAAATATTGATGCTGCATTTTTTACCATTTTACAATATTTTGGTGATCGTAACTTCTCTATCTATTTATTGTATATTTAAATATTTATTAGGGTAATAGTTTGTTTTCTGACAGCCAACTATCTGTTCATATGCAGTTATTCACTGCGCATGCGCTCTTGCTCCTCTTTTTGCTCGAAGTACTTATGCAAATGACTGGTAAGGGATGCGAACTGATTTTTGTGAGGTAATAAAGAAATTTCAGAAAACGATTTCTCCATAATTGAATCTTCAGAGAATCCTGCATCGTAAACAATTTGTCAATGGTTTCAGTTTTAAGTGGCATTGTCAACCAGATGGCAGCATGAAAAAGACACGAGTTATGGAGGGGGGGAAGAGTGCCGGCAAAATTTACAGCAAACAGTTGAGAAAAAGTGATGGAAGAAAACTGCCCTCCTCAAAACTTTTTACCGAACATCACTGAGTACTATGTCGATATGTTTGTTTTTTAAAATAAAAAGTAAAGCGAAAATCAACGAAAATTTGCATCAAATTATTTTTGAAAAGGTTTATGGTAGAGATGTGACGATTAATCGGAATCGGAATCGGGAATCGTTAATTTGGGGGGAATCGGCCTCGGCATCGGAATCGCTAAAAATAATTCCAGTTTTCCGATTCCAAAAACGATTCCTTCAAAATATCAGTACAGAGACCCTTTTAACAGTGGGGGGGTTTTTTTAAGTTTTAAACTTTCTTTCCTACTTGCCAAATAGCTGAACCAAAATTTTAAACATTGTTTATTTCCCGTTAGTCTCATCTGTCCTATTATTCAGGGATATTATAACGTTAATAAGTTATTTACTAATAGATTTAGATGAGTCGACAAGAATGCATCACTATTTAATACCAATTAATATTGAAGAACTGATTGTATAAGAAAGGTATTTTATGTTTAATTGTTTATATGCGTGAAATGAAGGCCTGCTTAGGGCTGCTGAAGTTGGCACGTTCGTACAAATTTGGTACCTTTTTGCCGCCCCAAAACACTTCTTTATACCATTTTACTTTTGTTTTATGTTTTAATTAGATTTGGTACGATTTTACCAAATATCCTACGTCTTCAGAGTAAGTTTTGGTACTATTGCTAAAATTCTTCCTGCAGCGGGCAGCCCTGTAGTTCAGTTGACTAACACCCACCGAAGATGTAAGTTATGCTACACTCGCTTCCTATTCCCAGGCTATGTTAAATGTTGAGTAACAAATCATAATAGCTGAATAATAGTATTTAATACATTATCGAATTAGTCTGATTTGAATTACAATTTCCACATAAATTGTGCATTATTCGCTATCAAAGATCTAAATTCACTTGGCTGTGACGACTGACGATACCAAACTTCCCGCATAAGGCTCTCCTAAATCAGAAGATTAGTTGTTTGGCAGATACTATGTAAATTTAGGCACAATGTTCATCTTACATTTATTTGTTTACAACTAACTTTATTAATTATTATTGATGTATCGAGTATTATTATTATTACACGGAAGGAATTATGAATCAATATTCTATTTTGTGAAGGAATCAGAATCGTAACTTAAAACTGGAATCGGATTCGGAATCGCAAAATTTTTTGGAATCGTCCCATCTCTAGTTTATGGTGAGAGCAGTCAAGTTAAGGGAAGAGAGCGCCACGGAGAGTTTTTGTGAGGGAGTGAGAGGGGGTGGGGGCGAACAAGGACGAAAACCAATCAGAGAAATATTACGGGAACAAACAGCCACTCTACCCATAATATAAGAAACAAATACAAGTATGAGACGAGAACTACAAACACGAACCAAATGAGGAAAGGGAGGGAGCGGTGGGAGTAAAAATGAGTCCAGAAAATTGGGGGGAGAGGCCGAAAGGGAGAAGACGAGGGAGGAGAGCAATGGAGGGCGAAAAGGAATAATGAAGGCTCCTTTGAGTTCTCGAACCTCTCAAGGGCGAACTGCAGAGGCTTCAATGAAGAGGATTCAAGAGCATAACACGAGGCAATTCACCAACGAGATGAGCAAATTGCCATCTTTGCAACCTTCATGATGGCGTCTTCTATGTATAAAGATGTCCAGTTTGGGAATTTTTCCTTCATATTTTGTTTTTTTCTAGCAATGTGTTCTACTCAATGCCACTTTTATTCTTTTAACTATCACTCGTGTTTGTGCTCTTAGCCCTGTATTTCTTTTATAGACCATGCAGGTTATTCTTATCTGTCTAAGATTCTCTGAATTGTCCTCACTTTCTTTGTGTTTATGGTGTTCCGTCTCTAAGCTTACTGCAATAAGTTATAAATGGCAATATTCATTGAAATACTAGAAGCACGACGTCCCTTCTGAAGATAAAGCCTAACTTTACTACCGGTCCCCAACCGACTTTTTTCTTCTCATAATTTCCTTTTCCATGTTTCCATCAGGAGACACAAGGTGTCTTAAGTCATTTGTAAAGTATATGTACGTATTTTTATTACCTGTTCAAAAGTCTGATCGTCAAAGCTAATTGCTTACTCAATCTTAAAATGCAGAAGTATTAATTTCGTCTAAAAAGTTCATGTACAGAAGACTTCGAACCTGGATTATGCTAACTGTAATCCTAAACTGAATTCATTTGAATATAGAGGAAAATAATGCGATACAAATATATATATATATATATATATATATATATATATATATATATATATATATATATATATATATATATATATATATATAAATATACAGTGTAAGAGTTAAAAACATTTAATATAAAACGGTTAATTTTGGTACTTACTAAAGTAGATCCATCCTAGAGAGTGAATGGTGGGTTTAACAAGGGGCTAGTATTTATAGGTTACAGTGACGCTTGGGAGAGAGGAGCATCAACTAACCAAACAGTAGTTAAAAAAACAAAAAACAACTAACAAACTGTAGTTAAAATTAGTTAATTAATAAAGATATTGCACTTAAATCTTCATTGAGTGTAGGTTTGTAGTGTTTGATAAATAAGGATTCGAGGGTTCTTGGGCAATGTTGGATGTTATTAAAGGCTAATACTTGAAAATTATCAATAGAAATGTCAGTTTTACAGCTTATGGTGTGTTCCCTAATAGAAGACTTTTCCTTTTTATTTAAGATTCTGCTTGTGCGACAACTAATCCTCATATGAGCAAAGAGCCTAGCTCCAAGAGACCTGACAGTGCTGCCAATGTAAGAGGCTCCAGTCAAACTGAAACATTTAAATAAATAAACATTATCACTGGGGAACTCCAAAGAGATAGGATCTTTATTGCTAAAAAATGATACTTTTAAAAGAAAAATCCTATTCATTTTTAAAAGATATTTTCCCCTAAATTAATTAAGGCAAAATACACAATGGTCTTCAACAAAATTTGCATATATATATATATATATATATATATATATATATATATATATATATATATATATATATATATATATATATATATATATATATATATATATATATATATATATATATATATATATATATATATATATATATATATATATATATAATAGTTTTGATGCAGTTAGACTCTTTATTATTGTGTTAACACATAAATATGTCTTTAATTGTAATATTAATTAATGTGGCCATCCTAGGCGGCGACATCGGGCTGCAGGCGGGACCTAAAGGCCACACACACGTTGCGGGTGAAGTCTTTCCTCATGCTGGCTCACCCGCGGTTGGGGAAAAGAACTTAAGCTCGTCGAAGTAGCTGTGGCGGACTTTGCAGGCCTTGCCCTTAACATGCGACCACACGCTGTAGTCGAGATTGAGGTCGGGCGACTGTGGTGGTTAAAAGTCCTTCCACCAGAAGTTCATGTTCGGCCTTGGCACCGTCCTGCCTAAAGACGTAGTTCGCCTTCTTCGTGATATTTCTCACCCAGGGAAGGACATTCGTGGCTAAGATGTCCCTGTAATCGGCCGCGAACCACAATGGCGGCATCTTCTCGTCATTCGAAGCCACGACGCTGAGCATCATCATGGAGGCCGGGTGCTTGGTTGTACCAAGCTTACCACACGGCGTTTCTGTCTGTTGAATACCGAATCGACCATGAAGGGTTTTTTTTTCATTCAAAAATTGAAATTTTATTGCCACGACTCTTCAAGCAAATCGTTGAGCAGACGATGGCAGCGCTCCCGACGTTGTTCTCGCATACGGTCGGTGCGCAGAGGCTTTTCCACGCACCTCAAGCTCTTGCCTCCTTACTCCTTGATGGCCCTGGATACCGTAGCCACTGAGATGTTCTTCTTTTTGAGCTAGGGAGGACTTTCTTACAGACAAATGGTTGACAACTTGTCTGGCGAACGAGGTCGATCATTGAGGTCTTCCCCGTTTTTTAGCCTCTCCGCGACTCTTTAGATGGTCATCCGGCTCACGTTGAGTCACTTGGTGACGTCGGACTTGTTGCAGCCCCCGCACAGGAGAGCAGAGATCTCGATTCTTTTACTTCCATCTCGACATATCTGCACACAATGGAAAAAAAAACGATTTAATGACACGCGCTGCTGGAATAGTACAACTTTAAGTTTGTTTGACGGCTTTTTTCATCACACTTGTAATATATAAAACCCTGGTATTATATATTATATTATATGGATATTCCAATGCCCCTAGAGCACTTAGGGCGCTTTGTAAATCGTTAAAAATCTCAATCTGGTCTCCGAGGCGGGCACGACGCGTTATCTCCCGTACCGAGCGGTGTTTTTCAACCAGTTCGGCCGTGAAGACAGACGCAGCGCCTGGTAGAGTCCCGCATGCTCCCAGGATGGTTTCCTGCAAAACGATAGCTAACAGGGATATGGAGGAGACGAGCCTCCGCATCTCTCCCTAGTTGGCCCAGAAACCGCAGCAATTTGAGTGAAGGAATATGCCATCCAGGACTAACTGGGAGATGTGGGTCCCTCTTCGAAGACAACCTCAAAGGAATGGAAATACTCTGGCCAGAAGCACAACTTCGGGAGATGTTGGCGAACAAGGCGGTGGAGGCGATGTCGCCTTCGAGGACATATCGGGGAAGGTTGGACTCGTTATGCAAGATTTTCTTCCCTCCACCTTGAAACATTCGGGGGTCGAGGCGGTTTCGGAGTCGCAGGTCCTTGGGTGGGGGCTTATGAGGCGAAGCTTCTTTTGTGTTGTCCTCCTTTTGGGGAGAGCTTTATGAACCCTGGAAGACGGCTTCACGACTACATTCAAGGGTGTTGCTCCTTGCGAGTCTCACGACTCGGTGGAGGCGCGGGGCCGTTTCGCCTTACGGGAAACGGTCACGCTGGAGGAGGGGAGGAGCCAAGGTTTTAGCCGAGGCTGGGTGTGAACCGTTTGTGCCACCAGCTCTATCAGGGAAGCGCCTGGGGTGAATAAAACCCGCAGAGGTGTGCCGAATTGGCGCGAAAACGACTGTGCCTTTTTTAAAATTGAGGAATAAGATTACCCAGGCAACGCCGGGCGCGCCAGGACCAAATCCTTCGGCTCTCAAAATGAGAGACGATCCGTAGCCAGAACTTACACAGAATTCGTGTAAATTCGACTCTGTACGTCTACACAAACGATTTGTATAGCGGAATCGATTGCATGAGTAGCACCTCCGCGGCAGTGGCACGAATGCATTCACGCGGTAGCGATACCAACCAGCACGCACCGACCAAGAGAGCCTGTGACGGTCGAACGTGATGAATAGTGCAGGGGTCGGTCTCGAGGCCCTTCTGTGTTTTCTTATCACTCGTTCGACCTTGACCGCTCCATGGTCGGCCTACTTTAAGATGTCATCTATACGGTAGTCCACGAGTTCCCTCGCGTAAACCACTCATTTTAAGAAGTTCCCCGGCAAGCCATTGTGTCTCCGAAGGACACTAATCATGGCCGACTCGGAAGGGTCAGATGCATTGTTCATTGAGCATCTCTGAAAAAGGACTTGTGGGTCAATTTCCCCTATTATGTTCCCTGAGATACAAGTATTCCACGGTGTATAGCATTCTAGACAAATTCTCCTAACCATACCTAATCGCTTTGACCTCCTCTTATTTCTTTCGAAAGGCGTGTCAAAGGTAGTCTCAGAAGATTTCGCACTGCTAAGCAAATAATCCCTAAGTCTATCGAGTAATTGAAATGATGAATACCTGTTTGGGCAGCCGCCACAAAAGTATGATGCGTCCATTCGAATATTCGCCGTTAGAAAATAATGGCACGCTCTCTCCTTGCCCTCCTTCCGGAAAGGGGATTCAAGTGCGTGGGAGCACGAACCAATTTCCGAAAGTTCATAATACGCCTTCTCAAGCCTCAAAAGAATCGGTCAAGATAGATATGAAACTAATGCGAAAGTGAAACAAAGGAAAAAGGAGTAGTACCGTGGAAATAAAAAAAGCTTGTTAACCACCCGTGTGGGGAAATCAACATGGATTGGGGTAAAATTACGCCCACCAACGTAAACTGAAATCTGTCGGATGTGAGAAGCAGGAGCGCAGAAAAAGAACCCGCCTCGCCCGACAACGGCCTGAAACACGATCGGATCACGACGACATACATATGTTCTAAATAGTTGGGGGTAAGGGGATGCGGAAAGGGGACTGAATCGGATTATGATGAAAAGGAATTACGAAGGGATTGCGTAGGATTAATAAATTTAACAACGCTTCAAACGCCCAAAGGTTTGTCCTATATTTACGACGTTTTTCCTACCTAAAACCCGATGTATGTCTATCAATATATACCGCTGCCTGTCTGTAGGACTTGATTTATTTAAAGGAGAAAAGCACTCGCCCGACTGGCGCTTCTGAATTGAGACGAGGTTTGAATAAATAGCGGTGAATTGCGGGAATCGGTAGCAAACAGAGAAGGGCGAAGACCAAAGTACAACATGGAAGCCAACGGTAAAGAAAATGAACCTGACATGGGGGGCAGGAAGGATACTCAAATATTCAACAAATGGGGGAGGAGAATTTGCCCCTTACTGCCGCTAAATCAACGCAGTAGAACCTATTCGACGAAGTGCCAAAACTTCCCAATATTCCAATGCCCAAACGGGTCTCGATTATTGGAAATGAATAATCCCTTTCCGCATGAGCCACAAATTTATGCGGTGAATTCGTTTCAGCCTTCGATTCCAAAGCCTCCCATTGAAAACCGGTTGGGGAGGGGGTGTAGAGAAGGCAGAGAATAAGAAGTGTCGATGACGGAGTCAAGAGTTTTCTATGTGGGAGGTCATTAAACTGCTCAGGGTCAAGCACTGATATAATCGTCCTCCTGGCTGGAAAGGCACAGGAGCAATCGTGTCAGGAGCTTGAAGACCAATATTAGGAAGGTGCCGTATAATGAGCGGGCGAAAGAGAGCAGGGTAAAAAAAAAAAACACACCGAAAAACGACAGGGTCAAAGCTCCACCAGAAGACGGCAGGTGAGTAAAATCCCCACTCAAACAAGACCAATTTGAAGTCTACGTAACCCTTTTAATGACGCAGCCTTTGCAAATACCTTGCCTCCCGCGGTTGCGGTTTGTAGAGCAATTTGGTTCCATACTGCGCTAGGCGGTATATCTTAGCAGACCATGTTTGCCAACGGTCATTTGAGCGGAAGAGCAACTTGATAGGGGCTTGAGAACCCTGGGTTTGGAGGACCCCCCCCCCCCCTTGACCTCACTTGAACACCACCAGTCACTGTCTGTCGTCAGTGGGCGCATGAGTGTTCATATGTTTAAGGGTTCTAGGTATCCCTGCTTTAGCTAAGGTGGATGAGTAGTTCTACTACCAACGACATCCTTGAAGTGGATTTACTGAATTATAGCCATAGATGTGTGTCCAACGTTCCTGAATTCAGCCACTTCCTTTCTGCTGGGTGACACAGCCCTGCGTCGCTTGTTTTTCCTAACTTTCCTAATCTTTATTCTATCTTAATTCATTGTATCGAAATATTACAGTACTAAATTTAGCCATGCCCCCCCCCCCCCCAGTACCCAGCAGGCCTTCAGTGGCCAGAGGGTGCTAAGAATTTCTGGGTTGGTAGTTAGTAGTTGTTTTTGTTGTTTGCTTCTTCTTGTTTTTGTTACTTTCTAAGATTCTCTGTCTATCAGTTATGTCAAGTATTATTCTTATTTTGTCAGCAATTTATTCTACTGCAATATCCGTGGTTTCTATAGTAACTTAAGAGAGCTTTCTGTTGCCTCAACTAAATATGATATTATTTGCTGCTCTGAGACTCTTGTATCAAATAAGAGACATACCTCAGAACTCCTTTTGCTAAATTTTACTAAGCCTATGCAATTTCTGAGGAACTCCTTACCTCAGGCGCAAAGCATGTGTGTATATACTCGAGCGGGATTTAATGCTTCACGTTTTATTAAGTATGAATGTGGATGTCATGAATAATTATTAGTGTATGCAGCCGTTTTAATAATTCTTATATTTTTAGCCTTTATAGAAACTCCAACTTAGTTGACAGTATTTATGATTGCCTTCTAAACTCATATGTTACTATTCAGGAGGAGGAAAAGAAATCTTGCTTCATTTTTATTTCATGATGAGAATGCTGATCACAGAGACTGGACTGGCTGAATTCAGTTTCCCCAACCGATCAACATGGTATTGCTGTTCTTGATTTTTATGATATTACTGGTTGTGAGCAGTTAGTTACTGGTTTAACTCACACATCCGGCAATCGTCTTGATCTTTTACTCACTGATGTGGGAGGGGTTGTTGAAGTTCAAACCACTGCACCAATTGGTTCCTCAGATCATCGAGGTTTGGCTTGTAAAATCCAGTTACATTTCTCTATTCCAGACTTTACCATCTCCAGGGAAGTTGTTATCAAATCTAGAATTAACTGGAATGGGATTAACCGTGCTTTTAATAGTATTGTTTGAAGGGATATCTATGATGCTCCTTGCCACATTACCGCATTGAATTTAAGGTTATTAGTAGGTTTGTACCAATGAAAAATCTTAAATCTCGATCTCACGATAAAGCATGGTTTAATGACCAGTGTCGTCTGGCCTATCCTCATAAGCATGCTGCCTATAATGTTTATAATGAGGCTGAAGCTCAACATAATGCCCACTTGAAGAATATCCCCACAGATGCGGCTCAGCCGCATATTTAGTGGTCAGCACTTAAATCTGCTTTGTTTGGTGTTGAGCCTACTATTCCTCCCTTAATGAAGCCTGATGGTAGTGCTACTTATCATCCCCTTGATAAAGACAGCATTCTTGCTGATAGTTTTAATTCCAAGCAAATTAGGGAAGAGATTCAACGGCACTTAGGCTACCTAGTTTTAATACATTTTCCTTCAGATCCTCTGAAATCAATTTTCTTTTATCTAACTTGGACGAGTATGAGGGAACTAATCCTATTGGTATGTTTCCATTGATTTTAAAAAGATCTAGCAGTCAGCTAGCTCCAAAACTGGCTGTTACCTTTCGTATTTTAGTTCGCCGGGGGTCATTTCCTGAATGATGGCGTTCAGGCAACATTACCCCAATTCCCAAAGGATTATTGTCGTAGAATTGCTCATAGTCTGGTCCAATAATTATTCTAGTCCTTGATCTGGACACACCGCTTTTGTTTTAGTCGGTGGTATTGACCCTATGACTCAAACCTACGATCATATATATATATATATATATATATATATATATATATATATATATATATATATATATATACAAAGAAAGCAACTACAGGATCTGCGGGTGATAATACAACCACCACAGGGCTATGCCATTTTTATTTTCTGCCTTTCAAATAAAATTTGAAGACGGAAAGAAAGATGCAGAAACCTGGTGTAGCTGACTATAAATACATATAGTACAAGAAAATAAGAATTGGACGCGAATGAGCAAATGAGACAAGAAACCGGAGTTTTTTAAAGGCAAGAGAGAGGGACATTAGAAGAATCCAGAATCAAAGGGAGCAGAGGGCGGCACAGTGAAGGCGATCCTTTACCGAGAAGACAGAAATAACGCCAGGGGAAAAAAGTTTTGAATTCCTGGCCGGGACTCGAACCCGGGTCTGCTGATTGCCGGTCAGATGCGTTATTTCTGTCTTCTCGGTAAAGGATCGCCTTCACTGTGCCGCCCTCTGCACCCTTTGATTCTGGATTCTTCTAATGTCCCTCTCTCTTGCCTTTAAAAAACTCCGGTTTCTTGTCTCATTTGCTCATTCGCGTCTAATTCTTATTTTCTTGTACTATATATATATATATATATATATATATATATATATATATATATATATATATATATATATATATATATATATATATATATATATATATATATATACATATATATATACATATATATATATATATACATATACATATATATATATACATATACATATACATATACATACATATACATATACATATATATATATATACATATATATATATATATATATATATATATATATATATATATATATATATATATATATGCTTTAATTCCTACTGAACGTGCGAAAGCTGGTTAGAGGCGTGTTGTGCCGTAGCCAGGATTCTCACTATAAAAGTCCCACTTGTTACTGGGGGGAGGTTTGTGATTGTTGAATTCTAAGAGGCAAAATACAGCCTGAATGAATTAGCCGAAGGGATGCTTAATTAAAGTCTTGCCAAGGGTACGTCAAAAGGGAGGAGCCACAAATAAACACACGTACTCAAAATAAACTTTACTTTACACAAATATAATAATTAGCAATAGTTAACAGGCAAAATTAAGGATTAAATATTAAACACTGACGTTAAGCGTCTAGATTTATAATGACTCAATGGGAGTATCAATCACGGTTACCTGAACATCCCAATTTGTTGATAAATGGAGCTTTAATTGACAAGGCTGGGAGTAACTCTAGATTCGAAACGCATCTAAGATACATGTATCGGGATATCTCGCAGAAATTGGGCATTCTTCGTAAATCTAAGAAAATTTATGAGGATGATAATGTTCTTCGCAAGCGTTTCTTTTCTTTTATTCTACCTCATTCTGAGCATTGCTCTGCTGTATGGAGTTCTGCTGCAGACTCTCATCTGAGATTGCTTGCTCGTGCATTTAATTCTGTAAATTTTTATTATCAGATTTGGATTTAGACATTGAGCATCTTAGAAATGTTGGAGCTCTTTGTATTTTATTTAAATTAGTGAATGATATGAATCATCCTCTGCATAAATATTTGCTGATACTTTCCTAAACAGCCAGAGTTACTAGGTATTCTGAGACTAAATTCCATGGCATTCGAAATTGGTCGTCATTATACATCTCAGTTTTCTAAGTGCTTTGTACCGAGCAAATGAAGATTGTGTAATACCTTGCCCACAAATATTGTGACTCCTCCTACGCTTGATAAGTTTAAAAGATTGGCTAAACTCTTTTTGTTGCGTAACCGTGGGGCTGTTTAATTCTTTTTCTTTTCATTCATGCTATGCTTTGACCTGCACTGACACCTCTTAGTAGTATAATTTCCAAAATTTCCAGTGTGGCTCTTTGCATGGTCACTATAATAATAATATTAACAATCATTGAGAAAATAAATGTGTAATCCAAACAAGGGTTTGGTTCAGACGGCGGTGAGATAATGAAAAGAAGGGGGAGGGGGGGGCGAGCACTGAAAAAGATGGTAACCAATTATCAAAATGAGAAAGGCTGGACTTGAAAACTAGGAACAAAGCGTATCACGTGACTTCCTGCCAATGAATTTATTTTTTTAATTTTAGGAACCTATCTGGCGACTACCCACTTGGGCACAAGTCGCCGCACTCACGACAGCCTAGCACTAGGCTACTTTAAAATAAGAATATGCAGAAAACAACAATAAAAAAGGGAACATGGCAACAATGAGGAAGCAAGCTCCTGCGGCGGGGGGGGAGGTCCGTCTCCCCACAACGCAGGAACGTGCTACCCACAAGGAAAACAAAAAACCCTAGTTAAATAAAGGAGAGAAGGTCAGCCTCCCCACAAAAGTCTCTAAGTCCATCAGTCAATGTGCACGAACTCGTCCCGAGTACAAGGGACAGACAGTAGCGAGCCAGCCCATCCCAGTACCAGGACAGGTAACGTGCGCGGAGATCGCCCAGACTGGGACATTCAAATGGAATGTGCCGAACAGTCTGGGGGACAAAGAAATGTTATACATTGCCATTTAATAAAATTAAATAGTTTAAAGGACATATTTGGAAAAGCGGGTATTAATCTAGCCTTTAAATATAATAATTCCTTAAACCAATTGATGATTGCCAGGAAACCCAAAGAACATCATAACATAGGAGGAGTATATGCAATACCATGCAACGATTGCCATAAAGTTTATATAGGGAAAACGGGGAGAAATCTAGACAATAGATTGTATGAACACAAAAGGGATATTAGAGTGGGCGGCGATTTTTTTTTTTTTTTTTTTTTTTTTTACAGAGCCCATCTGGCAACTGCCAACTTGGGCATAAGTCGCCGGAAAACACGACAGCCTAGAACTAGGCTACTTTAAAATAAAAATATGAAAACGTAACAATGATATAAATTCGAAAAACTTAACAACCAGGAAGCAATCTCCGGCAGCGGGGGGAGGTCCCCATCACCACGGTGCAGGAGAGTGCAACCTACAAAACAACAACAGAAAAACAACAAAAAAACAACAAAAAAACAAATAAAGGGGATAAGCCCGGCCTCCCTCCAAAAGTCAACAAGTCCAGAAGCCAACGTGCACGAATCCGTCCCGAGTACAAGGGACAGGCGGCAGCGACCCCGCGCATCCCGGTACCGGGACAGGCATCACGCTCGAAGACCACCCAGACTGGGACACTCGACATGAATGTGCCGAACAGTCCGGGGGACGAAGCAGTCTTTGCAACAGGGCGCAGGCGAGCGCTCCATCAAATAGCAATGCGTCACACGAGTGTGACGGATTCGGAGACGACAGAAAGCAACCCGAAGCCGCTGCGGCACTGGGGGATAGGTCCATGGGAACAGTCGCGGCGCAATGGAACGCAACTCCAAGCTCCCCTCGACCGTCTCCCATCTTCCTTGCAAAGCAGTCCGAAGAGCTGCCCGCACTCCCGCCATGCAGTCGGTGTGAGAAAGAGCGAAACGCTGGTCCGGTCGCAGAATCCTCGCGGACTCTTTGGCTCCCTCATCGGCGCGCTCATTCCCCGCAATTCCCACATGTCCAGGAACCAAGCAGAAGACAATCTAGACATCCACCCGGCTCGCCAAAACCGCTGCGCCACGGATTTTGCGAACCGGGGGATGCGGAGACTCCAATGTCCCGAGAGCACTCAGGGCGCTTTGTGAGTCGCTACAAACACAATCCGGTCTCCGAACCGGGCACGTCGTGTAATCTCTCGTACCGAGTGGTGCACCGCCACCAGCTCGGCCGCGAAGACAGACGCAGCGCCCGGCAGAGCCCCGCTGACTTCAAACAGAGGGGACACGGCGCGGAAGCCGACCCCCCCTTGTGACCCGGAGCCATCCGTACACACCGGCACGGCTCCAGCGTGACACGATGTGTGCTCCGAAAAGGTCGAACGCAACACTCCCGGCGCAGTACAAGCTTTGGGAGCAGAGGCGTGGCGACAAATAGCCAAATGTGGCACCCTCCAGGGCGGCATCCTAGGCAGAACCAGAGGCGCCACCGGCCCGAGAGCCACATCTACCTCTCGAAACAGCCTCCTGGCCCTAAACCCAAAGGGCCCAGGGTACGACTGCCGTCTCTCGGTGAAACAGGCACCATCGAGATCAGCCACGGATGCAGCGAGAGCTGCCGGCGACTGAGGGAGGCGCCGGGCTCGCGCGTACAGGCGAGTGATGCACAGCACGCGGCGCAGAGCGAGTGGCAGCTCCCCAGCATCGACCAACAGGCTCTCAATGGGGGAAGCGCGGAAGGCACCGGTCGCAAGGCGAAGGCCGGTGTGGTGGATCGAATCCACCTTCTGCAATAAACGCTCGGCTGCGGATGCACAAAACTCGCATCCGCAGTCGAGCCCTGAACGAACAAAGGATCGATTAAAAAGTAGGGCAGCAGCCCCATCAGCGCCCAAGCGCCAAACGTCACGGAACGGAGAACGTCCATGGCGCGGGTACAAGAGACCCCAAGGCCGCGAATATGAGCCTCCCAGGCGAGGCGTCGGTCGAATACAAGACCAAGGAATCGGTGCGACTCAACCACATCCAGAAACAAATTTGGGTCGGGGTGAAGCCGTGGATGGCGGCAGAAGTGCACCACCTTAGTCTTGGCCAAAGAAAAGCGAAACCTGTGTACTTCGGCATAGCGAGAGACGCGTTTCAATGCCTGTTGGAGCCGACGCTCCAGAGTTGGCATCTGGGCCGCGCCAAAAGAGATCGAAAGGTCGTCCACGCAAAGCGCAGCGAGAACATCTTCCGGCAGCACCGAGGTGATGCCGTTGATGTTCAGGGCAAAGAGTGCGACACCGAGGACACTTTCCTGCGGGACACCCCCCTCCCACTCCCCTGGTCCGGAGAGGGCTCCCCCCACCCGCACGCGGAATCGACGATCTCGCAAAAATTCAGATACAAACATTGGGAGGCGCCCCCTCGCCCCCATCGTGTGGAGAGTCTCCACGAGACCGCATCGCCATGCGGCATCATAGGCCCTCTCCAGATCGAAAAACACCGCGGCGCAGCGCTGTCAACGAAGGAAAGCCTCGCAGACTGCATTTTCCAGTCGGAGCAGGTGGGCAGCGAAAGCAGTGGAATATTTTGCCATGTTAGAGACTCGAATCATTCGATCGATTTCAATGGAAGTAAAATGGTATTTAAATCGGCTAACTATGTTAAGAGAAGAATCGTAGAATCGAGCTTGATATCGTCAGTTCCTAATTTAAATCTATCTGAGGGTCAATTTCCTTTTAATCCTGTAATACAAAAGCAAATAAACAAAATAGTAAAATGTCAGCCCTTCAATATGTTTAGGCCTACCCCCCCCCCCCCCCCCCTTGATTAGCCACAAGTAGGGGATTGGGGAAAAAAGAGGGGATCTTTCACGACCTGATCCTGTGTTATGTTTGTAAGAACTTTTCTTATATTTTCTATCCAGTGTCAGTTGAAAAAGGGTGTGAGATACACCGAAACTGTTCTGAATGAAATTGTCTTCGGAGAATGTGGTTTAATTCTTCATCTTTTCTTGCGATATTGCATTAATTTTCATCATATATATATATATATATATATATATATATATATATATATATATATATATATATATATATATATATATATATATATAAAGGGTGTTCCAATAACTTGGACCGATTTTAAAAAATGCGAGTTAAGTTGAAGCGTCTAATGATTTTTTTTCTTTTTCTTTCAGATTTAACAACTTCAGTCTTTGACAATTTCAACCATGGAAAGATTCCTAATCGAACAACGTGTTAAAGTTATCGAAGCCTATTACGAAAATGGACGTTCAAACAGAAACGTATTTCGGGCACTTCGCGATCTTTTTGGTCAACATAATCGACAAACCGAGAGTGCAATTGGGAAAATTGTTCGTAAATTCAAACAAACGGGGTCGGTGGCAGATATGAAAACGCCATTGCGTGCTCGTTTACGCCGTTCACCTGAAAATATTGCTGCAGCGCGCGAGAATTTGGCCGAAGATCCAAGCACCTCTATTCGTCATCGCGCGCAGGATTTGAACCTCTCCACAACAACGTTACATCGAATTTTGACAAAAGATTTGTCTCTACACGCTTACAAAATTCAATTGACACAAAAACTGAAGACTACTGACCAATTGAAGCGCCGTGCATTCGTCAATTGGGTGCACGAGCAAAGACAAGCCAAGCCGATGATGATTTTTCGCAAAAAATCATCTTTAGTGATGAAGCCCATTTACATCATGGTCAATTCATTAATAAGCAGAATTGACACATTTGGGCTGATGAAAATCCCAGGAAGATTGTTGAAAAGCCACTGCATCCACAAAAGGTCACTGTTTGGTGTGCATTTCTTGCTAGCGGAATCATTGGGCCGTATTTCTTAGAAAATGATGCCGGGAATTCTGTTACGGTGACAGGCGAGCGATACCGTGCCATGATGACCAACTTTTTAAGGCCTGAATTGAATTCTATGGATGTCGAAGATTTGTGGTTTCAACAGGACGGCGCCACATGCCACACAGCCAATGCAACAATGGCTTTATTCAATGAAAAGTTCCCAGGTCGCATCATCACTCGAAACAGCGAAGTCAATTGACCACCACGATCGTGTGACTTGACGCCTTTAGAGTTCTTCCTTTAGGGTCATCTCAAAAGTAAGGTCTATGCCAACAACAATTCAACAGCTGAAGGATGAGATAATAAGGCATATTGGTGAGATCGAGGAGCAACTATGCAGAGACGTCATCAAACATTTTTGACTATCTAGTGGAGGTGTGCCGCTGAAGCACTGGCGGACATTTAGGCGATATTATTTTTCACGCATAATTGCCATGACTCAAATAACATGATCCAATAGTGAAATCAATAAATTTTCACCAATAACACTTTTATTTACTGCTAACTTCGATCTGTCTTAATGGAACACCCTTTATATATATATATATATATATATATATATATATATATATATATATATATATATATATATATATATATATATATATATATATATATATATATATATATATATATATATATATATTATTATTTTTTTAATTTGATCAAATTCTATGATTATTAGTTTGTACAAAACATTTGTACATAGTAGCTTTCAAGCCTTTTTATGTGTGTGTTCTGTGACTCTGTAGATTGTATTTATTGTCTTTGGGATATATTGCTTATTCAGTAGTCTATGCGTAGTTCGGGTCATGGTTGTGCCGCGCAGCTCTTCTGCTACTGGGAAATCTTTTCCGAGCCTGGTTCCGTAGTAGGTCGGAAATTCAGAAGTGGTTCCTGATGAAATCTGGGTCAGAGTTCCTCTCCACCTTCTGCCAAATTTTGAGGGCTCTAGGACCTATGTAGGTCTTTGTTTATCGCCCTGATGTTGGCGTTTTATGTCCCTTTTCCTAGCGTTGTTTATTATTAAGAGTGCTTTATTTTGCACTCTTTGCAATTCCATCATCCACGTCTTTGGAATGGCCGCTAGTGGCATGGGGGGGATACAATATTTTTGGTCTGATGTAGGCAACGTAAAATTTCTTTTTATTGTTTCTTCTTAGGTTTCTAAATCGATATAATTCTCTTATATCTTGACTCGTGCGTACAATTATGCCGTTTATTTAGTCCTTATATCCCTTGGCATTTATTTTTAAGCCTAACACTGTGCCTGCTCTCTTGTATGGCTATATCGCTTACGCTACATAAATTGGTGCTATTTTATTTCTTTTGACTGGAATGATGGTAAACTTGTTCAAATTAGTTGCGATTTTCCGGCGGCGTTCGTATATATTTAGGTTCTCTATTTCATAGGCCGTCATCCTTGAAATGGTTCTTTGAATTTTATATAGGGAGACCACTATCTGTGTCACGTCTTCAGCGAACTGGATATACAAAGATTTCCTCTAACTTAGGATTAGGGAGCTCTCTAGTGTATATCGAGTAGAGCAGTGGACTCAAGCACCCACCTTGGGGAACGCCCTCTTCCAGTTGAAATTCTGGTCCTTGGTACTGCCCGATCTTGATGAATGCTCTTCTGTCCATGACGTAATCACAAGTTATTTTCTCCAATCTGGGATTGAGTCCCAGTTGGAGGATCTTAAACTGTAGTCCTCTGCGCCACACTTTATCGAATGCTTTCCTGACGTCCCTCAATACTAGATCAGCGGGCTTCTTCTTTTTTTCTATTTGGGCTAATTTCTCTGTTATCATCACCAGTGTTGTGTCCGTATACCTCTCTGCCTTCTAAATTCGTGTTGTTGACGGTTGTAGGATTGCACTCTGTTCGTGATCGTTTTTAGAAAAATCTTCCTCCACATTTGAGGAGAGAGATCGGGTGGTAGTCTGCTGGGGAGATTGGGGACTTCCCTGACTTAGGAATGAATATCATGTTTGATATTTTCCAGACATCGGGAAAGTATCCCGTATTGAGGGCTGCGTTTATGATGTGGAGCGTTACTAAAGTTTGCTTTCGTTAAGCCTGAGTCCTAGAGCACGCTGCTTAAACGTTTTTAAGGTTTTGTTTAACTCCTGTATGGAGATCTTTTTCCCTAGGCCCACCATGGGTCTTTCCGCTGTAGCGTTATTGAACGGATATGTTCGTTCTATTACCTCGTTCAACTGGTCTATTATCTCGTTCCCGAATTCTGTGTCGAAACTTTCTTCCTCTTCAGGAGAAATTTTAAATATGTTTGACCAGTATTCTCTAAACTTTACTTCTATCACTTCTGGTTCAGTGATCACTTCACCTTCCAGATTCTTGATGTTCATTCTCTTGTTTGCTGTTTTTCCTCTCAACTTCTTCACTGTTTGCCAGAACGTTCTGGGGTCAATTTCCTCATCATCGAGTTCTTCAATGAGTCAGTCTCAAATTTCTGCTTGCTGTTGTATGATCAGTTGGTGGAGGTGTTCATTTGTTTCACGCCTCATCTGGAGGAGTTTCCTGTTTGGTTCCCATCTGTTGAGTGCGTCCATTAAGCCTCTGTATTCTTCTTGAATAGCAATCATTTCCGGTGTCCATTTTGGAGCTGGTAGGGTTTAATATTTTATTTTGGGGATAGTATTTCTATCTGCCTCCAATATTTTCGTTGTAAGGTGGTTTAGTTCTTCATCTATTTCTTCTGGTGTAGCTTCCTCTAGGCTTGTAGGGACGTAGTTCTGGCAAACGGCCTGGTAGGCCTCCCAGTCTGCTCGCGCATATGACTTCCTTCCCCTTATTGGTATTTGGATTGGGCTTGTTGAGAGTGTGATGGATCATGTTCATGGTCGCTGTGTATCACGGGTCCGGGGGCGATGTGATAGTTGTAAGGAAACCTCGAGCTTGTTAATACTATGTCGGGCTTAGTTGTACCACTCGCTGAGTAATAGGTCGGGAACTCTGGTCCAATGCACACTGCTATGTTTCGCTCAAGTAGAAGTTCCAGATTTCGTCTCGCCGCGTTGGTGCCGTTGTACTCAGCAGCCCTGAATCTTGCGTTTAAGTCACCGCGAACATCACCGTTTTCTTATGGGCAAACAGCTTCAAGAAGTTGTGGATAGGAATGTACCCTCTTCTTGGGGGTTGGTACCCAGTAGCGATAGTTAGGAGCCCTACGAAAGTTTGGACCTCTATTGCTACGTATGGCTCATCTGATGGAGGTAGAAGTTTATGCATGAGGCCATTTCGGATTGCTATCGCCGCAACTTCGAAGGCCTCATCTGTATGGCTTGTTGAATAAACTTGTAGCCTGAATATTTTCATGTCTTTGTGTTTTGTATCGATGCCGTGTTCGGATATTACAATAATATCTGGGTCAAGGTTCTGTATTATGTTTCTATACTCGGAACTTTTTCCTGTTCAACCATTTACGTTCATGTACATTAGTTTTAGGTTTCTATTTGCAGTGTCCATTTTGTAAAATGTGTCTTCGGTTTTTCTTGTTGTTTTGCTTTACCTTGATTGTACCTTATTTTTAGTCTTCTTTTATGTCTTGCTTTGATGCTGAGGACCGGTGAGGGGGTGTTCTGCATTTACCGTTTCGCTTTTTATTAAACTCACTCTGAGTGATATTATTGAAAATTTCTAGAGTATATTTAATTTTTCCTTGATAAAGGGCCTCTTCGACCTGGTTCTCTGGCATTTGATCTTCGTATTGCCATTTGATTTTCTCGTTTATAATTCCCTCGGTGATGGCCTCAGCATGGTTTTCCTTGGGATAGAGTGTGTTTCCTGTAGTGAAAAGTTTGAGATATATTTATTTTTTTGCATTTACCTGTTGTTTTTTTCTCGAGGTAGACGTCTCAGATCTTTTCTTCTGTTGGCTGTTGGCCCTCTTTTGTTTTCTGGCTGCAAGTTCTGAGCTTTTTTTTTATTATTTGTTCCTGCTCTGTCTTTGTTTCCATCTCCTCTGCATTATGATAGTTTTTCTTGTTTTTTGCCTGTTTCCGCGTTCTTTCTCGCTTCCTGTGCAGCAATTCTTGGATCCCTGCAGTTCGAGGCGTTTCTTCCTGCTTGAGTTGGTAGTTGACCCTGTGTGAGTTCATCAAGTTTAACTTTCAGAACTTCTTCTGATGGAGGATTGTCGGGGAACCACATTTGAGGCATTCCGTTGTTTTTTCAGAATCATATTTAGTTCTCTCTTGAAGGTCCCTGGTCTTGATAGGTTCGCAATGGGGGCGTAATAAATACAGGCCATTATCTGCGTTGAATTTTCGTTTTCTACGTGTAGCACAGTATTATCCTTGGTTGTTTCTGCCTTGGATGCTTTCGCCACCTGGGCGTACGTTTTTCCTCTTCTGTTCTTCTTCCAGTCTTTTTTCCTTTTTTATTATGTTTTTCTTGAAGGGACATGTCATTGCGGGGGTGCGGTGGTCTCCGCCGCAATTCAGGCCCCTTTTGTACTCGCTATTGCAGCTCCTCCAATTATGGGCATCCACACTGGATTCAGAGCATTTTTCGGTCTCTTGTTTACATGTTCTTGTGGGGTGGTCGTCCATACGATAGCATCTGAAACAGATCTGAATCTCTGTGAACTCCTCCCTCTCTATTTGATCGGGAATGTTCCTCACATTGAAAGCCAAGAGTCCTGTCTCAGTGGCTTTTTGAGTCATATCTGTATCATTAAATACGACTTTAAAGACATGTGTATGTTCACTAAATTTGATTAATCCAATCACTGTCGCCCAGCTGTGGTTGGATTCAATTTCTCTTTTTAGTTCTTCAGTGACATGAGACCCGACCGATGGGTCTAGACGCCTACATATCACGCTTCTATGTGTCAGTATTTGGGAGCTAGTCCGATATTTTTCAGAACTTCCACTGACTTTTGTGCTGTCAGGGCTTCGACATCCTTCTCATTTTGAGTTGGGAATATATTGTTGCGAAAACTTTCCCTCTGTCGGGCTTTTCCCTGGTTAGGGCTTTGAGAGTGATCCTTGTAGTTTCCCGCATGTTTTTAGTGGTTTTAGTGAACCATGATACTCCTACAAATTGTATTAATATAGGACAAAGGAAGGGGGGGGGACACTATGACTTGCCTACTTGTATGTAATTATATTTAGAGACCTAGTTGGATAGGGGGGGTGGGGGTAGAGGAAGATATAGAATAAAAGAAAATTTATATGTTCTATGTCTTTGATTAGGATATAGTCCTTTAGTTATTTCTCCCGATTGTTCACTTACACGGTTTGGTAAAGGGTCGGTGTAAGTAGACTGTTAATTATTTACACTCAAGTCTCCGGTGGTGAGCTCAACTAATTAAAAAAACTTGTTTTCACTGTTTGTTGGGGCGTACCGGTGGGAGCACTGATTCTAACGGTTGAATGAGTTTAATCACTTGAGGAGAATAAGCACGGAGTTCACTTATTGGATCACTTATTCCTAAATTTGGGGCAATCGGTCCCCCTTTAGTATTGAAGGGACCAGGCGAACAATGTTTGTTAATGTTTATTTAACGTGTTCACTGTTTATGCTACTTCCAGAGTATGGCGAGCATCTGGGCACTTACCTAATATTAATTCACTTTTGCGCTCAATATTTTATTACCGTAATAGGCAATATCGTATTTATTTTGTTTTTGCACTTTTCTCACTACGGTTTTTCACTTCGAGTTCTTGTTGAAGTCAATAAATTCTTGAAAATAAGTAACACTTATATGTGTTATGGAAGGTAAAGCACAGAGTGTAACTGTTTAATAACCTCCTTTATCGATTCTTCGAGATCCGCGAGAGTAGAGTTCCACAAGCGTATAAGGCAGTCATCAGTGTTCTCTCTTCCAGGCACTTGACCAATCTATCGTTTATGGTTCTCTCCATTAATTTTGCCACTGTCTCCAGTAGCGTGATTGGTCTGAAGTTTTGTGGCTTACATGATTTTGGTAGAAAGCTAATCTTCCCCCTTTTTAGCGAATCTGGGAAGTATCCTGCGCTTAGAGAGGCGTGAAATACTGTTGTTATTTGTGACGAAAAGCTGACTGGTGCGCGTTTTAGGTTTTCTTTTGTTATCCCCGATGCCCCAGGTGCCTTCTGTTTAGTACTCTTGAGCGTTCTTTGTATTTCTTGTAGGGTAATCGGTTCGATCCCTTGCTCTATTAATAGTGTTGGTAAAGCAGATGTTGGGGACTATTTCTTGGTGGTTTTGCTCCAAGTCTTCTAACACTCTTGCTTCGTGGTCGCCGTCGATATCTTCGTTTTCGTTGGGGGCGATATCAAAAACCCTCCTCCAGTGCTCTTGGAACGCTTCACCAAATTTCTTGGGGCTCATTTTCCATTCCATCTTCATTCTCGAGTTTGATTTTTAGCCTCTGCTTTCTTTTTCCCTTAACGATGTTAATTTTCTGCCATATTTTTTAGGATTTAATTCATCGTCTATGGCTTTCATCAAAAGGTCCCACTCACCTTCTGTTTCTTTCTAGTGCTATTTCCTCTATTAGTTGGTCTTTCACACGCCGCAGTATGGCACGGTTGCCTCTCTGAAGGCTATATCGTTCGATTGAATCTCTTGTGTTTTTATATTCCCTTTCGAGATTTTCTATTTGGGCTGACCTGATTGGGTGCGGTAAAGTTCTATACGTTGTAGTGGGAACATATCCTATGTCTGCCCTGACAAGCGCCTCCATGATGTTGTCGATCTCTTGGTCTATTTTTTCTAGTAAGCCTCAGTTAGGTCTCTCTGGCCGTAATTCGCGAATTCTTCTTCGTAGCTGGTCCAATCGGCCTGTCTATATGATTTCCTTTGTGGGCACTTAACTTGAATGGGATCCATAGATAAAGTCATGATCACCATTGCGTAATCGCTAGTTGATGGAGGGCCTTTTTCTATATTGAAATTGAACTGAAGGTTCGGGGTTGCCAAAACTATATCTGGTTTTGTAGCTCTATTTTGGTCCAGGTAAGTTGGAAATTCCGGTCCTAAACGCTCTACTATTCCCCTTTCCAATAATTGGTCAAGGTTTCTTCCGGCTCTGTTGTAGTTCCCAGTGTAACCGGAGGCTCTACTCTGGGCATTTAAGTCGCCCATAAAGACTGTTTGGTCTCTGTGGCCAAATATTTCTATAAAGTTGTGGAGGGGTAAGAAATCTCTCCTTGGGGGTTGGTAGCCCGTTGTTGTTTTAATGCTAATCGCTAGATGCTTCGTCAAGGTCTTTGAGTTTTTTTAAGCTTTATCGTTTCGGATTGCCATAGCGACATCGTCGTAATTGATGTCATTTGTGGTTTTTGCAATTACAGTGTAATCAAACATATTGATTTTATTTATTTCTGGGTCGATGTTGATCTCATTTAGCAGAATGATATCCGGGTCTTATTTTAAATATGCGTTGCTCAGAGAAAATCTATTCGCATTCCATCCAGCTACGTTGTGGCATATTATTTTTAATTTTCTTGCGTGGGCCATTATTTATGTTTTCTTTCTTCCCTGCTTCTTCTTCTCTCTGCTTTATACGCTTCACGCTCGATGGGCGATTTTGTCCTTCCACTTCTTTTTTTTATTGAATTCTACTTTCTTTAGCGTATAATGTAGTTCCTGCGGGATTTCTAAGTTGCCTGCTGCAATCATTGTGAATACTTCACGTTCTGTATACGAGCCTTCGTATTCAAATTTATAGTGTCCCTTTTTAATACCTTGTGCCAGATCTTCGTTGTTATCGGGAAGGGCTTTTCATAGGAGGCGTAAGTCTTTAGGTTGAAGCTTTGTTGTTCTTCATCTCTTTCTTTCACAAGTTTTGGGGAGGGAACTGGGCTCGTTCCTTCTTGGGTTTGATTTGCTGTGTTCGTCTCCTTATTGTTGTTGTTGTCTGTGGTGACTTTTATCTCCATCTCTTCTTCTTGTCTTTTTTTACGTAATCTTCCTGTCTTGGGTCTGCCTTCGTTGCCCTGTTGGTCTCTGTGGTTCTCTTGGCTAGGGGTCTTTTGCTATTCTTGGATGTCTAAATTGTTGGTTTATAGTGGACGCTCAGTATGTCCGCTGATGGTGGGTTTTCAGGGAACCACATTTCGTCTAAACCGTTGTTTTTTTAACATTAGATTTAATTCCGGTGAATATGAGCCCGGATTTGCGACATTCAACACGTGTGCGTGGAGAAAACAAGCTAATATATTCAAAGACTCCCCTTGTTTAATTTCGATTACATTTTTTAGCGACTTTGGCGAATGTAAGTTTCTGTTTTTCTTATTCTGCTCTAGCCCTCTTTCTTTTCTTCTTTTCGATTTGTTCACGCTTCATCAGGCATGCCTTTCCAGGGTGCGATGGTATCCATTGCAATTTATGCATTTTTTTTATCTGAGAATTACATTGCAGTCAAGTATGGTTTCTACCACTACAGTCGGAACACCATTTAATCTCTTTTATCGGACAGTCCCTTGTGTTGTGCTTTTCCAGCGCATAACAATTGAAGCAAGTTTGTATGCTGATAAATGAATCTGTTTTTATCTGTTCAGAAGTGATCTTTAAATTAAACGCGAGAATGTCAGATTCCCTCGCCTTCATGGCCATATTCGTTTCGCGAAATATTATTTTGAAAACGTGTGAATACTCCGTATTGTTTCCATGATTGATGAATTTTATGATTTGTTTAACTTTTGCCCATGATTGTGCTCTCTTTATTTCCTCTTTATTTCGTCCGCCTAATAATCCAGGGATCAATTGGACGGCAGTATACCGTCTTCTGGGCCTCTATTTGTAAGAGTACTTTAGCTTCTAATCCAATCTTTGTTAGTTTGTCCGTAGCTTTTTCCGAAAGAAGTTGTTTATCCACATCTCGGTCGTTTTGGCAAATGCAATGTAGGAATTAGTGTAGTCTAGTAGCCTAACTAGCACTACACCGAGCTCCCAGTAGATAATTCTGAATACGTTTGTCCTGTCGGGTTTTTGAGCGCCCTTCTGGACGCGCAAAGGGACCCGTTTAGCGGTGTCCGTCTTCTTACTAACTGGTTCTTTTCTTTTTCTTCATCGGCTAAAGAGAAGGAAAAGAGAAGAGTAGATATAGCTGGCTGTTATAACCGTTTATTCTAATCGGATTCTTCAACTGGCGAGTTGGTATTCCCTACCTACCTACCTACCTACCTATACCCTAGCCCTAACAGTATTTGCTCCACCTGACTTGTGTCCGCCGCTCACACGGGATCTAACCCGTCCCGGGCTAAGCTTCGGCTTGCGCCGGGTTAGCCGCCCGGTTCAGATATGGCTCCTGAACAAGTAGGTATCTAAGGAGACTTCAAGCTTTCCTACCCGACTCCCCCTAAAGAGGGTGGATGGAAAAGTGAGAGCGAGTCTTTGTGCAGAGTCCAGTAATTGCCTCTTCAGACAGTTAGGTCTCTTCTGTGACTTCTTTCTTGAGTGGGGAACGATGCAAAAACGATGAAACTCGCTTTACAAAGTCGAAGGTATAGATTGCGTATGATTCTTCGTAAGTAAGAACAATTTATCCGCTACCGGTCTTGATGGATAATAAATACACTGCTTCTTGATATATGAGGATGACTAGTGTCCATTGGCCGAGACATAACAGTGCATTAGGATGCCCCACACTCCCAAGGAGCCAGTCCAGGTATAAGGATCTGTTTTTTTTCGTTGAACGTCGTCCTCAATAGAGCGCTACGGGAGTTGTCTTTATTGGTGATCATCATATTTCCTGATAAAAAAAAACCCTCGTAGATTATTCCTTTGAGCAAGGAAGGTCAAACGAGAGGAAAATAGAAGAGGCTTCTTTGTACGTGGAATGTGCACATAGGGCTGCACGTGGATGAGCGCAAATAAGCCCGCATAATCTCATATCCTCAATTCCAAATTAAGTAATGCACTTATTATATTTCTCTCAGGCTCCAATTTTATCTTTTAGAAACATCGTCATCCGATATATACAGTCAACTCTGTTAAAGGAATTTTTAACCTTCACTTTTGCAGTCGCAGGACACGGAATCGCTTATTGCATCAATACTTTACTTCATCAGTTGATGGGATGCCAAGACTGGGTGAAAATGATCCTGTGTCCTGCGACTGCAAAAGAGAAAGTTAAAAAACCCAATTGATACCGTTTTGTATTAGCGCTGTTAGATTGGTGTGTTAATGTAAGAAAGAGGTATTCCAAGATTCCTAGCAATTTGTCTTTGGGTCGGTCCACAATAAAAATGACTATCAATCTTGAACATCCGAAATTTCTTTGAAAACGCTTCCTAAGCATTTTAATAATAACAATATTAAACTTTTAGATGGAAACAAATACTAAACATAATAATTAAAAAAATTTGGAATAAAAACAAGTGTTTTTATTAACTTCTTGCACGGTTGTAAAGTGTGTCTAGAGATTATATACAAATATTGAAAATAGCCAAAACTCTATTAAAACAACTGTATTTACGAGTAACGTTCTTAAAAGATTTTAAAAAATCGTGAGCTAGAAGATTTTATATGAATATATGAAATTTAAATGCCATATGAGAAGAAAATAAGGCAAATGTATTGTGGGATTTACTTTACTTTCAAGACATCATTTTCAGATTTTAAATTAGTAGGAATACATAGATTTGAACCTAAATATATAAATAGATCATATAATAACCAAATATAGCAAGTAAAAAGGTAAATCCCCCAAATACTTTTGTCTTATTTTCTTCTCATATGGCATTTAAATTTCATATCATCATCGTCATCACTAACTCTATAATTTAAGAAGAGGATTTCTTTTAGTATTTGAATAATAATTTCATCTTAGTTTGGTTATGACTTATGTTTTTATCAAAGTTACTTCTAATAATTCAGAAATGAATAAGTATCGAAATTTTGTGAATTTTTTAAAACCCAAAGAATTACAAATGGTGAGGTTCAGAAAATTTATTTTTATATATCTTCTTCTTCTATAATCTCTATTTTAGCAACATGAAATTTTAAAAGGGGGGAAATTTAGTTTAGAGTTCCTTTTTAAAATTATTATAATTGGCGAAGTTCAGAAAATTTTAAAAATTTTAATCATGGCTGCTTTTTTTTAGATTTTAAATTTTAATCTTAGTAGCAAAGCGCAAGCTCCACCCTGTAGGGAGGAGTGTCGAAGCCACTGCCTGGTATTCATATAAAATTTTCTGTTCATGATTTTCTAAAATGAAATGTAAGAAATAAAATGAAGGGAAATTAGATTAATCAATTTTAAATAAGAACTGTTCAAGAGCTGCTGGACAAAGGAGGCTTTTTCTGAATAACTTTGAACAGTCTGTTGACTAATGATCAAGTAAAGTATTGATGCAATCAGCGAATTTTTTGGACAATCTTAGATGGCTTCCTAAAGGTCGTTTTTGTTGTTTAAATTGCCTGCCCTCTGCGTAAACGCCTGTCTTCAGGATGCGTCACAAGTTTTCTATTGGATTTAGGTGGCCATCGTTGGGAGACACGTCCATGATTGATTCTACCTGAAATTCGACTTAAAATATCTTAGAGGAATATGACGAATGACTAGAATTATTATTCTTCAGGAAGACGAGTGACTTCCTCATCCTCGTTTCTTTTTACCAATGTGGCAAGTTTTCCTCCAGGAAATCTCATTACGCAGTCGAATCCTGCTAGCTTGTCTACCCTAAATTGTACCCCAAATCATTAATTCTCCTCCTTGTTGCCACTTGGTGAACTACTTCACTTGGCGTCCATTAACAACCCAGTATATTGTCCAACCATCCCGTTCATCCAGAGTGACTCTTGATTCGTCTGTGAAGATAACTTTGCTAAAGTTGGTTTTCATATACATATTTTGGGGCTACAAATGACCATTTTTTTTGTTTGTTTTTTTGTTAGAAACTGCTTTTGGTCTTATTTCTAATAAGAGAAAGTTTCCCTCGAGAAGCAAGGAGACCCAAAACTTTAAAAATTACTTTGTTGTTTAGTATGCGCTTTTTTAGCGACTTTGATATGAGAAAGATCTGTAGGGGTAAGAACTCGAAGTTCTGGTTGAACCCTTTTTTTGTAGGCTGAAGGCCATTCTCAAAATTCTGATCACACTTGAAATCTTTTGAAATTTGCAGAGAAGACATTCATTCATCTAATTCCTTGACGATATTTCTTCTCTTCTTGGTAGTCTTTTTTTTCCTGGACATTTTAGGCTTCAGCAGAAAATAATTCTAGCAAAGGATATCTAGATGGTCGTTGTAATCGAATTTCAGAAAATCGACTATAAAATATGTAATACGAGATAAATAGTGCTATATCTACTAAATTGTGCCTATTACAATGCTTAACGTATCTAGGAAAAAAGTTTCGAACAATGACGGAAAAATGAAACGCTAAAGAGGTATTGCATATAATCTCTAAATACACTGTATATACAGGGAGTGAGCCAAATTATAATTATATATATATATATATATATATATATATATATATATATATTAAAATTATGGAAAAACGGCTGGGATTCCCACATGATGGCTGATTATTGCTGGTGCTTGAAAAGAGACCCGCCGTCAACAACCA
Source organism: Ceratothoa steindachneri (assembly GCA_963969495.1). Taxonomy (NCBI): domain Eukaryota; kingdom Metazoa; phylum Arthropoda; class Malacostraca; order Isopoda; family Cymothoidae; genus Ceratothoa; species Ceratothoa steindachneri. The sequence continues at coordinate 69,203,401 of OZ018335.1, read as the reverse complement.
AATACTCTAGAAAGTCTCATAAAAGAAAATTTTACCAGAGTGAAAGCTTCATCTCTCTTTATTTTAACAACAATTTAATTACCACATGACCATATATATATATATATATATATATATATATATATATATATATATATATATATATATATATATATATATATATATATATATATATATATATATATATATATCCAAAGAAATACAGTAACGTAAATGCAGTGTTAGGATCAATTCATTCGCGAAACCCGGTTTCGACGGAAAGTTCCGTCATCTTTAATCACTGGTGGACTAATGAATACAGAAGAGATGCTTAACTTACGGACACAAATTTACAAGTCGGAATGTGATTAGGGGGGGAGGTATGGGGGAGCAGCGGTAGGGAGGGAGGGCGGTAGGGAGGGAGGGCGGTATGGGGGAGCAGCGGTAGGGGGAGCGGTATGGGGAAGCAGCGGCATTTTTGAGTAAAGGAAGTATAATTTTTTTTTCTTATCATGATATTAGCGTTGACTTGGCGGCCATGGGAACTATTAAAGTTTGGAATTTTCTTTATAATCGCCGATTCAATTAGACGCCTATGTATATAATAATTGTGAGAATTATAAATTATATTTGCAATGTAAAATGTGTTTCACTTGACATGTTGAGAAGCAAACTAGAGCCGCCTGTTCTTTATCGATAGAAATATTTTTAAAAAGACGATTTCGGATCGTTTTTTTCGTATGAAAGCAACATTGATGCTGTTTACACGTACCAACTTTTTAAAATTAATTAATTGGGGCGAGTATTGGAATGTAATATAATAAATGTCCCATACTTTTTCCTTAGGATTAGCTGGTGAGTTAAAGATGGTTCTGGCTTTAGAAGACATTTTTCTATGAACCGAAGGTGATGATACTGCAGCATAATGAATGTTGGGAAGAGCGTATTTATTTGATCCTGCAGGAAACAAGGATCCCAAATGCGATATGGTCTCAGGAACTGGGAAGAAACTACGGACCTTTTAACTGATACGTCGTGGCACGAGAAATAGTGAATATAGGCATTAGAGTAGATCGGTTTCCGGTAGACAGAATAATACGCTTTGTTGTTTACTTTAGATATTTTTACATCCGGAAACGGCAATAAGTTGTTTTGTTCCTATTCTACAGGGTGGTCCGAGAGGCTTTTTACCCTCTGCAAATACTGTTTCAATTTTGTATTTGAAATATTGTTTTAATTTTACATTTCCGATGACCGAAAGTCTTGTCTCTCTCCGTTCATATTGCTTTCATTTTCCATCTTAGATGGGTGACACGAGCCCCTACAGTTTGGGAGAAAGGCTGATTGCAAGTCTATGGGCACATGATCGTGTGTATTCTATTCTGAAAATAGCATGGAAGAGGTGCGACATGACTTCACTGCAATGAAAGTGAATACTCTAAAACCAGTTCATGTGTTTAATATTATTCATCTATTGTTATTATTACTTTTCGGTAGGGGGTAACAATACTTTCGGACCCCCGAAAAGTTTTCGGCTTTGAACAGGGTGTTTAAAGCCGAAGATTGTTTTTACAGAGAGAAATATGGCCTAAGGCATGGGTAATCCCCTTTCCCCTATACTATGTAATCTGTTCATGGAGAACTTTGCAGGACTTTGGAGGGCACGGGACGACGGGCCCCGTCATCCTTTGCCCACCTAAATGGGTTAGCCCTATCGAACCACTCCCCCCCCGGAGCGGTCAATTATGGGCCGCCTGCCTGCTTTCTTGGCAGTCCCCTTGGAAGGCAAAGGGAGGACTGCCACTGGAAAAAAAAAGGCGATTCCAGAGAAGGGGATGAAGGGGACTCCCCTACACACGTATGCAAAGGAGAGGAGTAAACCTCCTCTCGGGTAGAAGAGATTTGGAGGGTGCCCAGAGGGGGGGGCCTCTATTTTATCGGAGGAGTTGCTCGAGAGCGGCTCCGACGATGTTACAGGGGAAGGTAGAGAGAGAGGATTTTTTTAACTCATCATTGGGCATGGCGACCCTATTTATGCTACGGGATACATACGCTAATCACCCCACGCAGTTACTAGCCCGCTCTGCGAGGGGTGAACACGAGGCCGGTAGAGTCCGCGGCCACCATTTGAGGCCACTCCTCCCGCCTAGTGACCTGGCAGCCCATTGCACGGCGTAAAATCTATAGACATTGAAAGGAGAAAGAAAGGGTATGTGAGGAAGATGTGGGTGGAAATGAAGCAGTTTGTTAAAAACCCACCACACCAGACCGGAGCTCAGGAGTGAGGGGACATTGTCCCCTCCCCTCTCAGCCCCGATCCTGGATAGTTGGGAGAGAGGAAACTGGTCAGCGTCTACCCTGTGAAATTAGAGGCCGACAAGAGAAAGTTGTGGGAGAGGTTGTAGGAAAAGTGAGGAATTAGGGTATAAACACAGGCTGTTAGAAAGAAGGTGAATAGGCTAAGCTGGGGCCGGACGGGGCGCCGAGTGGCAGAGCCAGGAATTTGATACTTAGAAAAATTAATATTAACCATCTAAATGCAACTTATTACGCACTAAAAACAATGTGTCAATAGTATCTTTGAACAGTTCAACGTTGAAACTTTAAGTCCTCTGGAAGTAGTTCGTTCCATGTTTCACATATTCTATATGTGAAGTAGTTGCCAACAAAAGTTAGCTTAAACCACGGAAATTCAAGATACCCACCATAGTTCCTAGTCCTTCTGACTAAGGGTAAACAATTTCTGCTGATCAATATTCGGGAAGAACTTTGAAGAGCTCTATGAGTTGACCGAGAACTCTCACAGTTCATAGCGAAGAGAGACGGAGCTTATACAGTTGCGTCTGATATTTCCTATGCATTCCCCTTTTGTTCCGAAGAATAATCACCACCAGAACATGATGGATAAATACCGGTCGCAGATCCAGAGGAACCTTCGTGGAATTTGTATGTCCAACTTAGCTTTACGCCGGCAATTTCTCCAGGCTGGGGCCTAGTGGCTGTTTTCTGAAATGAGTTACCGGGGTCGCTCGCGACCTCCTCTTTTCGTAGAATCGCAGGTCGCTAAACAGAGCGCCCTAGGTTACGAATTAGGAAACCTTAAATGTTGAATTAGATCCATTCCCAACAAACAGCCGATTCCTTCGACCTCCTTTCTCGTAAGAGCAACGCAGTATGTTCCACCACTTCGAAGGTAATATCGAGGCTTAAGTTTGAATCGAATAGGGACCTAACCAAAATTCGGTTGAAACCAAAGAAAAGTAACGACTCCAATTCCCCAATGCGTTTCGTTTGTGTATCGATGGGCGTTCTGATTGTACTTGTGTAGGACGGACGCTCACTCAAGTTGCCACCCAGAGAGAGGCTATGGATTCAAAGATTTAGGATCTTTGAGAGGCAAAATCAATTATCCACTATACAGGTCTGAACTTACCCCACAAGTCTCAGATCTAGGATCAAAGAAAGGAGCAGAAAATTCGTGTCAACCTTTGGCAAAATTCCAGAACCTTCTGCAGATTAGACATCCGCTTAGAGTGTTACAATCTGGCGCTGAATCAGTCACTATTTCCCATCGTTTTTCATGGCTATATGGAAAAAGGTTGAAATGCGAGTTCTGGCTTTGCAAGTCATGCGCTGGTCTGACAAGAGATAGCGGGACGCAGGGCACAAGTTCGACAAATTGCGAGAGGAATAGCAAAAACTACACTACAGGTTCAACTCTAAACACCTTGCCATCCTCTTCGATGGGATTTCGTACTTAGGACAATTTAACATTTCCTCCTGCAATTTTCTCTTTGAATCGGGAATAGTAAAATAAACTGCAATCTACACTGCATCGAGCATACCCTGGGGACCCTCCCTATTCAATCCAATCCAATATACGAATCTAAGAGCCCGAAAAATAACTATCAAATGCTTTCGCAGTAACATGAGATCGTAAGGCTGCTATTCATCCCTATACTAACCGCATACTATCACTGCGTGCACTGCAGTTTGTGACGGGAAAAAATAAGGTTAAAATAGTCAAATGATACAGTTGTTTTTAGGCTATTAGATTGGTCTATTCTGATACAGTCACTTAATTGGGGTGGATAAGGAGCGTCCCCCAGGCGTGACCGATGCAGTTGGAAGGTGGTTCCTCGTTGCTATACAAATCGCATTGAAGCGGGAAGTATGGAATCTTCAATTAAAGGGAGATTTGACTTCGAATTTTGAATCTCTAAGAGGTATTTATATTGGAAGTTTGAACTTTTGCCTCGAATTTCGACTTCCAAATCTGAATGCTTAGTTTAGAAGCCTCTGTTTAACGTGGATTTAACGTTAATTACGAAAGTTTGAACGAAAATGGGGGGGTTTAGAAAGGTTTCTTGTGAAATTGATATATTACATGAAAAGGGTTTGAAAGCAGGAGACTTGGAAAGGGAACTTAAAATTTTCTTGGACAGGCATCCTCCTGGTTAGAACGTTGGAGTTTAAAGCTCTCAAGCGCTTGGTCTATTAATTATGGATTAAAGTTTAATTGTCCATCGGATCCTAACACCCTCTTTAATTGCCTCTGTTCGCATCTCACGAGGATGGAAACACTCGGAAACACTTATTAGCTTAATGACAGACGCTTGATAGATTAGCTCTTCCGGAAACGATGTATAAATGCTCCAGAGTTGGATGCAAAGGAAGAGAAACCAACAGGGGAATTGGACAGGAAGGGAAGCCCTTTCTCGTACTGATTTCAATCTTCCGAGTATAAAATAATTTTTGAAGCGGCATTTTTCAAGTTTCTCAAACTTTTTAAAACTGTACACAATAATAAATTTCTAAAAATTTTAAAACTTAAGGCAATAAAGTCCCCGTTTGTTATTTCTATTATGCTCGCAGGTAAGGAACAGAGTTAACATATTAATTTGAATTTGTAAGTTTGAAAATAGAGAATTTTATTGTCTATTTCAAACAGTCTCGCCAAAACATTATGTTCTGACTCGTCGCTAGTTTGAATTAGTGATTTTAAAACTTATAAGGGGGCTTGACGCAGGCTTTGACAAAGAAAAATAAATAAAATATTTTGCCTACTTACCACACCAAGAAGTTTGAGAGGTCACGTACCTACAAAAAAAAACCATATAAATTAAAATTATATGCGAAATAGTGAAAAGCGATGTAACGAGTTTGAAGGAAAAGGATAGATAACTGGTTTGGAAGTGTAGGGCATGGAAAAGAAAGGACGGGGGTCTTGATCTACCTTTATGGAATCTTTACGGTCGGGATTCGCTAAGCGTTCTGACTTTTTGTGAACCCAAATGTCTCTGAGTTTGCGAATCAGCTAGATCGGTCAAGTCCATTGCCCCAAGGTAGGATTGTGGGGCACTGAGGGAGCCCCTATTCCGGGGAAGAGCGTCCAGAGAGATTTATCCACAACTGCAGGGACCATATACCCATCAAGGCCGAGAGAAGAAATTTAGAAGTTAAATATAGATAAAAGAGGGAAGATAGACAAAATGATGGTAGAGGGCAAAATATCTACCAGTTTGAGCATTTAATAAACGTTGATCATCACACTTTGTTGCCTGCCATACTTCCAGTCCCCATTTTTTCTGTTAATACCCAAAGTTCGCATCTGAGTGAGTCAATATAGCATTTGGAGGGGTACTTTATAGAAAGCCTCGTCTTGGAAACACTGCAACCATTTAAATAACGACCGTTTCTTACGGAATCTAAGGTAAGAAACCTTAATGGCTTATGGCTCGGTAGCTGTTCGCACAGCTTCGCTCTCCTTTTTTATTGATCGGTATGACATAAGCCTATCGGAACCTCGCTACTGTTCAGAGACACGTTAAAGATGGGGAATATGTAGGGCGACACATCCACTTTGACTTTCCGCAAGACTCGGTCAGGGCCAGGCGACTTGTACGTGTCTAACTGTACCAGTCGAGCTGGTACCTTCCTCGCGTCTGTCCAAATTTCCTCTCAACTATTCGCTTCTCCCGCAAATTCTCGGCATCTCATCATCAATTTCTCTCATGAAAACCGACCGAGGAAAAGTACTCGTTAAAGACGTTGGCGAAGTGCAGGTCCGAATCTCTTACCACGACTCTACCGTTGTTAAACGAAACTACACTACCCGTCTGGCTTTTGGTTGGGCGTATGTGCTTTTTGTGCGAACTGGTCGTAGGAGGCTTATATGTAATACGCCCGGCAGCCGGGGCATTTGTGTCAACAATGGTTGCTACTGCAGCATTTGAATCCTTAGCCCTTTTCATTATTCCTCTTCTTTGCCATTCATATTTCTTTCAATTGTCTGCCTTTCCTTTCAGTCTCCATTAAACCGGTTACCTACAGGTCACACCAGTTTCATTAGTCAGGATTCATCAAAACGAGGGGGTATTTGGTCAACTCTAAATTACGAACTCACATATCAAAGCGACGCAAGATTGTAGGCTTCGCGTCCAAATACCACAGCATTAATTATGACTCAAGCCAGGTCACATGAGGCTCGTTCCCGAGCGAGGGAAAGCAGCAGTTGACACATAGGCTTAATCAATAAGCCTACACGGTAAGCCTATTAAGGTGAATTGGAGCCCTGAATGCGCGCTGTCCAGAGATTGGTTTCCCTGGCACGAAATATTAGGGGGGAGTGGTTTACTGTTTAGAATTTGGCCCTTTAATCATCATTAAATCGATTCATCAGGCGAAATGAGGGAAAGGGAAAGGGGGGGGCAAGGGGGGTAGGCGAGGATAAACTCTGGTAGGCTCACGTACGCTTCACCTCCCTCCACCTCAATGCCCTCATTATTTCGAAACCACAGGAAACATTTTTTTTTACCATTTATTTAAAAAAACAAAAAAAAACGTGGACATCCATCTTTCCCAGAAGACTTCTTGAAACGGGGCTTGTGGCCAAAGTTGGGGAGAAAATGTGCGCAAGTTTCGCAATACAATGAGTCAAAAGAAGAGATGGCTTGGGGGAGGGGGGTGCAGCGAAAGTATGGCCCCTTGTGGGGCAGCTGGGTTGAAGAGCACCCGTCAGAGAACAGAGCATTCAGCTCGAAACTGTAGCAGGGAGAGATGGGGAGGGGGGGGGATGAGCTTTTGAATTTCGTTCCGTTTTGCGGGAGGTTCATTTTAGGGAACGGGCGGGATGGAGCTGGACAAACAAGAGCATCCAAAGGAGGAGATGGCTGGAAGCGCATGGGAAAGAGAGCGAGAAGTGGCGCAGGGATCCGAACCAGCCTTCCTCACTACAACAAAAGGTCTTCCCGCGGCAGCGAGAATATTATGGCCATTTTTTGTCGCTCCAGACAGTCAAATAAATCCATTGCAAGTCTTGTAAGGAGCGTCGCTCTCTCCTCGCGTTACCCCAAATTAAATACCATTCATTACAACACTGAAGCATCAAAAAACGATAATTCGCCGAGCAATAAACAACAATGACACAATGCCATTACTATGGTTTTTCTCCCATATCTTAATTGCAATTACAGCGTGGAGCCCAAACCTAGCCGGCGACGGTGCCTTTTCTACACCTCGACGCAATAAAGCTTCATCACCGAAATTAGCCTAATTTTTCACAATTACAAGCCACCCTAATTGTTCGGCCGTAATTCTGAACTCATTTTTTTACACTTCCTTTTTGTCCATTTCAAACACGGCCTCCAATTAGATTCCGACTCCAAGTAAAGGGGTACTCAGGCAGTCATACTCACGGCAACGTACATTGCTTCGCTAGCTTAGCACTCCCCCCCCCCACACACACACTTCCCTCCCTCTCGTTGCCCTCCCCTACCCCCTTATTCAACAGAATCACGAGAGCAGGAGAAGGTATGCGGGGGAGGGGAGGGGGAAATTTGCATTGAAATTTTAGTCTGGCGCAATGACACCAGGACCCCAAATTATGCATTGCCCCTTTCGAGATCGGACGCAGTGGAGGATGGGGAGAACTGGGGTTGGAAAGAAGGTGTGGGTATTTTTTTTTACTAGAATTAAAAGCGCAAGAAAGTTAATAGGGAATTCGGTGAAGAAAATAGTGAAGGTAGACGAAACCAAAATAGTGGAAACTTATATAGAGGCCGAGGTCCTGCTACAGGTATTGGAGCCGGGACGGTCTAAAACAGTGGGCACTGGGGTATTACCCCGGTTACACCTTTCCCCCCCTTTGCTGGCTGGAAGGGAGCGGGCATGGGTAGAATAAACCTCAGCGTCATTTTACCGTGAAGTCAAGATGACTGTGAGTTGACGCTTCGCACCGAAACATCGCTGGAACAAGGAGGACCCATCGATGCAGAGTGGAAGGACTTGACTTCTCGAAAGAATATGAAAGAAAAACTTGGGCAAGAACAGACGAGAGAATGCATCAAGCAGAGTTCACTTGACTCAGGAGTCTTTACATTGACAAGATCAATAGAAGTAAAGAGGAGACTTAAAAAAAAATAAGATACAAGTGGGGTTGAGTATGAACACTATAAAATGAACCTTTCTGCATAAAAAAATGTAAAATTAGAGGAACCAATAAAATCAATTAACTCGACACTACCCCTGAGAGGCTAACAAGCATTATTATTTATTCATTTATTTATAGACAAAAACAACGGGGTAATCTCAGCCAGAAACTTTGGAAAGGTGGCTTGTGGTGAAATGGATGGAAGTTAAGGAGAATGTGCGACATGGTCGTTAGGTGAGAATCTAAGAAAAATTTCTTTCACAAGCTCACGGTAGTAGGTCCGAACAGGTATGTTCAAGCCTTGCCAACGAGGGTGGGTCATAAGCACAATTTTTCTCTCTTTATTTCTGCCACGAGATTTCAAAGCAGGATATTGAGGTGGACCTTGTAAATTCAGACCAGATGTTCTCACTTGGAAAGTGCTGTGTAATCACGAAAGATGGTATTTGTGGGGCATGTCGGAAATTCGGTTGCAGAACTAATGCCATTGTCATCTTTTCTCGGAATCTTGTAGAATTATGTAGGGAGGGGAGAGGGATCCAAAGCACCAAATTGGGTAAAGGGGGCTAAACTAAAAATGGATTAGGTACACTGCGGTCAGCTATAAAAATGAATCGGGGAATTTTGTCTGTATAGTGGTAACGGGAGTATTTGGGAGACGCATTATGTATTTTGTTCGGATTTACCACCGGTCTGTTTGGGGCGAATACGGTCGAATTCAGTGAAGATTCTTTGCTTTTGACATTAAGAACCGCGGCTTTCTGAGGTGAAGCAGAAATACCCGTACTCACTCCGTGTATTTACCATAAAAAATAACGGCTATGGCAATTCGCCTGGTGACCCTTTTACACTCGCTCCCGAACCGGCATTTTAACAAATGAAAACACGTGGACTGACAGGGCACGCAATTACCGCGAACCTGCTCCCAAGCCACAGCGAAGAACAAAATGGACTCACAGGCGGCTGCAAGTTAATTACTTGAAACTACGACCAACGATGGCATCTCCCATACAAGGTCGTAATGAAAGTGAATAGAGAGGCAGTACAAATGCGTGGACGATATATCCATGTAGCTGCAACCAACCACCATCACGCTAGACCGGGCCGGTACCATAAACAACAACAACGCAGTCGCCGCGAGGTAGGGTCTAGCTAGAAACGCTAAGGGACTAAACCTTTATTCAGGGAGAGGGGAATCCTACAAACCCACCCTCAAGGGAAAGGGATGGGGCACTACAGCTTATACCGCCCGTGTGGCAGGTTTGAAAAACAACCATCAACCAGCGGTCGAGAGCGAAAAGTGTTCGGCATGAAATCTTTGAAGACGCGCGCTAAAATAGACAGACAAAGGCGAGTAAATACGACAAAAAGAGAGAAATTCAATAGGGTATTTTACGTGGAGAAGATACATAACCTCCCATAACACTAAGGGTGCTATGGGATGTACGGTACCCTCCTAAACCAAGTTTGGTTTGAACCCCCCCAAGTCATTCGGGCGAAGAGATCGAACCCGGGGGGACTGACATTCCTGCCGGGATTATTTTTTTATAATTTTATAGAGCCCATCTGGCAACTGCCCACTTGGGCATAAGTCGCCGAAAAACACGACAGCCTAGAACTAGGCTACTAAAGTAAAAATATGAAAACTTAACAATGATATAAATTGGAAAAACTTAACAATCAGGAAGCAATCTCCGGCAGCGGGGGGAGGTCCCCCTCACCCCGGTGCAAGAGAGTGCAACCTACAAAACAACAATAACAAACAAAAAACAAAAAGAACCTTAAATAAAGGGAAGAAGCCCGGCCTCCCCCCAAAAGTCAGCAAGTCCACAAGTCAATGTGCACGAACTCATCCCGGGACAGGTATCGGGCGCGAAGATCACCCAGACTGGGACATGCGACAAGAATGTGGCCAACAGTCTGGGGACGACGCAGTCGCCACAATAGGGCGCTGGCGAGCGCTCCATCAGATAGCGATGCGTCACACGAGTATGTCCGGTTCGGAGACGACAGAAAGCGACCTGAAGCCGTCGCAAAATTGGGGGATAAGTACATGGGAACAGTCGCGGCGCAATGGAACGCAACTTTAAGTTCCCTTCGACCGTCTCCCATCTTCTTTGCCAAGAGTCCGAAGAGCTGCCCGTATTCCTGCCAAGTAGTCGGTGTGAGGAAGAGCGAAACGCTGGTCCGGTCGCAGAGTCCTCGCGGACTATTTGGCGCCCTCATCAGCGCGCTCATTCCCCGCAATTCCTATATGTCAAGGAACCCAGCAGAAGATAATCTCGACATCTGCCCGGCTCGCCAAAAACCGTGGCGTCACGGATATCGCGAACCAGGGGATGCGGAGATTCCAATGCCCCGAGAGCACTCAGGGCAGCAGCCTGAATGTGCAGAACAGTCTGGGTGGCAACGCAGGCGAGCGCTCCATTAAATGGCGATGCATCCCGCGAGTGTGCCCAATTCGAAGACGACAAAAACTCATTCCCCGCAATTCCTACCTATCCAGGAACTCAGCAGAAGATAATCTCGACATCCGCCCATCTCACGGCGTCACGAATACAGCGAACTAGGGGTAAGGAGATACCAATGCCCAGATACAAGTAAGGGAGCTTTGTGAGTCGCTAAGGATCACAATCCCGTCTTCTAATTGGGGACGACGTGTTATCTCTAGTATCGAGCGGTGTGTTGCAGCCAGCTCCACCGTGGAGAGATGTAGCGCCTGGTAGAGCACCGCTAATTTGAAACAGAGGGGATACGGCGTGGAAGCTGATCCCATCCGAGGTCCAAGGACTTGAAGCCATCCGTGTACACTGGCACGTATCCAAAGAGATAAGAAATGGGTTACAAAAAGGCCGAACAAAACTACCCGCGTTGGGAGTATAGGCGTGGCTGGATAAAACCAGAGGCGGCAACGGCCCGAGAGCTACACCGACCTGTCGACGGAGTTTCCTAACCCTAAGCCCAAAGGGGTTAGAGTTTACCTTAGCAACTGAGAGAGGCGCCGGGCTCGCGCGTACAGGCGCAGGTCAAGTCCGACAACTTTGCGCTCTGTTGTAAAAGATCTGAAAAAGCAGACGTCACGTCACTCTGCCGCTTCGCACTTCCCTCCCGCGAATCGCCACCTCACGCTACTACCGATTTCACAACCTCAGGTCATTAGGAGTTGTCGCGGGATACTTCTCGACTTGGTGACTTTAATTCAAGTGGCACCTCTACACCGGTAATCATACACTCTTCCGTTCATTCAAATAAGCTGAAGTAATCAACTAAAGCAAGAGAATTAGGGCCGCTAGTCTCCAAGCCAGTTATCATCACAAATCGGCACAGACCAATTAAAGGTAACACCTTTTTTTTAATCCTATTCCAATTCAGCCAAATTGCATATGTGGCTCCAATCCTCCTTCCAGCAATCAGGGTGGGCGAATAAATATCTTTCCAAAGGAAACACATTTTTGCAAATTAATCCATCATCATCACAATAAAAATAAATAGCCCAAGAAAAGGACGAAACGAGTTGGCGCATTAAGGAGGACGCGCCATTCTCCGGTTCTGTAATAAAAGCAAGTTCCCATGAGATAAAAGTATTTTAATATAGGATTTATGTCCTGGTTCGCTCGTGAAATAATTGAGACCCCAGAGAGAACCCCCGGCCCCCAACTCTCATTTGTAAAAAACTCCTCGAATGTGCCAGCAAATAAAACCTAACAAAAGCGCGCTTCAACGCGAAGCTGAGAATTTCCATTTGCTCCCTCCCCATCCCCCTAAAAAAACATTTTTTCCTCGCTCCTACACTCAAAAATCAATAAGTTCTATGCAAAAGACCCTTACAGCCGCTGACTCTCGCACCCATGCATGCATGGACATAATGCTCATATGCACATATATATATATATATATATATATATATATATATATATATATATGTATATCACACACATACCTACATAATATTCGTCGGGCTCCAGCCGAACCGAGTGGAAACCACACTTCCTAATTGAGCGAATTTAAACCACATCGGCAGTACTTATTCGGCGGATAACTTCCCGATTAGGCTGGCAAAGCCAAATTCAAAATCATTATCGCATGCAAAGACGAGGCAGAAATACAGCAATTATAGACATGGTTCATAGGAAGAAAGGTATTGGGGCAACAACACGAATGAATCTAGAGAAAAGGGGGAATTCGGAAGTTTCCATCCCCGATCGAGATTCTGAAGGTAGGCAGATTACTTACTAGTAGTTATAGTGCAGCCAAAAATATAATGAAATTTGATGCATTCAATTTTTACGGCTTTTTAGCGTATCTTCGGATTTCTTTGTTACGCGGAAATTTCGAATCTATTTAATTAGGGAATTTGCTAGGAAGGAAATTAGGCCGAATAACTTGGCCGTGTCGTCTATCATTCATTGATTTATTATTTTTAAGCGAAACCAAAGTAGACATAATCGCTTGAAGATTATAAAGTTAGGGGGATTAAAAATGTGTGGAAAACACAAATGGGCAGGTTATACAAGATGATTTGAAGATGCTCCAGTTTTCTAAATAGGTCGCTGCTCGCAACGACCAGCAGTAATCCGCCATCATGCTGACATTCCATTTGCCCTGGTATAGAGTTTCTATGGTGCAAATATCCTGATGGAAACGCTCTCCTTGTTCCTCACTGTAGTTGCTGGAAACTTGAAATAAGATCTTGGATAATTTTTTTCATATTCTGGGGAGCGGGTGTTTCCCAAGAAGTTATGGACAATCTGCTTGAAGGAAAACCAGGAATTCACTTCGACACCTGCTAATGCTTCCTCAAAATGCTTGTCCTTCATCAATTCCCGAATCTGAGGGCCAACAAAGATTCCTGCCTTTAGCTTGCCTTCACTTACACGAGGAAACTTTGACTCCAGCTACTTGAAAGCAGCTCCATTCTTGTTCAAGGCCTTCACAAAATTTTTCATAAGCCCTAATTTGATGTGGAGTGGTGGTAGCAGAATTTTCTTGGGGTCAACTAGTGGCATAGCTCTCACGTTATGATTTCCGGGTAAAAAGCTCGTTCTTAGTGGCCAGTCCTTTTTTTTATAGTGCTGGCTCTCAGCCTTACTATCCCAGAGAGACAAAAAACAGGAGTACTTGGTGTATCCCCCTTGAAGACCTAGTAGGAGAGCAATACTTTTAAATCACCACAAATGAGAAAATTGTGTTGATGGTACTCTATTGCAGTTATTAGTGTTTTCAAATTTTCTTAAGTTTCGGACATTTGGATACTATGGCCAATTGTCCACTAAAAGTGAAAAAAAGGAAAAAGGCAACGAGCAGGAAGCAAGCTCCGCGTCGGGGGGAGGTCCGCCTCTCCCCGGCGCAGGAACGCGACCTACTAAAATAACAAAAACAAAACAAAAACCGAACTAGTTAAATAAAGGGGAGAAGGCCGGCGTCGTCTAAAAAGTCTAAAAGTCCACAAGTCGGTGTACACGAATCCGTCCCGAGTACAAGGGACAGGCGGTAGCCACCCCGCCCATCCCGGTACAGGGACAGGTAACGTGCGCGAAGATCACCCAGACTGCGAGCGCTTCATCAAATGGCGAAGCGTCACACGAGTGTGACCGATTCGGAGACGACAGAAAGCGACCTGAGCGTTGCGGCATTATGGGATAGGTCCATGGGAACAGTCGCGGCGCAATGGAACGCAACTTTTATGTTCCCTTGGACCGACTCCCATCTTCTTTGCCAGGAAGTCCCATGAGCTGCCCGTATTCCTGTCATGTAGTCTGTGCGTGTAAGAGCGAAACACTGGTCCGGTCTCAGAGTCCTCGCGAACTATTTGGCACCCTCATCGGCGCGCTCATTCCCCGCAATTCCTACATGTCCAGGAACCCAGCAGAAGATAATCTAGAAATCCGCCCGGGTCGCCAAAACCGTGGCGTCACGGATATCGCGAACCAGGGGATTCGGAGATTCCAATGACCCGAGAGTACTCAGGGTGCTTTGTGAGTCGCTATAAATCACAATCCGGTCTCCGAACCGGGCACTTCGCGTAATCTCCGGTGCCGAGTGGTGTATTGCCACCAACTGAGCCGTGAAGACAGACGCAGCGCCTGGCAGAGACCCGCTGACTTCAAACAGAGAGGGATACGGCGTGGAAACCGACCCCTTCTTCGAACTTAGAGCCATCCGTATACACTGGCACGGTTCCAGCGTGACAAAAGATGTGCTCCAAACAGGCCGAACGCAATACTCCCCGCGCTGTACAAGCTTTGGGAGCAGAGGCGTGGCGACAAATAGCCAAATGTGGTACCCTCCAGGGTGGCGTTCTGGGCAGAACCAGGGGCGCCAACGGCCCGAGAGCTATATCTAGCTCTCGAAGGAGTCTCCTAGCCTTAAACCCAAAGGGTTCAGGGGATGACTTGGGTCTCTCAGCGGCATAGGCACCGTCGAGATCAGCTGCGGATGCTTTGAGAGCCATTGGCGACAAAGGAAGACGCTGCACTGTGCACGGCGCATAGATAATGGCATCTCTCCAGCATCAACAAGCAGGCTCTCAATAGGGGGAAGTGCGGAAGGTACAGGTCGCTAAGCGAAGGCCAGTGTGGTGGATCGAGTCCACCTTCCGCAATAGATGTTCGGCTGCGGATGCGTAAAACTCACATCCGTAATCGAGGTTCGAACGGTCAAAGGATCGATAAAAAAGTAAGGCAGTAACTTAATCAGCGCACCAAGCGCTGAACGACAGGAACGAAGAATATCCATGGTGCGGGTACAAGAGAACTTAAGGCTGCGAATATGAGCCTCACAGGTGAGGCGTCGGTCAAATACAAGACATGGGATACGGTGCGATTCAACCACTTCCAGGCGCACCTGATTAAGAAACAAATCTGGGGCGGGGTGGAGCCGTGGATGGTGGCAGAAGTGCACCACCTTAGTCTTGGCTAAAGAAAGCCGAAATCTGTGCGCTTCGGCATAGCAAGAGAGGCGATTTAATGTCTTTTGGAGTCGATGCTCCAGAGGTGGCATCTGGACCGCGAGAAAAGAGATCGAAAAGTCGTCCACGTAGAGCGTAGCGAGAACATCTTCCGGCAGCACCGAGGTGATGCCGTTGATGCTCATGTCAAAGAGTGTGACACTGAGGACTCTTCCCTGCGGGACACCCTCTTCCTGCTACTTTGGGCCGAAGAGGGCTCCCCACACCCGTACGCGGAATCGACGATCTCGCAAAAATTCAGATATAAACATTGTGAGGTGTCCCCTCGCCCCCATCGTGTAGAGAGTCTCCATGATACCGTATCGCCATGCTGTATCATAGGCTTTCTCCAGATCGAAAAACACCGTGGCGTTGTGCTGTCTACGAAGAAAGGCCTGGCAGACGGCATTTTCCAGTCGGAGCAGAGCATCCGCGTGGAGTGGAACTTGCGGAAGCCGCACTGTGAAGAAGACAGGTGGCCTCCGCTGTCCAGGAAGAAGGCTAATCTAACATTTACCCATTTCTCCATCAACTTGCACACGCAAGAGGTTAGAGAGATTGAGCGCAAACCGGCCGGAGTAGAGTGATCTCTTCCTGGTTTGCGAAAGGCGAGCACAGTAGCGATTCGCCAGGAATCTGGGAGACCCTCCACCCAGATCCTGTTCAACAAATCTAACAGAAAGGCCATGCCTCGCTTACCAAGGTGTCAAAGAATGGCGTAGGGGACATCGTCCGTAACATGAGCGGTGTCCGCGCACGAAGCAAGAGCGGAGCGCAACTCACTCACAGTAAACCTGTCTTGAACGGTTCTCCACCTCTCGAGGTAAAGTCCAGCCGGCGGCCTTCTGCGACATCACGACGTGTATTGAATGCTGGCGGAGCAGCATCTCGGCTAGAGAATGCGGAGAAAGCGGTCGCGAAGGATTCCGCCACGGACGCGGGGTCCGAGATTGCGGTCCCATTCTCCTGGAGGACGGATGGGGAGTGGGGGCCCTGCAAGAACTTGCCCCGAATCATTTTGAATCGCCTCCACACCTCTGCTAGAGGGGTCTTCCCCTTAAGTGAAGACACGTATGCCCGCCAAGAAGAGCGGCGGGCGTGCTTCGAAATATACGAGAACCTAGCCCTAGCCCGACGAAATTCAGCGATAGTGAAATCCTTCTGGCGGCGCTTATAGCGCATGTAGGCATAACGCTTCTGTTTGAGGGCAGTCTCACACTCGACCGACCACCATGGGAGTGTTCGGCATGCAAAACGGCCAGAGGTTCTAGGAATAGTAGTTAGGCCTGCGGCGTTGAGGTTGCCGGAGAGGAACTCAACCCCCTCATCTACCGACCTAAACTCCTCGACTGAGATAGAGAATTCAGTCATTTCCTGAAATGCAGGCCACCGCGCCCGCGCCAAACACCACAGAAGTGGGCTCTCAGGCGGCAATTGCCCTGAAAATGATATTTGAATAGGAAAGTGATCACTACCAGGGAGGTATTCGACCACCCTGCAATCAAAATCAGGCTGTGTATCCGAAGAGCACAAAGATAGGTCAAGGCAAGAAAATGAAGCGGTTCTCGGGCAGTGATGCGTAAACTCATCCACATTTAGGACACCTATCTCCAGCTCCTCGATCAAATCGGCAATGACTTATTGAATAATCTCCCCAGAGAGGATGCCTGCCGTTCATATCTCCAAGCAAAGAGAAAGGGCCTCGGCAACCGTGCCACGACGCGGCGGAAGTCCCTCGCGTCTAAGTCAGCTGACGGTGGAATGTACGCAGAAATGATAGTATACCTCATATCCAGGTGAAGCTGCACAGCCACTGCCTGAAAGGAGGTAGCTAAGGTGAAAGGGAGAACGGAGACATCATGCCGGGTCTAAACCGCACATACCCCAGCCAGGCCATCCCGTGTTGGTGGGGTCGCAAAACCCTTATACCCCGGGAGGGCATGCAGGGGACACGCGCCTAGCATGGTATCCTGAAGAAAAAAAGCTAACGGGGAAAGGGACAAGACGAGACTCCGCAGCTCCTCCCAGTTGGCCTGGAGTCCACGGCAGTCCATTGAAGGAGTATGCCCTCCAGGCCTAGCTCGAAGGAGATGCGGGGGCCGTCCTCAAACAGAAGACCCTCACGGGAATGGCCATACGGTTACCGGAGGCAGAACCCGGGGCGCTGTTGGCCGGATAAAGCGCTGAGGCGCTGTCGCCTTCGAGGACATATTCGGAAAGGTTGAGCTCGCCATGCGAATCTTTTCCTCCCTCGGCCTCGAAACCTTAGGCGGGCGTTTCGGCTTCGGAGGCGAGGGGCCCTCTTTTCGAGGGGCCACCGTCTCCGAGCCACTCGTTCCACTACTAGGCGTGGGCGAAGGAGCCGAAGCTCCTTTGTTGCTGTCCTCCTTTCGGGGGACAGCTTTAGGAACCCCAGAAGATGGCCTGGCGACCAACTTCAGGGGTGTTGCCTCCTGTGAGTCTAACGACTCGGTGGAGGAGCGTGGCTCTTTCGCCTTACGGGAAACGGTCACGCTGGGGGTATGAACCCTTTTTGCCGCCAACTTTACCAGGGGAGCGCCATGGTTGAGTAGAGCCCGCAGAAGGGCTCCGAATGGGCGCGGAAACAACCGTGCTCGTTGGCCTGGATGGGTCAGGAGCAGAGGGTGCTTTTCTAACTATTAAGGCATAAGACATCCCAGGCAGAGCCAGGCGCGCCAGGACCAAGTCCTTGCAATCGCAGAATGAGAGTCGATCCTGGGAGTGAACGGCCAGGATTTCTTTCTCAAGGAGATAAGCACCACATTGCTTCGAAGAAGTGGGGTGCGGTTCTCCGCAATTGACACTTGGCCATACATGATTTAGACTTATCGTGCGCGGCCTTGGAGCAATTTACACATACTTCGGGGGACCCCGACTTTGCACGTCTACAAGAACGATTCGTATGGCCGAAGCGGTGACAGTAATAGCACCCCCGCGGCAGTGGCACGAATGCCTTCACGCGGTAGCGGTACCAACCGACACGCACCGACTCAGGGAGCTTGTCACAGTCGAAGGTAATGAAGAGTGTAGGGGTGGGTCTCGAGGTCCCTCCCTCTTTTCTCATCACACGTTCGACTCTGACCGCCCCATGGTCGGCCAGCTCTAAGGTGATGTCCTATATGGAGTAGTCAACGAGTTCCCTCGCATAAACTACTCCTTTCACAAAGTTAATGGTAGAGTGCGGCGTCACACTCACCGGGGTGCCATCAAGTGTCCGGAGAGCACTTATCTTGGCCGCCTCGGCGGGATTCGCCACATTCGCCAGAAGGCTCCCGTCCGAGAAACGGGTCACCTTCGGCTCTCTACCAATTGCACTAGCTAATGCTCTCCTCTGATGGATCATGTTGCCCTTGGCCAACATGCTGCCATCAGTGAGCGAATACCTAGGAAACGTTTGAAGCCAGCGGGCTCGAAAACGCCAGGTAGCCTCTGAATAAGGGGCCCCGATGTTATCGAGGTTCAGCCCTGTGCCTTTTTGGTCTTAGTCATAGTCACGGGCTCCGCACACGGTGGGGTAGAGGGGCCGGATGTTCCGATCTTGGATTGGTCGCTTACCAAAGTGGCAGCAGACCCATCCGTCCCCGCAGCCCCCGCGGATGGAGAGGAGCCCCGAGTCTTTTTAGTCTTTTTTGTTTTTCTTTTTGGAAAGCAGGGCGTGGAATGAACCCGTTTCTCCCCTCCACCGGCAGGAG
This sequence comes from Ceratothoa steindachneri, assembly GCA_963969495.1. NCBI lineage: Eukaryota > Metazoa > Arthropoda > Malacostraca > Isopoda > Cymothoidae > Ceratothoa > Ceratothoa steindachneri. The sequence continues at coordinate 69,184,332 of OZ018335.1, read as the reverse complement.
CCCCCAGGCAAGATGGACCGGCCTCAGCCAGGTCCTTCTTCGAGATGGAGAAGGTCCTGGTAGTCGCAGGGGCGCCGGTTGGAGGAGATCCCTCCCCTCCTTGTACTGCCTTGGAAACCCGGGCCGTTTGAAGAGGACCTTGCTTAGGGGCGGTTTCAGGTTCGGGGCTTGAGGCCGAGCCCGGATTCGTCCCCATAGAAGGCCCTACCGTCTGAGGCTGGGTTGCCTCGAGGACCATGTCTATCTCAGGAGGGGGGGGCTCCATTTGCTCGCCCCCCCCCCCCAGGACATCGCAGTTCCCGTTGGCAGCGTTGTCACAAGTCACGGGTGGGGCGGCACAGGCCTTGACCCCAGCAAGGTTCAATATTCTTGCCAGCATGTCTTTTGAGGGAAGCGACCGAAGGGGCCTGGCTTCCCTTTCCCCCCTAAGTGGGTTTGCCCTACCAAGCCGCTTCAATGGGGAGCGGTCGGCTGTGGGGTGCCTGCTGGCTTTCTTGGTAGTCCCTTTGGAAAGAAAAGGGGCGACTGCGGCTAGAAACAGGGAGGTGCCCGAAAGCACCTCCAGAGAAGGGGGTGAGGGGGAGTCCCCTACACCCGTAGGCGAAGGAGAGGAGTAAGCCTCCTCTCCGATTAGAGAAATTTGGAGGGTCCCCTGCTCAAGTAGATGGGGGGGAGGGACATCCATTTTTTTCTATGGAGCTGCCCGAGGGCGGCTCCGACGGTGGTTGCAGGAAAATTAAGGGTTTTTTTTTTGATAGACATCATTAGATATTGTATACGGGATGAAATAGCTTATCAGTTCTCGCACTAGCCCGCCCTGCAAGGGGTGCATACAGGTGCTGCCATTTAAGTCCACCCCTCCCGCCTGGTGACCTGGCAGCCCTTCATTATGGCGGCTCCACCGTGGGCAAGGCGTAAAATTGATAGAGTGTGAAGAGAGAAGAAAAAGGGATGTGAGGAAGGTATGGGTGGGGATGAAGCAGGTTGTTAAAAAAACAACATCCCAGACCGGAGTTCAGGGGTTAGGGAACATTGTCCCCTCCCCCCTCAGCCCCGATCCGGGATAGTTGGTTGAGAAGGTCATTATCTACTCTGTGAAATTAGAGACTGACCAGAGAAAGTTGTTGGAGAGGTTGTATCAAAAGCGAGGAAACAGCGGGTAAACTCAAGTGTATGAAGGAAGGAGAACAGGCTAACTAAACTAAATATATAGAAAACCCAGTCATAGACTCTTTTATACACTTTTATTCTAACCATCATAATAACATCAAACAAAGTGTTTTCTCCTCTATCTTTTTGCGTGCCCTTAGAATTGTCTCACCAGAATACCTAGACAAAGAAGTCGATAGAATATATAAAATAGGGATAAATTTGTGCTACCCTTTGTACTTTCTCTACAATTGTTATAAGTCCGCCAAGCGTTGCTATTATCAAACTAATGTTAACATCCCTAGGTTTCAGGCCAAAAACTTATTAGTTTTACCCTATAACCATATTTTCACTAAATTACCTCGGAACATAAATGTTATTTTTAAGTACGAGACTACAATTTATCGCATCCTTGTCAAAAATTCCCCCCCCCCCGACCTGGCATTGTTATTCGATAGGCTGCAACAACTGCCAAAAATGTTATTATGGACAGACCGGGAAAGAACTAGATATAAATTAACTGGAACAGTGCCAAACCAGTCAAAAAATGCAGTAATTATATTTCGAGAAATATATTAGAATGTATCTCCATAAACGCGTTCACAAATTTTAACCTTAGCCCTGGTTTGTTCACGCTAGACCCCATTATCATTACATGCATAAAATCTCAAAGTTGGTTCAGGATTTTGTACCCCCTTAATTAAGGTTCAGAGGTGGGTAGTCTAATCCCTCCCCCCCCTTCTACTATTTAAGGCAATGTATGTCCAGCCTCCTATTCATTCCTTGAAAAGGTCTTTAAGAATAAAGACGAAAGCGCTCGGAATCGTTTTTCACTTTTCCTTTGTGGGTGTATCTGCATATATATATATATATATATATATATATATATATATATATATATATATATATATATATATATATATATATATATATATATAAACAGAATTCATTAACCACAAATGTCTAATTACATTATGAATGATCCCATAGGTTGCCTTATACCTTTGCCTAAGGGTATAAAAGTTGGTCAGTAAATATGCTCTTAGAACTCTTTCCTTAACTCAAGATAAGCCTTGAGAAGAAAAGAGATTTTCTCATTAAAACTGGCCCGAGAGAACTCAAGATGATTTAAACCAAACGGAGGTAGAAGTAGAGTTGTCGGAAAGTGTAGAATTAATTGTTTCAAGGTAAAATGCACTATTTAAAATCGCTACTTTTTTCCCCTAGTCAGATATTAAAACCAGAATATTTTTATTATTTTTCAAGTTCATTAAGGATTAATAAATAGTTCGGAAAAAGTGCGACCTTGTTTAAGATTATTCGATAATTCATTGATAAGAAACCCCTTTATGGGTGTAAAGGTTTAGGTTAGCCTAACATTTTTTGAGTACTCAAATAAAATAAGAAATTGGGTAAAAAACTATTGACTAATTTCTAACTTTTTATCGCAATGTCTTTTAATTTTATCTAGGGAAAATGTTTTTACATCCGTGGACATAGTGTAAATGTTTGAAAGGGTAAGATTGTTAAAAATAGGGTAAGGATTAACAGCCGTGATAAAATAAACTTAGTTCTAACTTTGAGAAAGGAAGAGAACTTAAGTTTCTTCAGTAGTTCAATTTTGCCATGTAGTAAATCTCCACACCAATTTGGATACGGTTCACACCACAATGAAAATAAGTAGGGGCGAAACTTTGGCCGAAACTTTATTCTCAACACAATTTTCCAAAAATGAATTTTGCAGTTTAAGTTTATGAGCGTGGAATAATCTTTACTTCAAATTAAAAACGCGTAAATAGGTTAAACTTAAGTGTTTGTTACCTATTTTTTAACCTTTTTACTTAAGAAATTTCTCTTTGAAATATAAAGAAGCATGCAAGGAAATTTGCGGCTAAACCTACCCTGAATCCTTTGGACATAAATCCACACCTTTTAGAGGGCGTGGGCCCATTAAGTGAAGGCAATTACGCACACCAAGATGAAAGAAGAGCGAGCTTCGAAACGAATTGAAAAATCGAGCTCTCCTACGACGCAGTTCAAGTAGAATCCTACCGACGGCGACTTGCAGGGATATCGGTGGGCCGTCTTGCACTCGACTGGCACACCGCGAAAGGGGTCGGGTTAAAAAAAAGGCCAAAGATTCGAGAAAAGAAAGCCAAGAGTACGGCGATATGGACCCCAGAGAACAACTAACGACCTCATCTACCCGCAGACGCCTGCACGAATGAAATGGAAGATTCAGTCATCTCAAATGTCGCAGCTATGCTCGATTTAATTAAACAACAGTGAGGCAGTTACTCGGGCAGCTGTGGTCCAACAATAGAAAGTTGACAAAGAAAAAAGATCGTTTCCATGGACGTCCTTAGTCCCCTCACATCCAAAGTCCGCTAATTAATCGGGACAGCAGGCTGAATAGGCTACTTTCAAGCTCATGAACCAAATAGGCCGGTATCGACAGACTGATCTTAGTCGACTGGACTGACATATGCAAGTGTATCTGGACAACCACCGCCTGAAAGCAAGTATCACGAGGAGGAGATATAATACGAAAAAATCTCACCGTGCGAAAATCGAACACCCACTAACCATACCGCCACCCCGAGGAGGGGGATGGTACTCAGGTACTCTGGGAGAGGTGACCACGGAGACACACCCACATAGGCTATGGAAGACAGTTATTAGGGAACGCGGGGAAACCCGACTCGGTACTTTCTCACAAGTGGTACCCGTCAATTTAACTAAAGGAATATACCATCAGGACCTTTTAGGAGGAATCTGATTGTGGCCTCGTGAAAGGGGGCTCTCTAAGGGGTACGGTGGTTGCAGCTCTATTGGAGGTATAGCTCCGAGGGCTGTTAGTCCCCGATTACCTCGAAGACGCCTACGTTTTCGATGAGAAATTACTGAAGATTAAGGTCAGGGACCGGCTGCTCTTTCTGTTCTTGTGTTTTGAGAAAATATAAGAGGGGCCAGCTGGATAGCGGGTCCCGCATATCCCATCAATATTTTCATAGCTTTAAAGGGGCTACCCTCACCGGACATAGAAAAGACGTTGGTCGAGTCAGCCGCAGAGCAGAACCAACCTGTCAAAGCACAAAGGCCGCGGATCACATCTGAGCACCAAGCGAGACAAGTCGCCTTAGAGAAGTACCCATATTAAGTCTTACTGGCCGTGATAGGATGGCCAGAATCTGAAGAAGTCATTTGAAAACCATCGGAAAGCCCGGAGGCAGAACTCGAGACTTTTAGTTGACCTGGCTGTCAGCAAAACCTCAAGTCATAAACAATACTGCCATACCACTCAAGAAGGGCCACAGGGGTGTGGTCAAGCCATTACACGTTAGGGGGGCAGTTGCGAGAGCGCAAACTGATATTCGCCCATCGGGCGACGGCCTACTTGGAGCATAAGTCGCCGTACTAGGCTATATTAAAAAATAAATAACGATATATAAATGAATACAGATAAAAACAAACTCTAAAAAAAACGCTAAAAAAAGGAAAACAAAGCAAACAGGCAACAAGGAAGCGGGCTCTGGCGTCGGGGGTAGACCCGCCTTCCCCCGGCGCAGGAACATGCGACCTACAACAAACAGTCAAAGTGAAGGAGGCCAGCCTCCACCAAAAAGTCGTATAGTCCACAGGTCTGTGTGCACGAAACCGTCCCGAGTACCAGGGAGAGGCGGTAGAGAACCCGCCCATCCCGGTACCGGGACAGGTAACGTGCGCGAAGATCACCCAGACTGGGACATTCAACAAGACTGTGCCGAACAGCGGTCTCGAAAACGCCAGGTAACCTCTGAATGAGGGGCCACGATGTAATTGAGGCTCCGCTCTGCGCACTTTTGGCCTTTGCCAGGGACTCCCCACCGGGGGAGCACTGGAGTCGGGCGTGCCGATCTTGGCTTGGTCGCATGCCAAAACGGCAGCGGCCCCGTTAGTGCCAGTGGCTCCCGCGGAGGGAATGGAGCCTATAGTCTTTTGGGTCTTTTTCTTTTTAGGAGAGGAACGTGGGAAATGAACCCAGTACTCCCCTCCGCCGGCAGAAGCCCCTATGCAAGATCCTTCTCTGAAATGGAGAAGGTCCTAGCTGTCACAAGGGCATCAGCCGGGGGAGGAGATCCATCCTCTCCTTGTGGGGCCTTGGGGACCCGAGTCGTCTGAGGAGGAACTTACATAGGAACAGACTGGGGTTCAGTGCTTGGCACCGAGACCAGGTTCGACTGCATGGAAGGTCCATCTGAGGCTGGGTCACCTCAGGGACCAAGTCCATCTCAGGATAAAGGGCCTCCATGTGCTGCACCAAACCCCCAAGACATCACAGATTCCATTCGAGGTTCATTTTTTAACTTCTAATGCCGGAGAACCGGCATTAGAAGTTAAATGCCATTTTAGAAGAGATAAAAATGCTTCTTGATCGCAAAGAAACCCATTCCTACCCCTAGACGTGGTATACTATACCACCACGGGGGGATATGAAAGGAGTTATTCATAAGCTCTTCGATAATAAGCAAACACTTACTGCAAACTTATATGTTCAAAAAATGCAACGATTAAAAGAAGTTGTAGGTCAAACACGTCCTTCACTGGACAACTGAAAGGGTGTCCTCCTCTTTTATGACATTGCACACCCACACGTCAATAAAAATGGCAGGTTGGACAGAGGCGGCTCTCATATGGGCACATCATGTGCTTGTAAAGTTCTTTATGCAATTGAGCATTCACTCTGGCCTGCAAGGGGACAAGTGGGTAAATATCCTCGATATTTACCGGACCTTGCACCATGTGATTACCATTCATTTAGGACATTAAAACATCACCTAAATGGTAATGTTTGCTCTGATATGAAGGAGGTGGACAATATCAAGTCTTATATTTGATCAAGACCGAACGAATTTTTCAAGAAAGGAGGTATCCTCTGCTTAGTTAAACAATGGAGACCATTGTTAATAATGACGACTGCCATTACTGAGACCAGTGTCAGTTATGATTGAAAATACTTTGCTAAATATATTTTTGGTATCTTTAAAATTATTTTACTTTTCGTTTAAAAACAGACTAATTAATTTCTTGACAACCTAAACGATAGAAGGAATAGGAGTGATGGAAAGAGGGGGAGCGGAGAGTTGGGATAGCCCCTACCCGCACTGTGCGTGAAGTCAGTCACAGTGGTTATGATCTCACACAATGAGGTAGTACCTAATACCTAGTACTGCCATCCATGTATAACGGTGTATGCAGGTGTTTCGACCATTCGTGCAAAATACAATTCTTATAATGGAAATAAAAAAGATGAATCATTAAGATACGGTCGATAACAAAAAAAAACGTTGGTGAGAGGGACGAAGGTGGCAATGGTGGCGATGGAGATGGCACGACGCTACTTCCAATCGTGCTCGCAAACACGGACTGCCGATAGCTGGGGTCGAGCCGAAGTCATCTTGTGAGATGAAAGTGACATTCCCCAAGGCGGCTTCTTGTCGCCCTTAGTAATTCCACCCCGGCTCGCGTCGAGTTAAACATATCCCTGGATGCTTGTAATGGGTGACCTATATGGAATGGCGTACATTGCAGTTTACTTTACTATTGCAAGATATAGCGTACCCCCCCCCCCCACACACGGGTGGGTGGAAACGATCCCGTGTACTGAGAAGGCAAAAGTGAAGGTTAGAAATACGCAATTATTACACTTCTTTGAGGGGTATTAAATTGGTCTATTGGATAATGTCACTTCTTGGCGTGGATGAGGAACGTCCTCCAGGCGTACCCCGATGCAGTGTGTTGCTCATTGCTACAAAACCCTGCCCACCATCACAGCGTAAAACACACTTTACTTTACAACAAATAAGAAAATCATTCTCTTATTCAGTGAAAAAGGGAGCAAAAACCAAACATTTTGAAAGGATGTCAGAAAATGAGGTGTTGAATTAGGGGGCTACAGGGAAAATACCTCCCGATTAGCCACAAGGAGACTATTTGTGATGCTAGAAACTAGGAACATGTAGAGCTCTGCTAAGCCTACCCCCGTTCCGCAACAAATGGAAGTCTACTTGCGAAGGTAATGTAATGTATGTGTAGTAAAGCTAATGCATAGCGAGATCATCAAAGATGACTGTTAGACTCTCCACAGTTTGTTTTTAACCCCCAAAAAATACAAAACAAATTTGGTCTTCATTCCCTCAATTGCTGTGGAGATCGAGCATACAAAAAAACCCTTCGATAGCGGGGGAAGGGAGTCGATTTAACCTTGCACTAAACATGGACACACACTGACTTTTTCAAAAGGAAAAGGTCATTCATTCATTGTAACTATTTTATTCCACATTTTAAAGTATTTAAATCCTTCGTTTTGCAAGAGCTAATACTGCAATTAAGACAAGTTACTTAAAATTCCTTATGGCAACGAGAGTGGCCATTATAATCATTAATGAAGTAAAGCTTACGAATTTAGTCGTTGGATGCAACCCCAAGTCAGACGGAGACCAGAGCAACAAAGGATTTCGAGCCCTCAGGAAGGGGGACATTAGCCCCATTTCTCCTCGTTCGCTAAACAGACACCTGAAATTTCCGATTCTTGACAAACCTAAATATATATTTTAATAATGCACAGGGAAACTAGTTAGCAGCGACGCGGGAATAACGACTAGATCGCAAAAGAGAGGGCGGTCTTACTAGTAGGCCTTGTTAAAAAAATAAGAAAACTTTGAAGATAGGGAGGGAAATGCGACTAAAACCTGACACGGCCGGAAATAATGCGATGACAGGTTGGCGCCCTCTTTGGCCTGGTGGGCTCAGTAAACAAAGATCAAAGCAGGAAGTAACGAGCAATTTATCCGCTATCAACAGCTTCAGCTCGCTTCGACCAACATTGCTTTAACTACCGATACCCCCCAACTCCCCCGCGTCCCTGTAAAAGGGAGGGCGAGGAATTAATAACAAATTGATTTAGATCCAGAACAGAGCGCGCGCACTGCATTTGATATTCGGGGGGGGGGGGGCGTCAGTTTGGTTGAGAAAGAAAATGCTGGACCGGACGAGGGCGCAGTGTCAAATAAGGTGAGGGGCAGACAGATAGAAACAAGTGTGGACATATAAAACGAACACACTGAAAAGTGGGTCCAGGACAAGTGTGTACAAATGGGCGGGAGTAGGAGCCTAGGGACAAGAAACCCAGCTAAGTTCGACTGATATCGACCATCCCGCCCCCACTTAAGCCAGAGGACGGGCCTAAATGGGGTCCGGATTTAGGAGGGGATTGGCGCAATGCGAGGGTTATTGTTGTTGGGATGTATTTCACTAAGGGTCCCTGGAGCCCTGGTGGAGAGAGATTTAGCCCCCTGACCTTTTGCGGAGATTAGACAGTAAACTAAAAACTCTGCGTCGAAGGTCAAAAGGAAATATTTTGTGCAGGCCAGTTCAGAGTTACGTACACGAATCAACACATGAACGTTTTGGTACTCAATGAACCTGTATGGGGTCTGTCTTGACTGCAGAAGAAAATCATGTACCCCCATCAAGGTCACTTCTCTTTTCGAACATTTCTTGGCAAACCTTTTGCAGATGCGATCGTTAGCTTGTACGTTTTCCATATTAAACATAGCTGGGCGGGGATTTTTTAATTCACTAAAAAGGACCGAAAACCAACGGGGGTATCTCCGCCAGAGTTGGTGGAAGAGGGCGGTAATGAGATGTGTCAAGTTAGGGGGGAGTGAAATTGTGTGGAAATCATAACTTTAGTAGGCCGTTTGGGCCGCCTGAAGCCTCGAAGGGCACGCAACTCTCCACCCCACCAACCCTTGTTTCCTTCCGATGTTCTCGCCGTGTATACACAGCACAGACATGTACAACACCGTCACAAACACGTTCAGACGTCGTCTTATCTGCTTCCTACTTCCGACTCGTCAAAGCTTATCTGAACCCGTGTGGGGGGTTGGAGTGCAATGGGGTCCTGTCCAGTGGAGGATCCAGAGCAATGATGATTAATAATGGTTAACTTACACAACATTGATAATAAATAACTGTAACACACAGAGGAGTGAGAACCAACTCTTATCAGATCCGATTTTTTTTCTTCAGCTTTTGGACGTCAGCTAAGGTCTAATACTGAATTTAATCATTATTTTTGAGATTCACCTGTAATTTAGATACATATATAAGGTACATTCAATCGTAAATGTTTAAAAAACTTATATTTATACATATTTTCCACATTATTACATAACTCTTTCTGAATAGCAGAATATAAACATAAACGGCTCTGAAATTAGGGGAGGGGCTTCTGCCCTCTCAGTCTCTCTCACTCACCCACCCTGCTGGATCCGCGCCTGGCCGTCTCTGCCAAGATTGAAGCCTTCGCCGGAAAGGGAAGGATCAAAGGAAGAAGGAAATACGTCCTCTAATGTGAAAAAAATGGGCCGTAATGAGGAATGGCGCCAGTTTTTGCAGGGGGGGCAGGGTATTCTCAAAAGCCCCTCCCCACATACACATGACCTCTGATCATTAAAATGGGAGAAAAAGCAAAAACGATAAATCAAAAGAATACAAAGGGGAACGATAAAATGATTGAACTCTGCTAATAAAAATAATTGGAGTCGACAAAGGGCATCTGAGAACCGCGAAAAACAGGTCTGAGCAGAACTTAGAACCGCTTTCGCGAACGAACCTCCTCCATTCAATGATCAAAGGAGTCTCTGAACTTCGAGGAAAATAAAAATGTTCTGACATTTTTTTCCTATTTGCAAATGCATTGATTGCCTTAGTGAACTTCTAATCGCTCTACTTTTGGCCTTTAGTTCCATTTGTCCCAGAGTAATAGCCGCCGAAAAGGAGATGAGGGAGGAAGATTAACATACCAATATATTCATAAACCACATATCTTGCACCTTTGAACTGTACCGACGCCAAACGAATGAATATGCTAGTACATTACATTAAATATGTCGCTTGCCTATCACGAGGAATCGGTTAAATTGAACAAACAAATCACACCGTTCGATTGGTGCTCATTTGGGGCGATGACCTAAAGCCGTAATTCAGCTGGTTTTAAATCGTACCAAAGACTCGTTGACGGAGTTCTCTTGCAACTTCAAATACATTTTTGCCACTTGTTTTAAGAGAAAATACAGAGACGAATCGTATAAACCGAGGGAGAATAATGCCAAAGTCCATCGTGAAATCGCACATTAAACAAGTTAATCAAAAGTTAGGCAACTCAAACCCATCAATTAAATCCCAGTTCGACTTCAATCCCCCCCCCCCCTACCGCACAATAAAACTAAAACCATCGAGAACATTCTTGCTGAAATTTTTCGAAAAAAGGTCATTGGAAAAAGTGGTGAGGTTAGGAGAAATAAAAGTGCATTAATTCAACAAGATATAAAAAAAATCTAGCTGGTGAAGCATAAAGAGAGGGGGGAGGGGAGGCAACTCTAGAGAACTTGCGAGGAACTTTAACCAACAAGGGCATACGTGAGAAACGCGACGCCATTCTGGTCGATGCTACGTCCAATTGCCCCCCCCCCCGCCCTCCCACACTTTATCGTGGTAGATTGCTGCCGCCGTAACCAAGGAATGTTGAAACCAGCGCCCTTATTGAACTACGCCCATCTCTCGCCGAAGACACTGCGCGCGTGCGTCTGTGTGTGTATATATGTGTGTATGTGTGTGTACTTCATCCACGACAGTATTCTAAGGTCATAGAGTAATATGGACCAACCTATCCGAGTGGTAGCGAGTCCGGTACCAAGCAGACAGGAATCCCAAAGACACGAAATCTGAACACCTCTTTTTTCGGGGTCATGGAAGTTAACACTATACTTTGGGGTAAATAGATATGGGGGGGAGGGTAACTTGCAGTGCGAAATTCCAAACTTTTAAAGTGGACAAACTGTTGAAAATTTTAGTTTTTGAACGTCAGACCTACACATACAGACATGTAGACGAAAACGTAAAATATAAATAACAAAATCTACACACATCTGGAGGCAGAAGAAAGCGTCCGAAAAAAGGATCCTGGTCAAAATGTTGTTGGGGAAAGAAGGGCCACATAAGAAAGAGCAAAAACCGACTCGTAGTTTTTGAAGAGTGGGGAAGGGGCGAAGTTACGAGTGTGTGGACCGTATTAGGGAGAATATTGGGGCGTAATTCTCCTCACTTTACCCCTGATGTATCAGTAATGCGCAATGCCCCCACGGAAGGAGGGGGTAAGTTCGTACTTTTGAGATAGTGTGCTCGTAGTACGATGTTAGTAGGTGTAGGTGTGAGGGTAGAATGCATCCCCTCCAGGTTCTTCAACTACACCTTGTATAATACGCAAAGGGATGTCAGGCGCCATGTGACGGCCCCAAAGCTTGTAGGGTGATCTGCAGCGATGGCCATGTGACGGCCCCAAAGCTTGTAGAGTGATCTGCAGCGATGAATCTCCTACACATTTTCACTCCTTACACCTTTACTCGTACAAATCTCTCCTTACAAACTTTCCTGTGCGAAATGCCCTCGTTGGTAATGGCGCTTTCAATACAAGTAAAACACCTTGTACACATCCACCTTTTTATTTTCATTCAACTAACAAAATTTACCCTCGTTGGTTACACGTCTCTTTTTTTTCCCCGATCCCAACTGAAGGCCTTTTGGATGAAGACGAGGAAAAAGGCTCTGGGAGTGGAAGCTCCGTGTCAGTCACATTTAGGGTTATTTATCTTCCACGTACACAGATTTTCACTTCCTCTCAACAGTTGCCTCCGTCTGGCTTTGCAATTTTAAATGAAAAAATACAAAACAACGTGATTGATTCCTCCCGTACCCTTAAGGATGATTTGGGGTCGGACTTGATATATGGGATGGTGCCTCTTCGAGACGACAGCGTCCCGCCAGAAGCCGTCCATCACAACCAACCCCTCGCCAGACGCGACCATAAAACCACTTATCTGATCCCGCCGGGCCTTCGTACGAGTCAATTTCAGTGGAGGACGCACCCCTCACACACGCACGCACGCACACGGATACATAGACAGCCGAATAGGCCTCGTCTCGTCAGACATCTCGCAAGAACGGAGGGAACCTGGTGAAGATGTTGAGACAAGAGAACACCTGAATTCAGATGGAGACGGAATGGGTCATCTGGCGAGTGCCTACTTGGGCATTAGTCGCCGTATTCAAAATTGCCTAAAATTAGGCATCTTTAAAAGAAGATGCTAAAAAAACAAAACAAAAACATCAATGTGTGCCCAGAGTCCGCAGCAAGTCCATTGAAAGAATATGCCCTCCACGCCTACCTCGGAGGAGACGCGGGGCCCTCTTCGAAGAGAAGACCCTCACGGGAATGGCCGTACGCTTCGCGGAGGCAGAACCCAGGCCGCTGTTGGCGGGACAATGCGCTGAAGGCGCTGTCGCCTTCGACGACTTATTGGGGGAGATTGGGCTTGCCATGCGAGTCTTTTCCTCCCTCCCCCTCGAAACCATAGGCGGGCGTTGCGGCTTCGGAGGCGCTCTTTTCGAGGATCTGCCGTCTCCGAGCCACCCAGCCCACCCCGAGGCGTGGGCGAAGAAGCCGAAGCTCCTTTGTTGATGTCCTCCTTTTGGGGGATAGCTTTAGGAACCCCGGAAGATGACCTGGCGACCATTTTCAGGGGTGTTGCCATCTGTGAGTCTAACGACTCGGTGGAGGCGCGTGGTGTTTCGCCTTATGGGAAACGGTCACGCTGGGGGAAGGCGGGGGGAGCCCTGGTATTAGCCGAGACTGGGTGCGAACCCTTTGTGCCACCAGCTTTACCAGGGAAGCGCCTGGGTTGAGTAGAACCTGCAGAAGGGCTCCGAATGGGCACGGATACAACCGTGCTCGTTGGCCTGGATGGGCCAGGAGCAGAGGGTGTCTTTCTTAGCATTGAGGCGTAAGCCGTCCCAGGCATAGTCGGGCGCGCCAGGACCAAGTCCTTAGCCTCGCAGAATGAGAGACGATCCTGGGCCTGAACGGCCAAGATTTCTTTCTCAAAGATATGCACCACATTGCTTCGAAGAAGCTGGGTGCGGCTCTCCGCAATTGACACACTTGGCCACACACGATTTAAACTTACCGTGTGCGGCATTGGAGCAATTTACACAGACTTCGGGTGACCCGGACTTTGAACGTCTACATGAGCGATTCGTATGGCCGAAGCGGTGACAGTAATAGCACCTCTGCGGCAGTGGCACGAATACCTTCGCGCGGTAGCGATACCAACCGTCACGCACCGACTCAGGGAGCTTGTCACAGTCGAACGTGACGAAGAGTGTAGGGGTGGGTCTCGATGGCCCTCCCTGTTTTCTCATCACACGTTCGACCTTGGCCGCCCCATAGTCGGCCAACTATAAGGTGATGTCCTCTATGGAGTAGTCAACGAGTTCCCTCGCATAAACTACTCCTTTCACGAAGTTCATGGTAGAGGACGGCGTTACACTCACCGGGGTGCCATCAAGTGTCCGAAGGGCACTAATCATGGCCGCCTTGGAGGGATTCACCGCATTCGCCAACCAAAAGGCTCCCGTCCGAGAAACGGGTCATATTCGGCTCTCTACCAATCATACTAGCTAATGCTCTCCTCTGATGGATCATGTTGCCTTTAGCCAAAATGGTGCCATCAGTGAAGCGAATAACGAGGAAGCGTTTGAAGCCAGCGGGCTGTAAAACGCCGGGTAATCTATGAATGAGGAGCTCCGATATAGGTGAGGTTCCGCTCTGCGCAAGGGCAATTTTGGTCTTAGTCAGGGGCTCCGCACCCGGAGGGGGGGCAGAGGGGTCGGATGCGCCGATCTTGGCTTGGTCGCTTAGCGAAGTGGCAGCAGACCCATCCGTCACCGCAGCCATCGCGGGTGGAGATGAGCCCCGAGTCTTTTTAGTCTTCTATCTGTTTTTTTTTATTTTTAGGAGAGTAGGGCGGGTAATGAACCCGCTTCTCCCCTCCCCCTCAAGAACTCCCAGCCCAGATGGACCGGCCTCAGCAAGGTCCTTCTCCGATATGGAGAAGGTCCTGGCAGTCGTAGGGGCACCGGTCGGAGGAGATCCATCTCCTCCTTGTACTGCCATCCCCCTCCATGACATCACAGGTCCCATTGGCAGTGCTGTCACAAGTCGAGTCTGGGGAGGCACAGGCCTAGACCGTAGCAAGATTTAATATTGTCGCCAGCAGGTCTTTTGAAGGAAGCGACCGATGGGGCCTGGCTTCCCTCTCCCCCCTCAGGGGGTTTGCCCTACCGAGCCCCTTCCATGGGGAGCGGTCGGCTATGGGCTGCCTGCTGCCTTTGTTGGCAGTCCCCTTGGAAAGTAAAAGGGGGACTGCCGCTGGGAAGAGGGAGGTGCCCGAAAGCACCTCCAGACAAGGGGGTGAGGGGGAGTCACGTACATCCGTAGGCGAAGGAGAGGAGGCTTACTCCTCTCCGGTTAGAGAGATCTCGAGGGTCCCCTGCAGGAGCACGGGAGGGAAAGGGGGCTCCATTTTTCCTGTGGAGCTGCCCGAGGGCGGCTCCGACGATGGAACAGGGGAAATTGAGGGGAGATTTTTTATTTCTTCATCATTGGGCATGGTGAACCTATTATTTTTACGGGAAGCAATCGCTTATCACCCCTCGCAGCAGCCCACCCTGAAAGGGGTGCGTATAGGGCTGGCAGAAACAGGGGCCGCCATACAAGGCCACCCCTCCCACCTAGTGACCTGGCAGTCCCTCAGCATGGCGGTTCCACCTTGGACACGGCGTAAAATGTAGTGTTTGAAAATATAAAGGAAGAGGAGGTGAGGAAGATGTGGGTGGGGATAAAGCAGGTTATTTAAAAACCCACCATCCCAAACCGGAGCTCAGGGGTAAGGGATCATTGTCCCCTCCCCCCCCTCAGCCCCCATCCGGGATAGATGGCTGAGAAGAAGGTCGGCATCTACCCTGAGAAAATAGAGGATGACCAGAGAAAGTTGTGGGAGAGGTTGTATAGGAAGTGAAGAAGTAGGGGAGAAATACAGGCTGTGTGAAAGAAGGAGAAGAAACTAAGCTGGGGCAGGACGGAGCACTGAGTCCCGTCAGCACGGCGGCCAGAAAGGCAAATAGCCGCGCCACTTACAGGGAGTAGAGTAAGAAACAATGATCATAAACAATAATGGAACTGGAAATGAACAACGTAAACAAATAATTACCAAATGTACACAAATAAACATATACGCACTGACAGATGGGGATGGGGGAGATACCAACATAAAGAGTAAATTCCAAAATCAATCTTGAATTGATTTGATATTGGCAATTTTCCGCCGAATTTCTATACCACCCCTATGGCCACGGACCACAGCCGATGAATATTCAGGAATGTTGGCGCTGCGCCGATGACCAATTCGGAGTTGAACAGTATTAAAGGATTAACCGAGATTTTATTCGCCAACGAATTGGACGAGCACAACGCCGTTATCACAGAATTTTTCGCAGTGGGAGACCCCCCCCCCCCAAACTCCCCGCCCTCTTTTGCCCTTCCTTGAACCTGTCATGGGAGATATATTGCCACACATCACCTCAAATACACCCCACTTCGAATCAAAAGTGGTCGAATTCTCCTTGGTTGGTGCAAAGAAGGGGATTTTTTTTTTTTAATTTTATATATCTCATCTGGCGACTGCCATCTAGGGCATAAGTCGCCGCAATCAAGCTAAGTTAAATCTAGGCTATATTAAAAGCCAGATTAAAAAAAAAAAGGAAAAGCAAAAAACAAAAAATACAATTTTTTTTTTTTAATTAAGGGGCTATCTGGCGACCGCCGACTTAAGCATAAGTTGCCGTAAACAAACAGCCTAGTTCTAGGCTACTTTAAAAAATTGAACAGGAAACATAAATAAAAAGAAATAACAATAAAAAAGCAATAACAAAAACAACAACAACAATTAAACCAGTCAAAGTAAACGCACTCGTCCCGAGTACAAGGGACAGGCGGTAGCGACCCCGCCCATCCGGGTACCGGGACAGGTGTCGTGCGCGAAGATCACCCAGACTGGGACATTCGACAAGAATGTGCCGAACAGTCCGGGGGATGACGCAGTCGTTGCAATAGGGCGCAGGTGAGTGCTCCATCAAATAGCCATGCGTCACACGAGTGTGCCCGATTCGGAGACGACAGAAACAACCTGAAGCCGCCGCGGCATTGGGGGATAGGTCCATGGGAACAGTCGCGGCGCAATGGCACGCAACTTTAAGTTCCCTTCGACCGTCTCCCATCTTCTTTGCCAAGCAGTCCGAAGAGCTGCCCGTATTCCTGCCATGTAATCGGTGTGAGGAAGAGCGAAACGCTGGTCCGGTCGCAGAGTCTTCGCGGACTATTTGGCGCCCTCATCGGCGCGCTCATTACCCGCAATTCCTACATGTCCAGGAACCCAGCAGAAGATAATATCGACATCTGCCCGGCTCGCCAAAACAGTGGCGTCACGGATATCGCGAACCAGGGAATGCGGAGATTCCAATGCCACGAGAGCACTCAGGGCGCTTTGTGAGTCGCTATGGATCACAATCCGGTCTCCGAACCGGGCACGTCGCGTAATCTCCCGCACCGAGTGGTGTATTGCCACCAGCTCGGCCGTGAAGACAGACGCAGCGCATGGTAGAGCCCCGCTGACTTCAAACAGAGGGGATACGGCGTGGAAGGCGACCCCCTCTTGGGACTTGGAGCCATCCGTATACACTGGCACGGTTCCAGCGTGACACGATGCGTGCTCCAAAAAGGTCGAACGCAATACTCCCGGCGCAGTATAAGCTTTGGGAGCAAAGGCGTGGCGACAAATAGCCAAATGTGGTACCCTCCAGGGTAGCGTCCTGGGCAGAACCAGGGGCACCACCGGCCCGAGAGCTATATCTACATCTCGAAGGAGTTTCCTGGCCCTAAATCCAAAGGGCTTAGGGTATGCCTGGCGTCTCACGGCGGCATAGGCACCATCGAGATCAGCTGCGGATGCAGTGAGAGCTGTTGGCGACTGAGGGAGGCGCCGGGCTCGCGCGTACAGGCGAGTGATGCACGGCACGCAGCGCAGAGCGAGTGGCATCTCCCCAGCATCGACCAACAGGCTCTCAATGGGGGAAGTGCGGAAGGCACCGGTCGCAAGGCGAAGGCCGGTGTGGTGGATCGAATCCACCTTCCGCAATAAACGCTCGGCTGCGGATGCATAAAACTCGCATCCGTAGTCGAGCTTCGAGCGAACAAAGGATGGATAAAAAAGTAAGGCAGTAGCCCTATCAGCACCCCAAGCGCTGAACGTCACGGAACGGAAAATGTCCATGGCGCGGGTACAGGTGACCCTAAGGCTGCGAATATGAGCCTCCCAGGTGAGGCGTCGGTCGAATACAAGACCAAGGAAACGGTGCGACTCAACCACATCCAGGTGCACGTCCCCCGCGTCGGAGTCAGCTGACGGTGTAATGTACGCAGAAATAACAGTATACCTCCTATCCAGGTGAAGCTGCACAGCCACTGCCTGAGAGGAGGTATCTAGTGAAAAGAAGAACGTAGACATCATGCCGGGTGTAAACCGCACATCTCCTGGCCCGGCCATCCTGCGGTGGTGGAGTCGCAAGACCCTTATACCCCGGAAGGGTGGGCAGGGGGCACGCGCCTAGCATGGTCTCCTGCAGAAAAATAGCTAACGGGGAAGGGGAAGAGACGAGCCTCCGCAGCTCCTCCCAGTTGGCCCGGAGTCCACGGCAATTCTATTGAAGGAATATGCCCTCCAGGCCTAGTTCGGAGGAGACGCGGGGGCCCTCATCGAATTGAAGACCCTCACGGGAGTCGCCGTACGCTTCCCGGGGGCAGAACCCCGGGCGCTGTGGGCCGGACAAAGCGCTGAAGGCGCTGTCTCCTTCGACGACTTATTGGGGGAGGAAACGGCTTCAGAGGCGGCGGCCCTCTTTTCGAGGAACCACCGTCTCCGAGCCACTTAGCCCACTACTAGGTGTGGGCGAAGGAGCCGAAGCTCCTTTGTTGCTGTCCTCCTTTCGGGGCACAGCTGTAGGAATCCCAAAAGATGGCCTGGCGACCAACTTCAGGAGTGTTGCCTCCTGTGAGTCTAACGACTCGGTGGAGGCGCGTGGCCGTTTCGCCTTACGGGATACGGTCACGCTGGGGGAAGAGGGGGGAGCGCTGGTTGTAGCCGGGGCTGGTTACGAACCCTTTTTGCCGCCAGCTTTACCAGGGGAGCACCCGGGTTGAGTAAAGCCCGCAGAAGGGCTCCGAATGGGCGCGGAAACAACCGTGCTCGTTGGCCTGGATGGGCCAGGAGCAGAGGGTACCTTTATAACTATTGAGGCATAAGACGTCCCAGGCAGAGCCGGACGCGCCAGGACCAAGTCCTTAGCCTCGAGGAATGAGAGTCGATCCTGGGCCTGAACAGCCAGGATTTCTTTCTCAAGAAGATATGCACCACATTGCTTCGAGAAAGCGGGGTGCGGCTATCCGCAATTGACACACTTGGCCAAACACGATTTAGACTTATCGTGTGCGGCCTTGGAGCAATTTACACAGACTTCAGGTGACCCTGACTTTTCACATATACAAGAACGATTCGTATGGCCGAAGCGGTGACAGTAATAGCACCGCCGTGGCAGTGGCACGAATGCCTTCACGCGTAGCGGTACCAACCGGCACGAACCGACTCGGGGAGCTTGTCAGAGTCGAACGTGACGAAGAGTGTAGGGGTGGGTCTCGAGGCCCCTCCCTGTTTTCTCATCACACGTTCAACCTTGACCGCCCCATGGTCGGCCAGCTTTAAGGTGATGTCCTCAATGGAGTAGTCAACGAGTTCCCTCGCATAAACTACTCCTTTCACAAAGTTCATGGTAGAGTGCGGCGTCACACTCACTGGGGTGCCATGAAGTGTCCGAAGAACACTTATCTCGGCCTGGCAGATCCAGGTGCCGCCATTCAGGACCACCCCTCCGGCCTGGTGGCCTGGCAGTCAGTCGGCATGGCGGCTCTACCTTGGACACGGCGTAAAAACAAAGATAGATTGTTAAGTGAGAAAAAACGGGGATGTGAGGAAGGTATAGGTGGGGATGAAGCAGGTTATTTAAAACCCACCACCCCAGGCCGGAGCTCAGGGGTTAGGGAACATTATCCCCTTCCCCCTCAGCCCCGATCCGGGACGGTTGGCTGAGAAGAAGGTCAGCATCTACCCTGTGAAATTAGCGGCTGACCAGAGAAAGCTGTGGGAGAGGTTGTTGGGGAAGTGAGGAAGTAGGGGAGAAATACAGGCTCTCTGAAAGAAGAAGAGGCTAGGACATGAAGTGACTACTCCTGGTGCTGTGCAAACCAAATACCAGAAGTATGGCGGCAAACCCTGAGCCCGAAATGTGTAGGACATAACAAATGTTCAGTGGTAGAAATTTCCGTTAAAAGTAAATTTACTGTGCTATCGGATGGCCTTGGACACATGAAATACGGGAAAATATCTACATATAATAATATTAAATTAATTAGGAAATTACAACATAATCTTGTAGAAATAGTTGGAAAATAGCATATAATTAAATTTGATGCAAAGTGATGATAACCTTTGGCGTCCGCAACAAGGCGAATTCTCTTTAAATTGAGCGTAAGAAGCATATGATACTCGGCGGGAATCTCGGCTCAGGCCTTAACGGGACAGGTCGTGAGAGTAGCGCATCTTTCGGCATGGGTTAGACTCAAGGATGAACGATACGAATTAGTGTATTGTGTTAAGGACTGGCGAGGATGGTAGCCAACTCCCTTCCCTTAATCGCTTGAAATTGACCTTTGCCCATTCTTGAACTAAAAGGGATGGGCGGGTGCACCTTGCTGGTGGAAAACCCGAATGCAGCCGAGAGTTGAATAAGGAACTGCATAAATGCTACATCGACCAGAGCTTATTTTGAGCTTAAAAGGCAATGCTTATGATCGCGTCCAAAAACTTTCTTTAATATCGATCAATACGATGTGGTATATATAGGTGGAGGAAAGGTAAATAAGATGATCGACAAAATCAAGTAAATCTGATTGGAACTTTTGTGAAGGGGAAGTTTACGTTGAAAGTAAACAAGGTGTAATTATCGAAATAAGTAAGGTCATTAACCTTTTAAATGAAAATGGGAGATCATATCGACCAAAAGGCTTAAACAAACAAGCAATTTTGTTAAGTTGTAAGATACACATTGAAGTGAGCTTAAAAAGGGGTACATTGGATTATTACCCATTCTTGAACGATCTTAGCGAAACATCTGGGCGTGTCTCCTCCAAATCTTTCCTGCTGCCCTTCAACATAATTTTCTTTACCTGCTATCTTGATTTTCCCATGCTCCTACCAGAACTAATAAGTTACCTGAGGTAAACGTACGTATTATTATAACAAATTTAAAATGACATCTTCAATTCTAACTGCTCTATTTACAGAAAAGCTTTCTCACCATAATCTTATAGGTAGTGTGTACTTGTCAGTCGTTTTGCACCACTAGTCTTCACCATCATCTTTGATCCTTATAAGCACGGTCCTTTTTAGTATCTGTCAGAATGTTTCTTCTCGCGGATTTCTTTTCCACCACATTCTCTGTCTACTAGCAGTTCTTCTTCCTCTCGGATCTTCATTCATAATATTTTCTGTCATACTTATTTTCATTCTTTCTCATCATACAACCAAAGCATCGTAATTGGCTTCTCTCTACAATTCTTGTCGGATTTCATCGTTTGTTATTTTGTCCCGCAGGGTAATAACGTTTTGGATTAGTCTCAAGACTTACATTTTGCAGGCTTCCAGGTAGGGAGGGAAGGTACTATGCTGTCCGTACACTGATGCGGGCCGCAGAATAGTTGTATATATTACTTATTTTTTTTTACTTTTGATATTACGTGTCGCTCCTTTAGCAGTGGATGCAGTAGTGTTTTGTTGAATTTGTTTATTCAATTATTTATTGCTGCGAATCACTTCCGGTTCCAAAGATTACCCAAAAGTATTTTAGCTTTTTAACTTGCAAAACTATTGATCAATACTTTTATTTTCTGCTATGATTTACTATATTTTTTTGGATTCGAGAAAAATAAGTGTTCTTCCCTTTGTTTCTCTACTGCAAAATGTTGAGAATTTCCTCAAACCTGTATTTTATTAATGACTATGTGCAGCCTAAATGACGATGTTGTTACTGTATAATTTAGGATGAAATGTCAGTGTATATTATATAAATTCCTTTTTTATGTGAATCAGTGTTTGCTGACTCGAAGGCTTTTTCATAGTCTGATGCCATGAAGAGAGGTGATTTGTAATCATTAATTAGTTCGCCGCAAATAGTTATCGAACAGCAAAGTTATCGGAACTTTGCTGTTCAGGTGAACGTTTGCAGTCGAGGTTTTGGGTTAGTCTGTTGCTAAGGAGTTTTCGAGCTAATTTGCATGGTATCGATTAGAGACAGAATGACTTATGGTTCCTTAAGTCTTTACTTTCGGGTTTTTTTTAAAGAAACGCAACTGAAGCGTTGGGCTATGCAATTCGAATCTCCTTAAAAATAAAGAGATTTAGTAAACTGACTAGCAAGTCGGTCAGCAAGATGTTTAATCCCAGAATTTAAAGTCACTTGTTCCGCCATCTTCTCAAGGTACTTTACTACTTTTCATGCTATAAGGTGCGCTCAAAATCCACCCTTCTTTACTATTGGGAATATCTTATTTATTAAAAAGAAGCTATATAGGGTTTAGTGGCAAATGAAATAAAATCATTATATATATATATATATATATATATATATACTGTTAGTAATTTTAAACTTCTTTTATATTCTTTTCTCTTGTTGGTTAAATTCCCATGTTTATTCTCGTGTTATTTGTTTCCTACAAACTGCTAGCTGTTGTTTCATCTGTTCTAGTCATTTGTTGTTTTGAATATTTTTCCCCAGATCTGTAATATATACAGTACGTAATTCCCAGAGTTCATTACATTCATTTTGTTTTTAAATTGTTCCATCGCGTCTCATTTTTTGCCTCTTGAGATCTTTTAGTCGCCTCGTTCATTTTGAGGGGGGGTTACATTATCTAGTCTCGTTGTTGTTACCCAAAGCTGCAAAATTTTAAATAACGTGGTAAAATTTGTTGCAATTTTTATAGGAACGATATTGTCACTTGATATTAAACTTGTTTGTGTAATTTGAGAAAAGTATTTCTTGCAAAATTTGGCGTCAAGTTTAATTGTTGTTTTTTTTCTCTTTCGCAGCACTTCACCTCCCTCTTGTTTGCTCGCGACCGGGCGGATGGTGAAACAGACCTTACGTCTGCTAAACCTGAAAGCATGAGGAATGGCAGACCCTCTCGTTCCCACTGTGTACCCCCCAAAATGGGGTAACAGGTTTAGAAAGGGCCAGCGAGAGCAAGTTGAAGTTGACATCTGAAGGAGAGTGTGCCAATCAAGTCCCAATGCTCTCCTCTATTCCGCCTATTTTCACTTCCGCCAACTTCACCGTCTTCATTACAGATACCTCCATAAAAACTTTCTGCTGGAGAAGATTAAGTTAGTTTTCTCGTTTCCGAATCTAGATTTATTTTAACTTTGCCTCTGAGTAATCTATGATCTCTAGCCGTATTGAAAGAAATGATAACTGATGCCAGATAATTATTTTCTTGTTGAAGAGTATCAAATCGATTTCATGGGGGAAAGGGGGGGGGGGCATTTGGTGCCATCGATGTCAAGTTTCTGTTCTCATTTCGAACTATATTATAGTTACGATAGTAGAGTTTTGTTCTTTTTATTAAATATACGAACCCATTTCCACGTCCATTATTTCTCCACACTCTTTGGCAGATGACCCTCCTGCCCGATCCCTTCCCCTCCCTCCAAGAAACTTCCACTAACCACGATCCGTCGTTCGAGTTTGCCACACCATTCCTGCCATTGACCGAATTTAATCTCTCTCATCTTCTTACGGGGTCGTGCTTTTATGTAATAGTTGGCCCGGTTTATGACTTTCTACGGTGCATCGTCTCTCGTTACTTCTGGCAGCGCGCCTCGCCCACAATGGCCTACATGTAGAGGGCATGTCCGCACACGCGTGAATGTGATTCCCGTCGCTATAGTAACCACGTATCACCACACGAATCGGTTTCAGACAGGTACCAAAGGGACTTATTTTAGAGCCCACCTTTGGTTGAGTTGAATCACTTGACGAAATAAGTATGTCACCGAAGCCATAGGAGGAAGAAAAACAGTAAAAAAAAAAGTGATGGATAAAAACACCTGCAATGATGACTCACTTTGTCCAACCTGAAGACCGAGAGAGAGAGAGCCTTGGTTCATTCCACTTCGGTGTAGAAGATTAGGCAACAGTTACAGGCACTCAGAAGTTAAAACTTGAACCCTTTGCGGATGAGTTAAGGGTTGGGATTCGGCAGAGAAGGGATTCAAGTAATTAGTATTCGATGATGATGAGGATGACATTTTTTTTAACAAACAAAAAAAGTACAAAAACTGGAAATGTCACCAACTGAAAACACACCAGATAGCGAGGAAGTATCCCGCGGAACGCGGGAGCTTTGAGGCAGACACGAAGGATAGAGAGGAGAGCGCCTCCCTAAGGTACTCGGGGATGAGAAGCGCTCCATCAGCCGGAACCGCCCCAAGGAAACTCGAAAGCCCTCGGGAAGGGGTCGTTAAAGAGGATAGGACGCTGTACTTTGCCACAGAACAATCCTCATCTGATGGACGGCGGATATATATATATATATATATATATATATATATATATATATATATATATATATATATACATATAATCGAAGTATTTTTAAGGCCCAAGGAAATGAAAACTGATAAAACAACCCGGAAAAACGCTAAGGAAATGATTACGTGTACCATTGAAGCTTAAGAAAGAAAATGGAAACGGACTTATAGGGCAAACTATTTTAACCGTTATATAAAAATGAATAAAGGGGTTGGCTTTGAACCTGTGTCATAAAGCGCTGTTCACTAAAATTACCACGACGCTCATCGCAACCCCACAAAAGGTTTATTCAAGAAGCCTTTTAAATAACGAAGTGTAGGTTTTTATCCAGTGACAGACAAGACAAGTGTTTTTCTAGTAGGAGGGGGCACGAGCTTTTTTGTTAAGCTTCGATGGTACACGTAATCATTTCCTTTACGTTTTTCCGGGTTGTGTTACCAGTTTTTATTTCCTTGGACCTCAGAATATATATATATATATATATATATATATATATATATATATATATATATATATATATATATATATATATATATATATATATATATATATATATATATATATATATATATATATATATATATATAGTCATACGAGTTGCTGCTGACCAGTCTGATCAATAATTTCACGGCGAACGTATGGACACACAATAGGCCCAGGTACATGTGATTTATTTGGTATTAAGGAACAACGTTTCGAAGGTATCACCCATCTTCAGGTTTTAAAATCATATAACAATAAAGTACAGTTAGATATGATTAAATTGTTATTGTCGGTAAACCTATTAAGAAGTCTGAAATTATGAACCATACTAACATTATAAAAAGACAATTAAGATCTTATTAAGAATATAATATGCTAAAGTAAAAACCCATATGGTAAAAAATGATATAAAATCCAAAAAGTTAAGAAAACTAAAAAGGACTTGAACAAATTTAAACTTGCAATATTAAAAATAATAAAGTTAAGACCATGGAGATAAATAAAAAAATAAAAAATAGCTCAGGGATTTAAAAGGCAAAATGTCAAATTATCAATCTAATGTAACCCATAATGAAATGAAAAAAAAACAACAGAAGAAAAGAAATTATAATGGGAGTGGCTTGAAGAACGATGGGATTTTAATTGGTTGGTTGTTGAGTGAGGTAATTAAAATTAAGAAATAAGAAGGGGAGCAGCGGTATTATCTATGTTGAGTGTAGTACTTTATGTAGAACAGTGTAAAAATCATCGTTGAAGTCCAGATAAACTACGTCAACTTTATTTTGGTCAGACGTTGTAAATTCACAAAATAGTTTACACATGATGAGAAAAAACCCTAGTTCAACAATAAGACAAACAATATATATATATATATATATATATATATATATATATATATATATATATATATATATATATATGTGGAGAAATGGCTACATTAAGCATCCTGGAGGAGTATAGGTACATTAATGCCCCCCCCCCCTCATGAGGAGAAGCGTGGGAAAGGTAGCCGGCGAAAATGCTTACCATGTGTGATCTCCCCGCCGCTGTGGGCAGTTGGAGCTAACATCTGTTTGAAGGCGACCACCTAAGGTCCTTAAACGACGCTCTAACGATCGAATTACCTACGAGACCCATAAACCCGTGGTTATGGAAAAAAAAAAGCGGTGCGAGTCAGAAGGCACGCCAAGTAGCGGTGCGGTTGCGAGCCTATAATTTGCGAGCTGACTTGGGCACCCCAGTGCCACCTCAGGAATTCTCGCTCTCCCCAGATGCTAACTCACCATTCGCTCCCCCCCCCCCCTTTGCCGATGTGGCCTGGTCACTTCCCCCTTTAGATGGGGCGGCAATCCGCCTATAAATAAGCCCCGCAAAGAAAGAGAAGGAGATTATCAGAAGTCGATACGCCAGAGGTGGATTAGTTCGTGAAGATCGATCCGTCGGCCAGACAAGAAGATTATTAGTAGTCGATTCGCCAGAAGAAAAATTAGTTCGTAAAGATCGATCTTTCAGCCAGACAAGAAGATTAGAAGTCGATACGCCAGAAGAAGGGTAGTTCGTGAAGATCGATCCTTCAGCCATACAAGACTATTTCAGTGAGAAACGAGAGGATCAGATTGAGAAAATCGATCCCCCCCTTTCCGGGCCGTATTAACCTAAATAGTCAAGCTTTATATCGGTGCCATACCGAAGAAGACTTTGCAGTCTGCAAAGAAGTCCGACTGAAGAAAAGCAAAGCCGCTCACCCTCGAGCGACTCTCACATCTCAAGCTCCGTAAGAGTGAGAGGAGAAGAACCCAGCCCCAACGAGCTCCCGTTCTTTAATTACGTGGAAGAATCAACCCCCGTCACAGGCGACAAGCAATACCTCCTTGACGAAAATTTAACCAGTGGCCTCAACACTTCAAAGCGAGAGATAAGTCCTCCAGCGACATCCGGCAATCCCTAATACCAACCTGTAAGTTAAAAATAACTTTTATATCTCTATTGCGATAGTAGAAGTTTAGTACGTCCCAAGTTTTAAAGGAGAGTAGAAACCATTGTTCTTGAACCTAGGTCATATGTGTTTGTAGACGAGAGTACGTTAATTTAATGTTTAACGCTAATCAAATAGAGTCGCGAAAAAAAAATACTAATCGGCAATTGTAGGTTTACTGAAAGCCTATTTGTTTATGTTTTGTCATTGAAAGATCTTTGAGGCCGAAGATAGAAATGTGTTTACTGTTGGTTTGTAATATTTAATTTAAAATACATGTTTATTTTGGTAGATTCTGGTGTTTCCTCTTATCCTTATGTGTTTAAAAATAGCTCTTCCTTAAGAACTAAACCACTAAAATAGCACTCTTAGAACCAAGCCTACTTCATCATAGAAGTAACTCACGCCCCTTAAAGCATACCGATACTAAAAGGGTGTCAAAGAGTAGAGGGATCAAAACCAAGGGTCATTCTACGACATATAATAAAAGTGGTGTCAGGTGTGGGGTTTTATATTAGAAAGAACCCAGCAGTGTCTATTTAAGGAAGAGCTAACACATAAAGGAACACCAGGAATAATAGAATATTTGACGAGTGGAAAATTGGTAAAGTTAGAGGTGGATACCATCTAAAGGTAATTGTTAGGCCAAGTGGTAAGTTTCGGTGGTGGAGTAGGTCAGGCTTGATTAAAAACAAGGTAGATGATTGACATAAGCGCGATGGCATTGTTTGACCTTTATCGGAAGCAAGGTCAAAGCCTCGGACTGGAAGGAACCGAGCTGAACTCGTTTATTCAGGAGAAAGAGAGAAACGAAAGAGAAGAAAGAAGAGAGGAACGTAAAATGAAAATGGAAGCTGATGAAGGAAGAGAAAAGGCGAAAATGGAAGCTGATGAAAGAAGAGAAAATACGAAAATGGAAGCTGATGAAAGAGAGAAGATAAGGGCCCACGAAAGAGCTCTTAGCAAAGACGAGTTAGAGGTGCGGTCAGTGTCATCCAGAACAGGAGTGTCACCAGCAGCCAGCATGAAACTCCCGGAGTACAGGGACGATGAAGATTTATGCTCATATCTATCCCATTTTGAGAAAATATTTGAAGTCAATAATTGGGACCTAGAAGAAGATGGGGTCGCCAGACTGTTACCGCTACTCAATCGTAGGATGAGAGAGATATTCGTATCTTTACCCTCAGAAGTGACTGTGGACTATTCCACTCTCAAAGCCGAACTTCTCTCAGCAACAAACCTTAACCCGGAAGAATATAGGATGAAGTTCAGGCAGTCTCGTATAAGACCTGGACAAACATACAAACATTTTGGCTTTGAGCTTCGTCGAAGCCTACAGTTTTGGATGGAGTCAGAAGGGGTAGAGAACGAAGTCGCTGCGGTCGTTGACTTCATGCTTAGAGATCAGCTACTAAGTACACTACCCCAGGAAATCCGTGCATTCGTTAAGGACCGAAAAGCTTCTACCTTCAACGAGTGTCTGGACGAGGCTGACCTCCACGCGGTAAATCATCGGTTATATCCTAGGGAGTACAAGAAAGAGAAGGCTCCCTCCCCAAAGAAAAATGGGCCGCCACCCAGGCATTTACAGAAGAAGCCCTTTAAGTTCTCAGCAGCAAAAGGAACTTATAAACCAAATTTTGGAGGAGAAAAAAATCAAAAAGAAGTTAGGATTCCACAAGGATCATACCCTAATACCGGCACGTATCCCAGGAAGCCCGTCACTTGTTATACCTGCGGGATAATAGGTCACCTGAGTTTCCAGTGCCCACAGAACTCCCGACTGAGGGAGACCTCGAGACAACAGGTGCAAAACCTGACTGCCGCGATCCCAGCAGGACAAGCTGATTCGTCCTACGTCCCCGCGCCAACATCCGAAGGGCCCCAGCAACAGGTAAACTTTCTATTCAACAAAGGTTCGCCAGGCGGCCTACAATTTGAAGAGGGCACTGTTAATGGGTGCCGAGTATCCATTTTAGTCAGAGACACAGGATGTACGTGCATAGTGGTAGCGACAAGTTGCTGCCCCCAGTAAACCCTGACCATAAGAAATTCGCAATCGTCCACGACTTTTTAGGACGCGACAATCGATTCCCCGTCGTGAGATGTCATATACAATGCAGATATTTCACCGGTTGGACGGACAAGGTAGTAGCCCCGATTAAGTTCTGCGCAGTACTAATCGGACAAAACCCCCTAATTCCCCAGCAAGAAGTGGCTCAACAAGTAGTCACCCGGGCACAAGAAGCCCAGAGGAAAGAGCAACCTGCTAAGTTGACCCCGAGGATTACCCTCGAAGACAATGGGTTCAAATTGACTTCCTTCGCCAGTGCTCAGAAGGAATGCCCCACTCTTAAACCTCTATGGGAGAAAGCTATTAAAGGTGAAATTCTCCAAGTGAAAGGAAAGAAACCTATCCAGTATATCGTAGAAGACTCACTTCTCTACCGTACTATCAGCGAGGAGGATAGGGAGAACAAGAAAGCACTGTGTGTACCTCAAGAATACACGCAAAGAATTTTGAATACCGCGCATGATGGAATATTAGCCGGACACTTTGGGCACAACAAAACGGCACAGCAGATATTCCGACACTTTTATTGGCCCCAGGCCGCCAGGGAAATTGTGGCCTATTGCCGATCATGCCACGTGTGTCAGAAGGATCCCTCCAGAGGGCGGGTACCTCCCGCTCCCTTACAAAAGGTGCCCGTTATAACCGAACCATTCTTTCGAGTGGCAATTGATTTGGTGGGACCAATTCACCCCCCTTGAAGTGGAGGACACTCCTACATCCTCACCCTAGTGGATTGTGCCACCCGGTTCCCAGATGCCGTGGCACTACGGAAGATTGACACTATTTCCTGCGCGGAAGCATTAATTTCAATTTTTGCACGAGTAGGCCTGCCTAAAGAAATTCTATCTGATAGAGGGCGCCAATTCACCTCAGAATTGATGGAGTATTTTAACAAACTACTGTTAGTCCAGCCAATTTTTACGAGTCCATTTCATCCCTCCGCTAACGGAATCTGCGAGAAATTAAACGGGACTCTCAAAAATATATTGAAGAAGTTGTGTCAAAACAACCCTACACAGTGGCACAGATACCTGCCTGCAGCCCTTTTCGCCTGCCGAGAAATACCTCATCGGACGTTGGGATTCTCGCCCTTTGAGCTATTATACGGGAGAAATGTGCGAGGTCCTATGAGTATTCTTAAGGAATTATTTTCCAACGCGAAGCTCGAGCAAGAAATCAAATCGTCTTACGCCTACGTGATGGATATGCGCGAGCGTCTAGAATACTGCTCTGGCTTAGCTCGAGAGAACGCCGAGAAAAATTTAGCCAAATATCGGGACTACTTCGATATGAAAGCAAAGGCTCGAAAATTAAAGGCAGGAGATGAAGTCTTATTATTACTCCCGACCGAAAATAATAAGTTATGGGCCCAGTGGAAGGGACCGTTTGAAGTAATCGAGGCACGGGGTCCAGTCGATTACTTGATAGATACCCCAACAGGGCGAAGAACCTATCACATAAACATGCTAAAAAAATATCACCGCCGCGCGTGCATAAAGAATATTACCCTTCTAGACGAAGAACCGATGGATGCCGTTTACCCGGGTACGCCCCTGCAAGTCATACACACCGTGTGTGTGGAACAAGACGAGGAATACGAACTTCCCTCGCTCTCACCTACCCCGGAAGACCCTCGGGTGGATTTAAAGATAAATCCCCACTTAGAAATTCAACAAAAAGCGGAAATGTTGAACTTGCTCATGGAATTCCCAGAAGTCATTTCTGAAAACCCCGGATGTGCCAAGGATTTTATCCATGAAATAAAACTAAAAACTAATTCAGTGGTTCGGAGCAAACCATATCCTTTACCGATCCACCTACGAGAAGCCTTCAATAAGGAAGTCCGGAATTTACTAAAATTGGGAATTTTAGAGCCATCGGAGTCCGATTATTGCTCCCCCATAGTAATGGTTAAGAAACCGGATCAATCATTTCGGATGTGCGTGGACTTCCGAAAATTGAATTCAGTGACCGTTTTCGACGCCGAGCCCATCCCACTAATAGATCAAAATCTCCATTTATTTGAAGACGCTAAATTCATCACCGAATTGGATTTGTGTAAAGCGTACTATCAAATACCTCTCGCTAAGGAGTCCAAAAAACTGACGGCGTTTGCGACCGAGAGAGGCCCGTTACAGTTTACCAGGCTACCCTTCGGACTACTTACAGCCGGTAGCAATTATAATAGGATGATGAGGCGAATTATCGCTGGACTAAGTGACGTGTCGTTTTACTTCGACAACGTGTACGTAGCTACCCGTACATGGGAGTCACACTTACACGCCTTACGCTCATTGCTGGAGAAATTGAAGGAGCAAGGTCTAACCGCCGGACCGACCAAGTGTTATTTTGCCTACGAATCCATTGACTACCTGGGATTCAAAATAGGACAAAAACACTTGACTACCCAGCAAGAAAAAGTGGACGCCATAGTCAAGATGCCCCGGCCGAAAACAAAGAAACAACTCCGATCGTTTATGGGAGCGGCCTCGTTCTATAGGCGTTTTGTACCACACTTCGCTTCCATTGCGGCCCCACTTAATGATTTGTTAAAAAAGACAGCGTCAGACCCTGTCACGTGGAACCCCCATGCAATAACTCAGTTGGAGATTCTAAAAGGAAAACTCGTAACTGCGCCCATTCTTCGCTTACCAAATCCCAACAAGATCTTCGGCCTTCGCACGGACGCTAGTCGGGACGGGTTAGGCGGAGTATTGCTTCAATACGAAGATGACGAAACAGCCTATCCCATAGCTTATGTCAGTAGGAAACTGTTGAGTAGAGAAAAAGCCTACGCTACTATCGAAATCGAAGCTTTGGCCATAATATGGTCCATGGGTAAATTCAAATATTATCTAATAGGGCGCGAGTTTAAGTTGGAATGCGACCATAAACCGTTGTCATACTTAGATAAAAATAAGTGTAAGAATGGAAGACTCCTGAGATGGAGTTTACTCTTAATGGAGTACCAGTACTCCATTCACTATATAAAAGGGTCCAACAATTGTATGGCCGACTCGTTAAGTCGGAACCCTGTCGACGATTAAGGAGCAGCCCAACTATTGTATTATAGCAAAGTTAAGTGTAAATCAGTAGAATTGTAAGTAAGTAGAGGCGAGTAACCCCCTAGTGGTAGGTAAGAAAATCCTAAGTTGGCACAGTAATATAGAAATTAATGTAAGGTCAGGTGAAATGTTATCGAGGCATTCCCGAGTGAACTAGAATTTATTGTATAATATAATGTTCCGTAAGTTACCCATGTATATTATTGTAAGCGTCGGATTGGAAACCCCCCCCTCCCGTTATTTTCTTAAGGATGGAGGTAAATGTGGAGAAATGGCTACATTAAGCATCCTGGAGGAGTATAGGTATATTAAAGCCCCCCCCCCCTCATGAGGAGAAGCGTGGGAAAGGTAGCCGGCGAAAATGCTTACCATGTGTGATCTCCCCGCCGCTGTGGGCAGTTGGAGCTAACATCTGTTTGAAGGCGACCACCTAAGGTCCTTAAACGACGCTCTAACGATCGAATTACCTACGAGACCCATAAACCCGTGGTTATGGAAAAAAAAAGCGGTGCGAGTCAGAAGGCACGCCAAGTAGCGGTGCGGTTGCGAGCCTATAATTTGCGAGCTGACTTGGGCACCCCAGTGCCACCTCAGGAATTCTCGCTCTCCCCAGATGCTAACTCACCATTCGCTCCCCCCCCCCTTTGCCGCTGTGGCCTGGTCACTTCCCCCTTTAGATGGGGCGGCAATCCGCCTATAAATAAGCCCCGCAAAGAAAGAGAAGGAGATTATCAGAAGTCGATACGCCAGAGGTGGATTAGTTCGTGAAGATCGATCCGTCGGCCAGACAAGAAGATTATTAGTAGTCGATTCGCCAGAAGAAAGATTAGTTCGTAAAGATCGATCTTTCAGCCAGACAAGAAGATTAGAAGTCGATACGCCAGAAGAAGGGTAGTTCGTGAAGATCGATCCTTCAGCCATACAAGACTATTTCAGTGAGAAACGAGAGGATCAGATTGAGAAAATCGATCCCCCCCTTTCCGGGCCGTATTAACCTAAATAGTCAAGCTTTATATCGGTGCCATACCGAAGAAGCATTTGCAGTCTGCAAAGAAGTCCGACTGAAGAAAAGCAAAGCCGCTCACCCTCGAGCGACTCTCACATCTCAAGCTCCGTAAGAGTGAGAGGAGAAGAACCCAGCCCCAACTAGCTCCCGTTCTTTAATTACGTGGAAGAATCAACCCCCGTCACAGGCGACAAGCAATACCTCCTTGACGAAAATTTAACCAGTGGCCTCAACACTTCAAAGCGAGAGATAAGTCCTCCAGCGACATCCGGCAATCCCTAATACCAACCTGTAAGTTAAAAATAACTTTTATATCTCTATTGCGATAGTAGAAGTTTAGTACGTCCCAAGTTTTAAAGGAGAGTAGAAACCATTGTTCTTGAACCTAGGTCATATGTGTTTGTAGACGAGAGTACGTTAATTTAATGTTTAACGCTAATCAAATAGAGTCGCGAAAAAAAAATACTAATCGGCAATTGTAGGTTTACTGAAAGCCTATTTGTTTATGTTTTGTCATTGAAAGATCTTTGAGGCCGAAGATAGAAATGTGTTTACTGTTAGTTTGTAATATTTAATTTAAAATACATGTTTATTTTGGTAGATTCTGGTGTTTCCTCTTATCCTTATGTGTTTAAAAATAGCTCTTCCTTAAGAACTAAACCACTAAAATAGCACTCTTAGAACCAAGCCTACTTCATCATAGAAGTAACTCACGCCCCTTAAAGCATACCGATACTAAAAGGGTGTCAAAGAGTAGAGGGATCAAAACCAAGGGTCATTCTACGACAATATATATATATATATATATATATATATATATATATATATATATATATATATATATATATATATATATATATATATATATATATATATATATATATATATATATGCACACAAGGGTTGGATAAAATAATTGAACAGTACAAATTTAACACCAATATTTCAATGAGCCATTATATTACGAATATCCATCCAAATTTCATTGTGAGCGTTTTGTTTTCATTGTAGATACATAGGTTTATTTATCAACTTTAATAATTATTTGGATTTCTCTCTCAGATCGAAGTATACATAGATACTAAGAGACAGAATTCATGAAGCAGGTCAAAACCTCCAGCAGGAGTAGTAATTCCGGCAGTACTTCGAAGCTAGCTGAAAGAGAGCGACGAGTGTTGAAACGAATTGTGATGAAAGATTCCCGGACAACTGCCCCTAAAGACACTGCAGAGTTGAATCAACATCTTACAGGCCCAGTTTTGAGCAAAACTGTTCGCCGTGAGCACAATAAAGCCGGATATCATGGAAGAGCCTCCATCAAGAAACCTCTGCTTGCTCATCAAAAACATTCAGAAAAGGATGAACTGATGTAGAGATCATAAGGGCTGGTCGACAGACCAATGGAAGCAAGTAATATTCTCTGACGAGTCCAGTTTTTCTCTTTTTCCCACTGCAGGGAGAGTTAATGTGTGGAGGCAGCCCGGAGACGCCTTTATTATATCCCATGGTCCAGACATTATTCCATCATGGTGAGTGCTTTTTGCAAGATAACAATGCCCCAATACACACCACTCATATGGTTAAGAATTTGGTATAAAGTGCATAGGAGTGAGCAACAATACATGGAGTGGCCCCCAGAATCTGAAGATCTTAATATTATTGAGCATTTGTGGTGCGTCTTGGAGCGACAAGTTAGAAGTCGTTAAAGTCAGGAAGCCGTATAGATCAATTCTAAGAGGCATCGACGCGGTTCAGAAAGCAAAAGGAGGACCAACTCCGTATGAAATAAATATTCATTGAATTTAACACGCGTTCCAATTATTTTGTCCACCCCATATATTATATATATATATATATATATATATATATATATATATATATATATATATATATATATATATATATATATATATATACACACACACTCCAGAAAGTAATGGCATTTTTTTCGCAATCCTAAATATATGACAAATCAACCAACTAAACCAAGTTGTATTAAGATATAATCTAAATTTTTCTGGAGTACATAAGTTAAACACGATCTTTCTATGTTGTCCAACTCTCAAATTGGGTTATTTTGAATTTAGTGGCCCTTAAAGCAACATGAATAAAAAAGATTTTCGCATAATTTATCTTCATGAGTCCAAACTAAAAAAAAAAAAAAAAACCTACTAAAATTGCACAAAATATCAACAAACATTTGGTCAAGGATCGGTTCTTGTTCTTACATCACGTTTTGTATCGGTACCCAAACCGAACTATCCTTTGCAGACTTAGAAGAAGTCTGACTGGATTGCCATTCCTAGTGCCAAACTAGGAATTTCGGCAGCAAGAGAAGTAAGATTATTTGAGGAGAGACGATAAAGGATCAGTTCGAGAAGATCGATCCTTCACCCAGTAAGGATTATTCGGTGAGAGACGATAGAGGACCCGTTCGAGAAGATCAGTCCTTCGCCCAATTTCGATATTAGCAGAATATTATTCGAGGAAAGACGATAAAGGATCAATTCGAGAAGATCGATCCTTCCCCCAGTGTCAAATTAACTTAAAACGTCACGTTTTGTATCGGTACCAGACCGAACCATCCTTTACAGACTTAGAAGAAGTCTGACGGGATTACCGTTCCTAGTGCCAAACCAGGAATTTCGGCACCAAGAGAAGAAGGATTATTCGAGGAGAGTGGATAAAGGATCAGTTAGAGAAGGTCGATCCTTCCCCCAGTGTCGAATTAACTTAAAACGTCACGTTTTGTATTGGTACCAGACCGAACCATCCTTTACAGACTTAGAAGAAGTCTGACTGGATTACCATTCCTAGTGCCAAACAAGGAATTTCGTCAGCAAGAGAACAAGGATTATTTTGGTGCCAGCCCGAAGCGTCCTGCACAGGCTCAGTAAGAAGCTTAGCAGGACCAATATTTCTAGTGCCAAACAGGAATTTCGCAAGTAAGATAATAGAAGAACCAGTTACCCTCGAGTCACTCTCTAATTGCGATCTTAAAACCGAAGAATTAGACATCAGATTCCCTTACCTCCATCCCATCTCGAAGAAAATCTACCATCGGCCGCTCCAACACCCCGATGCGCGGGAAAAGCCATCTAGTTTCATCCGGCAACCCCTGACCCTGTCTTTCATGTAAGTTAGAATAACCATTTATATTCGTATTGCTTTAGTATGAGTTTATTACGGTACTCAAATTAACTGAAGTATATATAAACAATTGTTAGTGAACCCCGTCATATTTACAAGTAGAAGAGTGAAATTTAATTTGATGTTTAATGCTAATCTAAAAGGGTCACTATAAAATAACTAATTGGCAATTGGCTTGTTTACGTGTAGCCTACTATATTTTGATTTGGTCAAAAATATATTCTGTAATAGGCCCAGTTTTAAGTATGGTTAACCTCGTTAAACTTATTAGATGAATATAAATATTTTTACTGTTTTTGTTTGTAGCTAATTGATAAATTTAAAATATGTTTATTTTGGGATAATTCTGGTGTTTCAAAGGATCCTTTACGTGTTTAACGGGCTCTCTCCTTAAAACGGATTAAACGCTGTGACACTCTCTCAACAATAAAGTAATTAAAAAGTCCACTCAGCCAATATTGAGGTATTGTTGTCTTTCGTAATTAATAAAGGAGACCGGCTTCCTTAAAACAACAAATAAAATACGATTATACGACACCTTGGCCTAAACCAACAAAATCATTATTACATGCATTTTTATTCATGTGATGATGAATCCATTAAGAAATTTGTTGTTGTGTCCCAAAATTCTTAAGTATATCGCAATTGCAGTTCTTGTCTCCTTCAAGATGAATTTAATTTTATTAACTGATCTTTTATTGCTTTAATGTATCTATTATGGTTTATTTAAATCTGCCCTTGCAGAGCAAAATGTATTTATTATACATAGTGCTAATGATCCCAGCAATAATTGTAATAAAGGGCTTTGCTTCAAAGAACCATAAAAAATGTCTCTTAAATATAATTACGCCAGATAAAAGTATTTTTCCATTTAAAAGAAATCCAAAATCATAGTATTTTAAAGTAGGAATTTTACTAAAAGTTTCTACGAACATCGGGGAGGGGGTATAATTGAGGGGAGCATGGGTTAAGTATATCCATATACTTAAATAAATGTAACCATGAAATAAATTTTAACAATGTCAAGCTCGTATAGAAATATAACTATTATTAAAGGTGGCAATATAATTAATTAAAGAAATACCAGATTATAATATATCTGAGGGAACTTTTAAATTCAACAAATTGATCCTAAAAGCATTTTTAAAATCGTGACAGATTTGCCCGAGCCTTAAACTTTCTTGCCCTTTTATGTCTAATTCTTCTTTTTCATCCCCTGTACCCCCCATTTTCCCCCAACTCTGCTTAGTATAAATGTGTCTGTCCAATTTGTTCAGTGTACAGATGAAGATACATTAAGTAGTGCAGAAAGTAATGGCATTTTTTCAGGTGCAAGGTTTTAAATAAACAAACGTAAATAATAAATTTGTTTAATCATTTGGCAAAGAAGATGGGAGACGGTTGAAGGGAACTTAAAGTTCCGTGCCATTGCGCCGCGACTGTTCCCATGGACCTATCCCCCAATTGCGGCGACGGCTTCAGGTCGCTTTCTGTCGTCTCCGAATCGGACACACTCGTGTGACGCATCGCTATTTGATGGAGCGCTCGCCTGCGCCCGATTGTGACGACTGCGTCGTCCCCCAGACTGTTCGGCCCATTATTGTCGAATGTCCCAGTCTGGGTGATCTTCGCGCACGTTACCTGTCCCGGTACCGGGATGGGAGGGGTCGCTACCGCCTGTCCTTTGTACTCGGGACGAGTGCGTACACATTGACTGGTGGACTTGTTGACTTTTGGGGGAGGCCGGCCTTCTCCCTTTTATTTAACAAGGTTTTGTTGTTGTCGTTTTGTTATTGTTTTCTTTCTAGGTCACACGCTCCTACGCGGGGTGGAGGGGGACCCCCCCCCCGACGCCGGAGCTTGCTTCCTAATTGTTATCTCTTTTTATTGTTGTTTTCTTTTCAAATTTTTATTTTAAAGTAGCCTAGAACTAGGCTGTTTGTTTGCGGCGACTTATGCCCAAGTGGGCAGTCGCCAGATACCCCCTTAAAAAAAAAAGTTTTATCAAATTAGGTACCATGTGATTGATTGTACTTTTGCCAACGTATTACAATACCATTAATGCCGTTACTCGGAAAGTTTTGACGCCTCTAGTCGAGAAAGGTCTTTAAAGCTTCTGCACCTGCTTTTGAAAGGCTTCCAGATGTTTAAAAATATAGAGATCTGCACGGGCGAGGTCTAGCAAATAAGGTAGATGAGGCAGGACTTCAAAGACGAAGTCGTTGAATTTCTGAAGCATCACTTTTATCACATGTGGACGAACATTGTCGTGAAAGAGAATAGAACCTGGATGTTTACGCGCAATTTTTTAAGCATTACCTCTAATTCCTGACAGTATTTCATTGCTATGCTTGTTTCTCCTTGTTTCTGGAAGTTATAGTGGATAATTCCAAATGCAGTTTATACCATACTGTCACCATGCACTTTTTTCTATGGAACATGGGCTTTGGCATATTCTTCGATATGCTGGAATTTGCTTGCCTCCATTGCTTCAGCGAACTTGCGTACGAGGGTCTGCATCGATTCCTTCCTGGACGTTAAATATCTGCAAGATCTCCTCTTCGAAGCCTCTGAAACCAAATCTGTAATGTAAGAACAAGAACCGATCCTTGACCAAATGTTTGTTGATATTTTGTGCAATTTTAGTAGGGTTTTTTTTTTTTTTTAGTTTGGACTCATGAAGATAAATTATGCGAAAATCTTTTTTATTCATGTTGCTTTAAGGGCCACTAAATTCAAAATAACCCAATTTGAGAGTTGGACAACATAGAAAGATCGTGTTTAACTTATGTACTCCAGAAAAATTTAGATTATATCTTAATACAACTTGGTTTAGTTGGTTGATTTGTCATATATTTAGGATTGCGAAAAAAATGCCATTACTTTCTGGAGTGTGTGTGTGTATATATATATATATATATATATATATATATATATATATATATATATATATATATATATATATATATATACACACACACACTCCAGAAAGTAATGGCATTTTTTTCGCAATCCTAAATATATGACAAATCAACCAACTAAACCAAGTTGTATTAAGATATAATCTAAATTTTTCTGGAGTACATAAGTTAAACACGATCTTTCTATGTTGTCCAACTCTCAAATTGGGTTATTTTGAATTTAGTGGCCCTTAAAGCAACATGAATAAAAAAGATTTTCGCATAATTTATCTTCATGAGTCCAAACTAAAAAAAAAAAAAAACCCTACTAAAATTGCACAAAATATCAACAAACATTTGGTCAAGGATCGGTTCTTGTTCTTACATTACAGATTTGGTTTCAGAGGCTTCGAAGAGGAGATCTTGCAGATATTTAACGTCCAGGAAGGAATCGATGCAGACCCTCGTACGCAAGTTCGCTGAAGCAATGGAGGCAAGCAAATTCCAGCATATCGAAGAATATGCCAAAGCCCATGTTCCATAGAAAAAAGTGCATGGTGACAGTATGGTATAAACTGCATTTGGAATTATCCACTATAACTTCCAGAAACAAGGAGAAACAAGCATAGCAATGAAATACTGTCAGGAATTAGAGGTAATGCTTAAAAAATTGCGCGTAAACATCCAGGTTCTATTCTCTTTCACGACAATGTTCGTCCACATGTGATAAAAGTGATGCTTCAGAAATTCAACGACTTCGTCTTTGAAGTCCTGCCTCATCTACCTTATTTGCTAGACCTCGCCCGTGCAGATCTCTATATTTTTAAACATCTGGAAGCCTTTCAAAAGCAGGTGCAGAAGCTTTAAAGACCTTTCTCGACTAGAGGCGTCAAAACTTTCCGAGTAACGGCATTAATGGTATTGTAATACGTTGGCAAAAGTACAATCAATCACATGGTACCTAATTTGATAAAACTTTTTTTTTTAAGGGGGTATCTGGCGACTGCCCACTTGGGCATAAGTCGCCGCAAACAAACAGCCTAGTTCTAGGCTACTTTAAAATAAAAATTTGAAAAGAAAACAACAATAAAAAGAGATAACAATTAGGAAGCAAGCTCCGGCGTCGGGGGGGGGTCCCCCTCCACCCCGCGTAGGAGCGTGTGACCTAGAAAGAAAACAATAACAAAACGACAACAACAAAACCTTGTTAAATAAAAGGGAGAAGGCCGGCCTCCCCCAAAAGTCAACAAGTCCACCAGTCAATGTGTACGCACTCGTCCCGAGTACAAAGGACAGGCGGTAGCGACCCCTCCCATCCCGGTACCGGGACAGGTAACGTGCGCGAAGATCACCCAGACTGGGACATTCGACAATAATGGGCCGAACAGTCTGGGGGACGACGCAGTCGTCACAATCGGGCGCAGGCGAGCGCTCCATCAAATAGCGATGCGTCACACGAGTGTGTCCGATTCGGAGACGACAGAAAGCGACCTGAAGCCGTCGCCGCAATTGGGGGATAGGTCCATGGGAACAGTCGCGGCGCAATGGCACGGAACTTTAAGTTCCCTTCAACCGTCTCCCATCTTCTTTGCCAAATGATTAAACAAATTTATTATTTACGTTTGTTTATTTAAAACCTTGCACCTGAAAAAATGCCATTACTTTCTGCACTACTTAATGTATCTTCATCTGTACACTGAACAAATTGGACAGACACATTTATACTAAGCAGAGTTGGGGGAAAATGGGGGGTACAGGGGATGAAAAAGAAGAATTAGACATAAAAGGGCAAGAAAGTTTAAGGCTCGGGCAAATCTGTCACGATTTTAAAAATGCTTTTAGGATCAATTTGTTGAATTTAAAAGTTCCCTCAGATATATTATAATCTGGTATTTCTTTAATTAATTATATTGCCACCTTTAATAATAGTTATATTTCTATACGAGCTTGACATTGTTAAAATTTATTTCATGGTTACATTTATTTAAGTATATGGATATACTTAA
This sequence comes from Ceratothoa steindachneri, assembly GCA_963969495.1. Lineage (NCBI taxonomy): Eukaryota > Metazoa > Arthropoda > Malacostraca > Isopoda > Cymothoidae > Ceratothoa > Ceratothoa steindachneri. Next base: position 69,143,823 of record OZ018335.1, on the reverse strand, counting down.
CCCATGCTCCCCTCAATTATACCCCCTCCCCGATGTTCGTAGAAACTTTTAGTAAAATTCCTACTTTAAAATACTATGATTTTGGATTTCTTTTAAATGGAAAAATACTTTTATCTGGCGTAATTATATTTAAGAGACATTTTTTATGGTTCTTTGAAGCAAAGCCCTTTATTACAATTATTGCTGGGATCATTAGCACTATGTATAATAAATACATTTTGCTCTGCAAGGGCAGATTTAAATAAACCATAATAGATACATTAAAGCAATAAAAGATCAGTTAATAAAATTAAATTCATCTTGAAGGAGACAAGAACTGCAATTGCGATATACTTAAGAATTTTGGGACACAACAACAAATTTCTTAATGGATTCATCATCACATGAATAAAAATGCATGTAATAATGATTTTGTTGGTTTAGGCCAAGGTGTCGTATAATCGTATTTTATTTGTTGTTTTAAGGAAGCCGGTCTCCTTTATTAATTACGAAAGACAACAATACCTCAATATTGGCTGAGTGGACTTTTTAATTACTTTATTGTTGAGAGAGTGTCACAGCGTTTAATCCGTTTTAAGGAGAGAGCCCGTTAAACACGTAAAGGATCCTTTGAAACACCAGAATTATCCCAAAATAAACATATTTTAAATTTATCAATTAGCTACAAACAAAAACAGTAAAAATATTTATATTCATCTAATAAGTTTAACGAGGTTAACCATACTTAAAACTGGGCCTATTACAGAATATATTTTTGACCAAATCAAAATATAGTAGGCTACACGTAAACAAGCCAATTGCCAATTAGTTATTTTATAGTGACCCTTTTAGATTAGCATTAAACATCAAATTAAATTTCACTCTTCTACTTGTAAATATGACGGGGTTCACTAACAATTGTTTATATATACTTCAGTTAATTTGAGTACCGTAATAAACTCATACTAAAGCAATACGAATATAAATGGTTATTCTAACTTACATGAAAGACAGGGTCAGGGGTTGCCGGATGAAACTAGATGGCTTTTCCCGCGCATCGGGGTGTTGGAGCGGCCGATGGTAGATTTTCTTCGAGATGGGATGGAGGTAAGGGAATCTGATGTCTAATTCTTCGGTTTTAAGATCGCAATTAGAGAGTGACTCGAGGGTAACTGGTTCTTCTATTATCTTACTTGCGAAATTCCTGTTTGGCACTAGAAATATTGGTCCTGCTAAGCTTCTTACTGAGCCTGTGCAGGACGCTTCGGGCTGGCACCAAAATAATCCTTGTTCTCTTGCTGACGAAATTCCTTGTTTGGCACTAGGAATGGTAATCCAGTCAGACTTCTTCTAAGTCTGTAAAGGATGGTTCGGTCTGGTACCAATACAAAACGTGACGTTTTAAGTTAATTCGACACTGGGGGAAGGATCGACCTTCTCTAACTGATCCTTTATCCACTCTCCTCGAATAATCCTTCTTCTCTTGGTGCCGAAATTCCTGGTTTGGCACTAGGAACGGTAATCCCGTCAGACTTCTTCTAAGTCTGTAAAGGATGGTTCGGTCTGGTACCGATACAAAACGTGACGTTTTAAGTTAATTTGACACTGGGGGAAGGATCGATCTTCTCGAATTGATCCTTTATCGTCTTTCCTCGAATAATATTCTGCTAATATCGAAATTGGGCGAAGGACTGATCTTCTCGAACGGGTCCTCTATCGTCTCTCACCGAATAATCCTTACTGGGTGAAGGATCGATCTTCTCGAACTGATCCTTTATCGTCTCTCCTCAAATAATCTTACTTCTCTTGCTGCCGAAATTCCTAGTTTGGCACTAGGAACGGTAATCCCGTCAGACTTCTTCTAAGTCTGTAAAGGATGGTTCGGTCTGGTACCGATACAAAACGTGACGTTTTAAGTTAATTCGACACTGGGGAAAGGATCGATCTTCTCGATATGATCCTTTATCGTCTCTCCTCGAGTAATCTGGTTATATCGAAATTGGGCGAAGGACCGATCTTCTCAAACTGGTCCTCTATCGTCTATCACCGAATTATCTTTTCTCTTTCCTTTAGGGGCTTATTTATAGGCTGGCGACCACCTCATCTAGGGGAGAAGGGTCGAGGCCGCAGAAGGGAGAGCGAGGGGTGAGGAGGGTGGCACCGCAGTACCCAAGTCGGCTGGTTAAGTAGAGACACCACTAACCGTCACCATCCTTGGTGTTCCTTTTGACTGACACTGCTTTTTGGCGATTTAACCACAGACCTACGGATCTCGTAGGTAATTGGATCTTTTGAGCGCTATTTAAGGGCCTTTGGTGGTCACCTTAGCAACAGCGGCTCGCTCCGACTACCTATGCGGCGGGGAGATCAAACAGGGTAGGCAGTTAGACGGTTATTCGCCGGCTAACCTTCCCACGACTCTCCTTATGTGGCTCGATTCTCTTGCTTCCTCTACATTTAGGTATGAAGAGCTATTGACCGTCATAAATTTAATACCTTAAGTTTAATAAGTTTTTTAGATTTTGAAGGAAACTATTTAAGTTTGGGCGATTTTTGTGGGGCCAACAGGAAAAAAATATTTTTAAGTATCTACTAGTTCCAAAGGGTAGACACTATTCCAGGAATAAAACTTCTTTTTCGAAATTCTAAATAAAACAATACAAATTAGAGACGAAAGGGGATTGCCCATGCAACACTCGATAAAATTATTCTTGCAAGTAGAAACATTGCTACACATAACCGCACAAGTTGAATTATTTTTTTTACCAACGTAGGAGCAAATCTATATCTAAACTGGGGTGTGCAAACAGGACATTGATAGGCTCTTCAACGTGTAGCCTTGTAAAAAAGCTATCGAGGTAAAAATTAAACATTTTACTGATGGGAAAATCTATGTTCACAACCCTTGCGATAAAGTCCCCAGAATAGATTAAGTAAGGTCCGAATATTTTTTCTAACCAGTTTACTTCCTAAGAAGTTCGCTAACCATTTTGAATGGTTGTAGGAATGAAACATCTGCTAATATTATATGTCTTAGAGATGGTATCCTCCAGGTTAGCTTCTTGAGCAGAGTCATCAGCGCAACCGGTCCAAGTGTTAGTTCGAATTCTCTAAGTATTTTACTTGCCAAGAATCCGAACAAATTAGGGCTCGGGTTCGAGTCTTTCAGCAGCATAGGCAGCGTGCGTCGAGATCGGCCACGGAAGAAAGAAGAGCCGTTGGCGCTTGTACGGCACAAGAAACCAAGATCGCAAATATACGCATCCCAGGTGAAGCGTCAGTCAAATACAAGAGCAAGGAATCAGTGCGAATCTACTACGTTCAGGCAAGCCTGTTTAATGATCAGGTCCGGTTCGGGGTGATGCCCGTGAAAGTAGCAAAAGTGATCGAACTTGGTCTTGGTCAAAGAAAATCTAAACCTATTTGTTTCAGCATAACGAGAGACGCGATTCGAAGCATGTTGGCGCCGTTGCTCCAGGGGGTAAGCATCCTAGCCGCAACGAAAGAAATCCAAAAGTCGCTTCAGTAGAGATTGACGAGAACATTCGCCAGCAGCAGCGAGATAGTACTGTTAATGCTTACGGCAAAGAGAGGGAAGCTGAGAACGCTTCCTTATTGGACCGTCTCTTCTTGACATTCGGTATTCGTACGGAATGATGCTTCCGCTTTCTTTGAGAAGGGGAAGGTGGGGTGGGGGCGCTGTGAGAACTTATCTCTAATCCACGCCTCTGCAAATAGAGTCCCCACAGTAAGTAAATATATGTATGTATACCCACTATGAAGAGCGTAATTCGAACCGAAACGAAATCTGACCATCGCCCACTAAACTCAGACTGGGTGAAATGGTTCGGACGGCAAGTGTAGCTATAAGCGTATCGCTTCTCTTTGAGGGCCGTCTCGCTCTTGGCCGATCCCTAAAGAAGCGGACGGCGTGCAATACTGTCAGGTGTTAGACGAGTAGAAGTCAGTCCCGCTGCCATGTGGGTGCCGTAAAATAACTCAACGGTCTCATCAACTACCCTAAACTCAACTGAAATAGAGAAATGTCATTTTCTCGAATGTGGGCCACTGTCTTCTATCCTAGAACCACCAAGTTGGCTTCTTGAGTTGCAGCGGACCGGCAAAGAATATTTAGTTGGAAAATGATCTTTGCCTTGGAAGTGGTTAACACCCAGCATACAAATTTCGCGTGTGCATCAGAACAGCATAGAGACTAGACAGTTTTTCAACTTGTCAGGGGAAAAAAGCGGTTCTTGGATAGCGATATGTGAATTCTTCCACATTAAGGACACCGCTTTCCAACTCTCCGAAGAGTTATGCAAATCCATCCATTTATCCTCTTTGAGCAACTTTGTAGTGTAAAGTAAGGTGACAATCAATGAGTAATAATATATCCAACTTTGTATGCTCTATCCGAAAGTTTGATACAATAGTGCTGTTACTGAACATAGATTTAAATAAGTAACTTGCTAAGTCGTTATTAGAAAACCAAACTAAGTCTTTTTTTTCTGCTAAAGATAATAAACTAAGTAGAAGGTGCAGGGTGGAAACACGAAGTGTAGACTGATATATATATATATATATATATATATATATATATATATATATATATATATATATATATATATATATATATATATATATATTATTTTCAGAACACAATATATTACATAATTTTTAGGCTAAAACGAAAGAAAAAAATATATAGTAGAAGATAATGTAGCTCAAATTCAAAGTGATTGCGTTTAGCGTCGATGATATAAAAGTCTAGATGTGACCTGAAAACAAGTGGCGTGCGGGGTTTCAGCTGATATTTCTTCCCAGCAATTTTCCTGTTTGCCCTTTAGGACTTAAGACACTTTGATGAGATTTGGCACAGGCTTTCTGCTCAACCATCGAGCACATTCCAAGGTCCATGGGATTCAAATATGGCTAACTGGAAGAGCAAAGTTCCTTTGACAAAAATACCTTAAAATTTGCCTGGCACCAGTCTTGAACAATGTGTGAGGTTGTTTCATCTTGTTGAAGGGTTACACCTGCATTTCCCATGATAGCATCCACCCAGGGGATGACTTTCTTGTTCAACATCTCCAAATAAACACAGTGACTGATCTTAGCCCCTCTACAATGAAGATGAGCGGTGTCTTTTTGCCCGTCGATGTTTTGCCCACCAAAACAACCACTGAAGCTGGCTTCTATCTCTTGAAAGCAGTCCGTTATTGAGCCGGAATCTTTTTTTATTATTATTTTGGGAGCAAACACGATCATTTTGTATTGGTGGCCTAGGCAGTGAACATCATCTCATCCGTCCACAGACCTTGAGGCTGCGCGAGTCATCAAGGAGCAGTTGAATGAGCAGCTTTGCTCTTTCGACTCTATTCTTTTTGGTGGGATTGGAAAGCAGATGTCCTTTAGCTATCTTGAATGGAAGAAATTTCAGATCATACTTCAGCAATCTTTTAAGAAACAGATCACTTATTTTTTCCTCCAAAGTAGATTGTCTGGCATTCATCCTTGGATTTCGCCTGATCTTGTTCATTGTGTTCTTGATAAGAGTTGGGTTCGTCACTTTTGTAAGAAAACTGCCTGTCTTCTCGCTTCTATACACGTATTCAATTGTACTCATATTTGTAAACGTTTTTTTTTATGAATTTACACTTTTATTCCCAAAATTCAATAAATCATGAAAGAATCTGCAAGAAAGTAATTAATGGTATGTAAACATATATAAAATAATTTGTAAAACAGTCTACACTTCACAAGTGTCCAACTTGTATGTGTTAGTTTGAAACAGCCAACGAAATTCGCAACATCAACGAATATGAGAAGAGGTGGAAATCCGAACCGACAGCCGGAGGAAATACCCTTGGGCAGTCACCACTCCGCTCCGCACAGCGGAAAAATCGGGCGAGGCAGGAATTATCCAAGCTTCACAGATTTAGAAACTTTACTCAAATAGCATCAAGAGACCCGATCTCACGCACGTTTGAACTTCACTTATCTACCCTGCGGTAGTGACTCAAACTTTTAGCGTGTGCCGCTTGAAACGCCTCCAGTGGGTCAAAAACAAAGTAAAGAGTGTAGACAGAATCTGCCAAAGAGAACTCCAAGAGATTGGTAAAAAAGGACATGGGAGAAGATCTTGAACGAGATTGCACCTGAACTGGCTCAGGGACGAGAAATCCCCGGGGATAGAGGGAAAGTCACCAGAAGAAGGTAGTTTCCCACCCACACGAACAATACTAACATGCACAACACACAATGAGTTACAAAAATACACTCACATCTATCACTAGTAGTAATGCGTATGAATGCATGAATAAATGAAAAAATCCGATAAAACAAGTATAATTACATTATCATAAAAGCAAGGTTAATTACATTAATCATATATCTTTTTATCTCTTTATATATTATATAACTCTAGAAAGTGACATTTATGGTAAAAAATAAAATAAATAAAAATAAAATATTTATAAAGGTTGCAAGATGACGTATGCAAAGAAAAGCTAGAAGGAGATAAAATACACGAAATATATACACAACAAAGGTATATTAAAGACAACAGAAATGCGTAGACCTCATCAACCCACCTTTTCACCCATTTTCAACACTCTTCCCAACTGTGCCTTAGTAGGCAGTCGCCAGATAGGTACCTTAAAGAAAAATAACTTATCTACCACATCAAATTTTCCTAAGTTTCATCATGTAGTGGGTTCGATTCGCACCGAGGGCGGACACAGAAATTTAGCACTGGTACGGTTTTCCAACTAATTATGGCGGGTGCGGACAAACGGGTGCATACATCATCACACAACATAGCCAATCAGCACAAACGCATTTTACTTACTCTCCTCGTACACACCACACACCAATCGTCTACGGACCCCAAATAAAGGTTTTACAATCCATCTTTTCTTTGGGCCACGATGGCTATTTGGAGCAAAACCCACAACTACTACCGTTTTTCCTACCACCCTCCCCAACGAAGACAAACTCCTGGTGCACTCGGGCTTAGTACTGATTGTCATATTGATTATGATGTTGGTTTCCTTATGTGCTCGAGGGTCCAGCTTTCGAAAGAGACAGGTGGCATGAATAACAATAATCAAGGATTTCTTCGTTTTATCTTCCGGGCACATTCCAAGAAATGACAGAAGACGGAGGGAAGAAGTCTTAAGCTGAACGCCGTTGCGAATGCGTGCAGGAGACCCCTGTCGAAGGCGGGACGATTGAGGCAAGGGCAGGAGGAACTCAAGCGCTGGACCGTGATCGGATGGAACTACTTTGGGACAGCAATGGAATATGAGACAGGCTGAAGGCGACGAGAGAGAAAAGTGGTCCATATTAGGAAGGTGTGCGCCCGAGTGTGAATAAAGAGAGGAAAACGTATTCCTCTCTGTGAAAGTAATGGTCCCAGCACCGTGAACTTGGGGGGAAGGGGGGACTATCTTTTTATGGGAAGGTAAAAAACAGGAAGGAGGGGCGCTGTTTAGCCGAACGCTTACTTGTCTAATGGCCCACCGAAGAGAACTGGCATGGGGTGGAAAGAGAAGGTGATACAGAGAAATGGAGCCAATAGGAGGTAAAGATGGAAAGGAAAAAAATCCACTCCCTCGGCTATCATTCCAATATCCTCCCTTCCCAATTTACACGGACTGTGTGGGGGGATTTGTAGATGTTAGTTCTTAAAACTGAGTGGAGGGACCCCGGACACATTTCCGCTCTCTCCTCCATCTCCCCCATCGCCCGTTTCCTCGCTTCAGACGCGATCAAAATAACAATACCACTTTTATTCATTAGATTAAAGCGACGTCTAGCAGGTTCATCTGCAGCAAAATATTTTAGCAGAGAGGTCGTATTTCACCGAGGAACTAAACGAGGAGACTACCTTGGGCGCGAGGTACTGGCTAATTCTAATCTCACTGACTGGGTAGAGATAAAGAAGAAGCAGAGCATCAAATTCGAACTTGCGACCAGCGTTTGGTTGCCATGAGAACGACGCAGTAAAGGACCGGCTGGCGATTAACCTCCAAACTTCGGGCGTTCGAATCACTCGCACCGCATCGTTCGTCGGTCGGTCGCTCAGCAAGAAAGGGCTTCGGCCTAATACTTTTATACACACACACACACACACACATGTACATTCATCTCTCGGCACTGCGGAATACTAACTCTCAACCCCCTTCTTCGACACATCACAAGAGGGAGGGGAAGGGTGGTAATTTCGATATAATTTCTCTAATTTGCGCCTCCCCGTCCAGACGGAAAGAGGGGAAGGGGGAGAAACAGCAGGGCGTTCGAAGATGAGAAAGGAGTGAAGTTATGGAAAAGGAAAGGTGAAAATACCCCGAAAAAAAAGCATTTATGGCACCAGAGACGGGGTGAGAAAGCAAATCTCCTGAACATGTCCATATTCCACTACAAGAGCAGACCACAAACCTAAAATGTTTTTCGGGGGATGGGAGAAGCCCCAGGAATAAAGATACTGAAAGGGTTCGAACCTTATAGCCAACTAGGCGAGTGGTATTACGTACACGCGTGCAGCATTTAAGGCTGATCACGTCTTTTGTAGCAGTCCTTGGATTTTTTTAAATATGTATTATCTACCACCACCACCACCCTCGCAGGATTTTTCCTATTTGTTCTTCACACTCACACACACGCTTCCTACTAGTCATAGACTAAGCAACCGAACCGTGGGGGAGGGGGGGACGCAATAGGGTGGAGAGGGAAGGGGGTACACAATAGGGCGCCAAGTCGGCCCGGCCCCGTAGGGGGCGAGTGAAATACGTCTACCAGGTGACCTACTCCCTTTCATCTCTTTCATTACTTGCACGACCGTCATACTAAGGACCCAGTTAGCACCTGATCTGGTGCATTAGGAAGGGTCAAGGGCAACAGCAGGAGCAGGTACCCTCGTAGTATTGGGGTACTTATAATAAAATGAAAACTAACAAGGAAATCTCGGTTGGAAAGATTCGCCATCACCAACTTACTTTACAAAGCCTTCCGACAGATATGCCCTTGTTTGTTTTCGTCGAATATAATAATACTAATACCCAATTATAATACTCCCTTCTGAGAGCGCGAGTTTGTTCTTTTGAGTTCCTTGGTCGTTTGAGGATTTCGTTCCAGAAGCTTGGTCCTCGCCTCCATGAGGCCAGTATCAAAGGTTATCTTTGCTGTGCCTTCAGCCTTAGTAGTTTGTTTCAGTTCCTCCTTTTTTCTCATTCTTACAGTACTCGAGAAAGTCACTCGTCGCCAGGTGTGAGCAGTAGATGCACAAGCGTGAGGATGAATATGTGTAAGTGAATATCTATGCACGCTGCGGGTGCCTGTGTGAGCGCGCACGCGAACTTGAAGGGACCAATTGCGGCGACGACGCGGGTTCGGTCCGAATAGCTCACAATTTGCTATGAAATAATTGTTACAGGAAAAGGGTGGGGGTACATCGCAACCCTCCCTCCACCAACCTGACCCTCTCCATCACCCGCACACCTACACCACCACCAGGCAGCTCCAAACTCAAACGCTCACGCCTCTGTTCATCCACGTCCCGCCTTCCTCCACTCAAAACGAGGATTGCGAGTGAGGCGGCAAAATGGCATTCGTAGTCTAATGGCAAGACTGCCAAATCGGCACTGTTAGGGTATTCCGTCGAGTTCCTTACCTGAACCGAGGACGAAGTTTAGCGGGGAGGTGCCACCCCCTTCAAACCCTTGGCTGTCTGAAATAACGAAAAAAAAGTTAGATTAATTAAAAGTTTTATCCGATGATTTATTTTAAAAAGGGACGTAGAATGATGCGGGAAATTGAAAAAAAAGAACTGCGTCGTGAAAACGGTTCAGAGGAAAACGAGAGGAAGGACATTCGTTACTCAGGGGAGAGAAAACTACTTGTAATTAAGAGGACAGGGCACACATGCTCTGGTGCCAACCATGTTCCGCAACTATCAGGATCAGGGCCCATGCAGGGTGTTTGCGGGCAAGAGGAAGGGTAGGCGAGGGAGAAGAAACGGGCAGAGGGGCGGGCAAGAGGGACTAAGTGGGCTAAGCTCGAGCAGACCTGCTCGCCTCCGTTGGCCCGATGGGCACTTATAATAACACTTAACTGAGCGGGACCACGACGCATTTCCAAGCTTCCTCCGGGACGATCTTCGTAGAAGAGGGGGTGGGGGAGCAGGTTTAAGAGTATGGCACACACTCCCGCTCCGAAACGCCACTAGGAGCCCCATCAGTGAGTTACCCAGGGTATGTACATTCTACCCTATTTTTCAAATTCACAAACTTCATTATTATCTTTACCAGCCCTTTCATAAACTTCTAACGGTCAAACCCTCGGGGGGGGGGTTGTTTTTTTTTAAATCAAATTAAAAAAAGTGCCACTTCTTCTGGATCGAGATTTACGACTGATCCATGATTAAGGGTTAATAATGAGCTATAACTGCTAATTACAGGTCACGTCACCCTGATCAAAGAACGCCGAATTAAATAAAGGCCACAGGATGCTCCGTCCGCGAACCCCTTAGAAAAGGGAGACGAATCACAGGGAACGGACATACACGCTCGCACAATCACATGTAAACACACACATACTCACATATGCATACATACGTACAAATAACGACACCATGCGTCCTCACTCTCGCTTCCAATTCTCCGAGGATATCAGCTCTGGAGAAATGAGTGTGTCTGGATAGTCGTTACAACGAAAGATTAAACCATTTACAAAGAGGGGTTTCCCGCCTCCATCTGCACACAATTCTCTCTTTACACCCCCCCCCACACACACTCACTCCTATTAATCTCATCAGACAACTGCTTCAAGGAAGGCAGATTACTTCATTGAATAACTAGAATCCGCCGCCCCCAGTCCAGCTGCTTACCCTCCCCTTTATGAGGGGGGAAAAAGCGCCCCCTCACTTTTCCGCACATACACACACACACACAATACGTGTGTATTTGTATTTGTGCCAGGTCAGTAGATAGGTAGCGGGACAAACTCGATGTGGATGATGCCTACTCCGAAATGTAATCATGATGTCATCCAAGGCGGCTGAGGGGCTCCGGGGCACCGTGCTGGTCACATTCACACACAATGAAAATACAGTTCCGTCTGTTCCTTCCAGCGGACCTTTCTGCACCCGTGTGTGAGTGCATTCTGTGGGTACGAGTGTGTATCAAAGTGGTTGTTTATGCCAATGAATGTTAATGAGCTGGCCGGACATGTGTGGGAGTACGTTTTCGTATGTGCGTTTTATTTAATGTAATCCAATGGTGTCTGCAAGAAGTTTACCCGTTTTATGTAGCCTGGCGGGGAGGAGGTTATGGTGAGACCCTCCCTTTTGTTTTTAATTGGAAATCCAACGAGAGTAAGCATTTCGGAAAGAGCTCATAAAGTGATAAAGTTTGTGCAGATGTGAAGAGTTGCTGAGTAGTGAAATATGAGAATGGCGCGTTCTAGTCAGGGCTCCCACTGCTGGATTTTTACACCCAGATCTGTGTTTTTTAGGTTCCACCTCCTGGGTTTCTAGGTTTAATTTTGAAAAATCTCGTAAAACCTGCTTTTTTTCGGAAAATATACAACGATTTATTAATAATTGCGATAAATTATATCCAATTAATATAAATTTATACTATTACAGTGCACGTAAATGCGCCTATCGGATGAAACAGAACGTGTTCAATTGGTGTCAGTTGTATCAAACAAGTATTGAACAAGTTTATACAAGCGGCGGCGTTGCACCATGGCCACACACCCATACCCTCAGTTCACGTTGACAGTGTTGACAGTGGCACTTCCCTGATGAATTTCGTTTTGTCAAGTTGTGGTTGGGCATTCATAGCCGTGCATTTTTGTCATTTATGTAATATATATTTAGTTTTTCTTCACATTTTAGAAATACCTAAAACAAAATGGCAAACCTTCTCATAAAAGTGTCTAAACAGTGGTATAAACACGTCTAAACATGATTGCAACATGAAAACTGCGAAGTAACAACAGAGTTAGATAAATTTGTGAAAAAACAGAAACCTACAAAAAACGAAGAGGTAGCGAAGGCAGAACTAATGAGATCTACTTTCACTGCCGAACATCATATGCTATTTGGTCAGACATAGCATAACATAATTTCACGGATGACAAAACCAGCCTACAAAATGCATCCTAGGATTGTGTCAGATCATGCATCTACAATATACAATTTGAATCATCCATAGGAATGTGTCAAAAACAAAACGCATCATCAATAAGGCTCGTCAAAATCCAAATCACCCATAATTATATAATAATAAAAAACTGCATCCACAGGAATGAGTCCAGTACCCCCTCCCCCTTCAGAAGTTAACCACCCCTCTCCATATAATCATATAATCTGCGTTTGAAACTTTCAAGTTTGGACTGTCTACCCTCTCAGGTAGAGTCATCTACCACTCTATTGATGAAAAAATATTTTCAACATCCAACTTGCACCTCCGTTTTTTAATTTTTAGGTGGTGACGCCTAGTCCTATTACTACCTTCCAACTCAAATAACTTGCTAAAATCCACCTTATCCATCCCAGAAAAAAATTTAAAAAGCTCGATCATAGTACCCATGTCGTGCAAGAAAACCTTTCACGACAGCAATATTTTAAAAGCAGTAACTATGCGAGCAACAAAAGCTTCTTATCCAAGAAGGAATTGCTTACAATGAAAAAATGGAAATTGCTGATTATATGTACAAAAAGTAAAATTCTCATCGATGAGAGTACTGACATATCAGTATCTCCGGTATGGTATTAGCTATCGTTATTAGATATTTTGACGTTCAAAGGGGTGATGCAATTGATAATTTACTTGACAGTTTATGTTGAAGATGGAACGGCTAAAGGATTATACAAGACTGTTAAAAAAACTCTTAGTGAGAAAGGAATCCCCAAGTGTAATATTAAAGGTTTTGAGTGATAATTGTTCAACCATGGTGGGAAATAACAGCGGATTTCAAGCATTATTAAAAAGAGATATTTCATCACTCTTGGGTCACGTATGTCATTCTTTCGCATTGTGTGCTAGTCATGCAGTCAAGATGTTGCCAACCTATCTTGAAACTCTCATAAAGGATATGTCTTCTTATTTCTCACGCAGCAGAAAGCGAATTAAAGATTTTACTGCTCTGCAAGATGTTACAAAGACAGAAAATCACAAAATACCTAAGGTAGCTCAGACGCGTTGGTTATCTCGCGCAAATGTAATAAAACTTGTGCTTGAGCAATGGGATGCATTACTGCTTTATTTTCAATCTGAAATTAAGGTTGACAAGATTGATGGGGTAAATGCTATTTATGAAACTATGAAAAATAGAGGAACAAAACACTTGCTTCTCCTTTTAAACTATATTGAATATTGAATTTCAAATGTGAACACTTCAGACTCCATGTGCTCCATTCAATGGTGTATTCTGGATACAAAAACATAAGTTGTTTCATTAAGGAATAAGTGATTAATTCCGCAAGAATATCTGAAATTGACGATTTATATTTGGGTGGACGTTGCACGAGGCTAATTATTATCTTTGACGCCAACTGTAGAAAGTGGTGAAACAAGGTTTAGTACTAATTATTTAAATTTCTTTGGTTTGCCTATGCATGCAAAAATAGAGCTCCAAATTTTGGCGCGGCGGAATTTGTATCAGGAAACAGGTCTCGTCCGGAGATTTCCCTCTCATTTGGCACGTTAATAGAGCCTATTTGTTTCTATTCAAGTTTCTTCGGGAGAAAGAGAGCGAGAGAGGGGGGGGGGTGTAACAAAGGTACCCCAAACATATACATAGGTGGGGGGTGTTGGCATTATAGCCGGCAAAAATGAACCTATAGATAATTTGGGTGCTTAATTTTCCCCAGGATTCGAATTCGCGGTAACTTCCGAAGTAATTTGTCGATCAGTGAAATCCACGGGGCTCCGAGCAAGGAGCGCCCCTCTTCCTCCGGGTGTTCACACGGGGGGCTCTAAATCTCCCCTTCGGGGATTCCTCTGGCATTTGCCTCGAAGGCCCCCAAAGGCTCCCCTTCCCACCCACGACTCCGAGCAATCGGACTGAACGGGATTCACCCGTTTTCCTGACCATGTCTGTCGACTCTCTTCTACATTCGCCTCTTTGTGGCAGGGCTCATAACCATCACACGTGCCCCGCCTAATGGTCGAAGGCGTTCAACCATTTCGACCCGATCCTATCTGAAAGCAGTCGCGTCTCCTAAGCCCCCCCCCCTGCCCCCAGGCATCTCCACTTCTGCTCGACAGCGATTCGGTCCAACAATCAAAGGGGCTTCAAAGAGGACCCTAGAAACCCCAAATCAATACCTTACCATGCGGCACATTACATCTAGATTGCTTGCCCTCCAGGACCCAACACCAGGGAGGGGGGGGGTCTGCAGCTATATATGTCTACCACACATTTTTACTTCTATCTTCACCGCGTTCTTTACATATCTATTCAACAAACTTTCCGGCGGGTGATGCCTAGTTTCCGCTATGTTAGGAAACACGAAATAATAATATTTTCCTTTAGTATTATTAATAATACTTGATAAAAGAAGCGAAAACCAACGTAGGAATCTGCTGGGGGCGGGGCGCGGACGCGCGACTCTCCTGAATCGTTCTACCTCTGCGTCGAGGCTGATCCCCTTGCGGGAGAACAAGCTCATTAAGCAAATATGGGGGAGGGCCAGGAGGGGGCATCCCCCAACGTTCGAAACAAAGACTCACAAGAGCAAAAGATGAAATATGGCACAAATATAAATAGTGGCAAGAATTTCACTGCGAACATTTCGTGAAAGGAGTCAAGCTCTAGCAAAGATGGAAACGGACATAACAAACGATTGAAATTTGTCCTCAGTGGAATAAAAAACGAGGCGATATCAACACACACTTCCTCCATTTGAATGAATGGGAAAAGTATATAAATGGAAGCGGGAAATGATACCTCATTCAAAGAGTGCATACATAAAGAAAGATAGCAAAACAAAACTGTAAGAATGCTCCACTTAGCATTGGGAAGCGGGAGTGGAACACAGTCTTTCGCGGACTCCCCAAAGGTGGGCGCGTGCGGATAATAGGATCCAATCCTCGACTCCTTCGGCACGCCCTAGGACGGTCTTTCGCCTTGTTAGGAAGCTAACCGACTCCTCCCAAATGTAAAAAAAAAAGATGGGCGGGGCGAAGGTATGGTGCCCGTAGCGACTAACAAGCGGATACAATAGCGGCGTCGCCCTTGAAAAAGAGCGCTGAGAAATGGCGCGTCACCCAAACGAATTCCCTGCGCAACTCGGCGCATCTCGCCAAAAGGAGCGCCAAGCCAAAAAACACGATTCCGTTGCAAATTTGAGCCAAGCCGAAGCAAGCACATAGGCGTCCATGCACTTTGTTCTCCTTCCTTACAAATATTTGTACTTATTTAAAAGGTGTAACCAACGACAGAATCTCCGCCAGTTTTTGGAAGGGAGATTCCTGAGGAAAGTGGTGACATTAGGGTAAATAAAAATGAGTTGGGATGATTATCGTGGTATCCGGTTTACCACTGGTTTGCACTTCCTTCAGAAGTCCTTTCTCAATTGGGATCCTATAGTTTTAATTGGGATCCGAACCCTGGATCGTTATAACACATGGCAGCGCAATGCCGACCTCAATCGTGTTTCCATCCAGGGACTAGATAGACCTCATGTAGCTTAACTTCGCTCAATTGGAAAAATGTCGCTTCCAAATTAGGAAAGCCGTGGCCAATCTCAAGTAGACTTGACATGAGAAAAAATGGAATGGGGGAAGCCCCACCACCCCCTCTCATCTTTAAGCATTATTAAAAGACTCATCTTGCGACTCTCACGAAGGGGATAGTCGCCGATATCGAACAGCCTTTAGGCTAATTACCCCCCCCCCAAAGAAAAAACTAGCTAAACCAGAATCCAAGCATGCAATCGCCACCGTGGAGGGGGCGCAGCCAGCCTCTTCCAAATTATTTTTTTAAATATAGTCAAGTTTGCGCGAGCCATCCCGAGTAACAAGGGCCAAGCGGCCCCGCTCGTTCCGGTATTGGGACAGGTAGTGTGCACAAATCGCCTAGATTGGAACACTCAATAAATATGTACTGGGCCGTCTGAGGGACCACGCAGTCGCCACCGTAAAGAGCTGGGGAGCGCACCATCAAATGCGGCCGAGCTGGTTGCAATAGACACCTCTGGCGCCGTTCCACACCGAGGGCAGATCCTTTCCGAGTCCTCTTTCGAGTCACATCGTGAAACTGGAACACAATTTTACATTCGTGCGGGTTGGCGAGGTGGAAAGCGCCATTGAATTATACTTCAACAGCTTCGGTTCGAACACACTTCGCCGGTTGCAACTGGCACGAAGCCAACTTAACTTCACATCTTTAAAAGGTCGATAAATGGGTAACCTATGGATTAGGGAGTAGGGATTTTGACTTACTTAAAAAACTATAGATCCCCAACTCCCCAATATGATTGGTATTAGATGATGGAAATACGTGACATAACTCATACCCAAACAACGGTGTGCAACATATCACCGCCAAACCTCGAAGCCCTTCCGCCTACTCGTGGAGTCTCCTGCCCCACTCATTTCGGATTACTTGCCTAATCAATAGATTAGATTGGACAATGGACCCAAACAACGAAAGATCAACAACAAAAAAGAACACCCTAAAACCAGGGCTTGCACATACACGATGGGGGATGTCAGAAACACGAAAACAGACCACATCGAAACTTTCCTACTTAAACACCCAACTTCTACTCCAAATCTAAATAACAAAATACAAGCAAAACAATAACCGTATCGCAAATTCCTAAACATATGAAAAGGACTACAACAAGGCAAAGGGGGAAAAACAAAAATAAATCCAAGAGAAGACAAATCTCGAAACGTTAGCAAGTTTGGGATCGCTCAAAGAAACGGCTAGAGACAAACAGGAGAAAAACACGGAGAAACAAACTATAACAAAAGCTCGGCTTGGCAATTATATCCAAACCCGGAATACCAAGGAATGAGGCCCATTTCTACCATCATGAACACGTCTCGGCAGTTTTCGAGAAGAGGAATTAAAGAAGAAAAGGGAAGAAATTTTATATAAAAAAGAGCGTCGGCGAGAATGAATTTGCCTCTGTTGCTGAACGAAATCAGGTTATGAAGAGTTGCGCGCCCTCCCTTACCCAAGTTCTTAGCGTCCAAAGTACATCTACTTTGAACTAAGAACTTTCCACGCATGATTATGCTAATGATGCTCTCGTTGGTTTCTTGTATCCCTTCACAAATACATTAAGGTAGAGATTGGGGGCCCTCGCAAGCCTGGGTACCAGTATCGATTCTGGCCCAGAACGGACCCCACCCCCACCTCCTTCCCAAAATCGGCGATGGTAGGGAGCCAGTCACCTATTTACTATACGCCAAGTTTGAAGGGGGTGGCGCAGACAGCTCCATCCGCACACAAAGACAATAGCACCACCGCTGTCTCTTCCTCCTTGCTTAGTACGCATCATTCTTCCGCCGACGAAGGCTAACGAAGGAGGGTTTCCATCACCACACTCCCTCGACGCGGACCTGGTGGTTCATAAGGCCACAAAGACTCCCCTAGTCGCTGGTTGATGATCCAAACACATCACTGCCCCTTTTCCTGCATCCCCATCCCCCACCCCCCGATGAGGACCGGCTTTTAGTGCCATCGGGCTTGGCAGCGAGTGCCATTCTGATTTTCACGCGAATTACATTATCCGGTAGGGGCTACGGGATAGTCTCGCAACGGCTGCCTTACGCTCTGTGTAGATACTCATGGTTCGGATTCCACGGTAATCAGTAGGTCCCCCCCCTTCCCCGAGAAATAGCAGGAATTTTAACTGAGTGAAATCGGTGGTAAAAAAAAACTTACTCTTTTAATTATTTGATCGAGAGACGTGCTGCTGTAGTGAATAAATTAGGGGGGTGGGTTTTGCTTGGGGAGGTTTCAGGGGAGATGTGGGATTGGGTCGTGGATCCTGGGAACTTGATCCAGATCAAATTTGATTTGAGAGGGGGGCGTTGAACATCTTCATTCAAAGGACAACCCACGCCGGCCGGGGCAAAATGCCCAGGTCAGGGTTTTTTTATTTTTATGACAAAAAGAGGCAAAAATATTTCGCAAAGAGGTTTTTGAAGAGGTTCCTGGTGAAGTTGGGAAAGTGAAAAAGAAGATTAAGCAAACTAAAATAAGATAATTTGGCAGGGATTTCCACCGATCCCCACACTCATTTAAGATGCCTTTTAATTTTCACTGGGGTAGCCTACTGATTAACGTAGGGTCCGAATCACCGAGTATCTACAACGGATAGCGAACTCAAAACGGGACTCTATCCGGCCACTAGCCACACCCGATGTGGCTTAATTTCGCTAAAATCGAAAGCGGAGTTTGTAATCGGCTATGCCGTCGCCCTTTTAATAGTTGCCCTCTCGAAGCAGGAATCGAATTCTCAAACGAACTGCGAATCGAATACCTTATTTAAGTCTCTCTCTCACACACCCTCATGCTCTCTGTCGTCTCTCCCTCACACTCTCTCATTCTCTCGCACACACTCACTCTCTATCCAGGCACAAGAAGGCGAAGGCAAAATGCAGCGGTGAATAGAACCAGCTGTGAAGAGGGGAGGGTGATCCTCCTGTGGACCATCCGCACGAAGGTTTGAGTTCGAGCCCCCTGCCATAACTCCGGGTCCTGCGCTCTCCTTCAAGTGGCCTTTTTTTTATTATTTGTACCAAAGTATTGTATCCAACCGCACCTCGAGAGACGACGCGACTATCAGTGAAGACCAACGAGTGAATCTGACACAGAAAATTCTAAGGATTTTATTTGTTTTAAGAGCCCATCTGGCGACTACCTACTTGGGCATAAGTCGCCGTACTCACGACAGCCTAGTAATAGGCTACATTAAAATAAAATATGCATAACAAAACAATAAAAAAAGGAAAATGGGCAACAAGCGCGCCCCGGCATCGTGGAAGATGCAACCTACAAAAAACAATAACAACAACAAAACAAACAGTTAAATAAAGTGGGGGAGGCCAGCCTCCTCCTCAGTGTGCACGAACCCGTCCGGAGTACAAGGAAAAAGCGGTATCGGGACAGGTAGTATGCGAAGATATCACCCAGACTGGGACATTCAACGAGAGTGTGCCCAACAGTCTGGAGGACAACGCAGTCTTCACCGTAGGGGACAGGCGAGCGCTCTATCAAATGGCGGGGCATCCCGCGAGAGAAAGCAACCTGAAGCCGTCGTGGCATTGGTGGGTAGGTCCATGGGAACAGTTGCGGCAAAATGGCACGCAACTTTAGGTTCCCCTCGACTATCTCCCATCTTATTTGCCAAGCGGCTAGGAGAGTTTCCCGTATTCCTGCCATGTAATCGGTGTGAGGAAGAGCGAAACGCTGGTCTGGACGCCCAGTCTTCGCGGACTCTTTGGCGCTCTCATTCCCGGCAATTCCTACATATATAGGAAACCAGGAGAAGATAATCTCGATATCTGCCAGGCTCGCCAAAACCGTGACGGCACGGATATCGCAAACCAGGAGATGCGGAGATTCTAATGCCCCGAGAGTAATTAGAGCACTTTGTAAGTGCAATGCACCAAGCAGTGTATTGCAACCAGCTCGGACGTGAAGAAAGACGCAGCGCCTCGCTGAATTCAAACAGAGGGGATACGGCGTGGAAGCCGACCCCCTTTTGGGACAAGGAGCCATCCATATACAGTGGCACGGTTCCATCGTGACACGAAGTGTCATCCAAAAAGGCTGAACGCAATACTCCCGGCGCTGTAGAATCTTTGGGAGCAGAGGCGTGGGAACAAATGGTCAGAGGTGGTACCCTCTATACCTAGCTGTAGAAGAAGTTTCCTGGCCGTAAGCCCGAAGGGCTTGGAGTATGACTGGCGTCTCTCGGCGGCAAAGGCACTGTCGAGATCAGCTGCGAATGCAGTAAGAGCTGTTGGCGACTCAGGGAGGCACCTAGGTCGCGCGTACAGGTGAATAATACACTGTGCACGGCGTGGAGCGAGTGGCACCTCGCCAGCATCGACAAGTAGGCTCTCAATGGGGTAAGTGCGGAAGGCACCGGTTGCCAAGCGAAGGCCAGTGTGGTGGATCAAGTCCACCTTCTGCAATACACGCTCGGCTGCGGATGCATAAAACTGGCATCCATAGACGAGCTTCGAATGAACAATGGATCGATAAAAAAGTAAGGCAGAAGACCTATTAGCGCGCTGAACGTCACGAAACCAAGAATATCCATGGCGTGGGTACAAGAGACCCTAAGGCTGCGAATATGAGCCTCACAGGTGAGGCGTCGGTTAAATACAAGACCAGGGAAACGGTGCGAGTCCACCACTTCCAGGCACTCCTCCATTTAGATACAAGTCTGGCTGAGGGTGGAGCCGCGGATGGAGGCAGAAGTCCACAACCTTATTCGTGGCCAAGGAAAACCGAAACATGTGCGCCTCGGCATAGCAAGAGACTCGGTTCAATGTCTATTGGAGTCGACGCTACAGAGGTGGCATCTGGGCCGCGCCAAAGGAGATCGAAAGGTCTTCCACGTAGAGCATAGCAAGAACATTTTCCCGCAGCACCGAGGTGATGCCGTTGATGCGCACGGAAAAGTGTGACAATGAAGACACTTCTCTGTGGGACACCATCTCCCTGCTCTATTGGGCCGGAGAGGGTTCCCCCCACCCGTACGAGGAATGGACAATCTCACAAAAATTCAGATATAAAGATTGGGAGGCGTCCCCTCGCCCCCATCATATGGGGTCTCCACGATACCGTATCACCATGCGGTATCATAGGCCTACATAATCCTTTTGACTCGCGCCCACACCTCTGCCAGAGGGGTCTTCCCGTTAAGTGAAAACACGTATGCCCGCCAAGAAGAGCGGCGGGCGTGCTTCGAAAACAAGAACGGAGGCATCATGCCGGCTGTAAATCGCGCATCCTCCGACCTGGCCCCCATCCCGTGGTGTTGAGGTCATAAAACCCTTATACCCCGGGAGGATGGGCAGGGGGCACGCGCCCAGCCTGGTCGCCAGCAAAAAGATAGCCAACGAGGAACGGGACGAGACTAGCATCCGCAACTCCTCCCAGTTGGCGTAGAGTCCGCGGCAATTCCAGTGAAGGAATATCGCCTCCAGGCCTAGCTCGGAGGAGATGCGCGCGCCCTCTTCGAAGAGAAGACCCTCATGGGAATGGCCGTACGCTTCCCGGGGACAGAACTCCGGGCGCTGTTGGCCGGACAAAGCGCTGAAGGCGTTGTCGACTCCGAAGACTTATTGAGGGAGGTTGGGCTCACCATGCGAGTCTTTTCCTTCTTCCGCTCACCTTAGGTAAGCGGAAGCGGGGATACCTCTTTTGGAGGACCCACCGTCTCCGAGCCACCGGGCCCACCACTGGGAATGGGAGAAGGAGCCGAAGCTCCTTTAGTTCTATCCTCCTTTCGGGGTGCAGCTTTAGGGACCCGGGAAGATGGCCTCACGACCAACTTCAGGGGTGTTTGTTGCCTCTTGTGAGTCTAGCGACTCGGTGTAGGCGTGCGGCTGTTTCGCCTTACGGGAAACGGTCACGCGGGGTAAGGGAGGGAAGCCCTGGTTTTAGCCATGACTGGGTGTTAGCCCTTTGTGCCGCCAGCTTTACCAGGGAAGCGCCCGGGGTGGGTAGAACCCGCAGAAGGGCTCCGAATGGGCGCGGAAACAACCGTGCTCGTTGGCCTGGATGGGCCAGGAGCAGAGGGTGCCTTTCTAACTATTGAGGCATATGACGTCCCAGGCAGAGCCGGGCGCGCCAGGACCAAGTCCTTTGCCTCGCGGAATGAGAGTCGATCCTGGGCCTGAACGGCCAGGATTTCTTTCTCAACGAGATACATTCCACATTGCTTCGAAAATGCAGGGGGCGGCTCTCCGCAATTGACACACTTGGCCACACACGATTTGGACTTATCATGTGCGGTCTTGGACCAAATTGCACAGACGTTGGTTAACCCCGACTTTGCACTTCTACACCAACGATTAACATGACCGAAGCGGTGACAGTCGTAGCACCTCCGCGGCAGTGGCACGAATGCTTTCACGCGGTGGCGATACCAACCGGCAGGCACCGACTAGGGGAGCTTGTCACAGTCGAACGTGACGAAGAGTGTAGGGGTGGGTCTGGAGGCCCCTCCCTGTTTTCTCATGACACGCTCGGCTTTGACAGCCCCATGGTCAGCTAGTTCTAAGGTGATGTTATCTATAGAGTAGTCCACGAGTTCCCTCGCATCTACTTCTTTCCCGAAGCTGATGGTAGAGCGCGGCGTCAGACTCACAAGCGTACATAAAGTGTCTGAAGGGCACTAATCATGGCCGCCTCTTAGGGATTCGACGCATTCGTCAAAAGGCCCCGTCCGAGAAACGGGTCCACTTGGGCTCTCTACCAATCACACTAGCTAAAGCTCTCTTCTGATGGATCATGTTGCCCTTAGCCAACATGCTGCCATCAGTGGAGCGAATAATAAGGAAGCGTTGAAGCCAACGGACTCGAAAACGCCAGGAAGCTTCTGAATGAGGGGCGCCGACGTAATCGAGGCTCAGCTCTGCACACTTCTGGTCTTCATCTGGGACTCCCCACTCGGGGGAGCAACGGGTCCGGACGTGCCGATCTCGGCTTGGTCGCTTACCAAAACGGCAGCAGACCCGTCTGCCCCTGTGGTACGCGCAGAGGGAGAGGAGCCCCGAGTCTTTTTTTTTGTTTGTTTCTTTTCTTCTTGGGAGACGTGGGGGGGAATGAACTCGCTTCTCTCCCCCGCCGGCATGAGCCCCCAAGCCGGATGGACAGGCCTCAACAGGATCATTTTCCGAGATGGAGAAGGTCTTGGCTGTCACAGGGGCACCAGCCGGAGGAGGAGATCCCTCTTCTCTGGAGCCGTCTGATGAGGACCTTGCACAGGGGCGGACTCGGGTTCGGGGCTTAGCACCGAGCCCAAGTTCGTCCCCATGGAAGGTCTTACCGTCTAGGGCTGGGTTGCCTCAGGGACCATGTCCATCTTAGGGGTGGCCTCCATGTGGCCATCCCCCCCCCCCGGACATCACAGTTCCCATTGGTCTCAGCGTCTTTGGTCAGGGAAGAGAGGGGGCACATACGGTGACCACCTCTAAACTAAAAATGTGAGCCCTCAAGGCTTTAGAGGGAAGAGGCCGACGTGCCATGTATTCACTACTCCCCCTGTGGGCCCTATCGTGCCGCTCCCACCGGGAACGTTCAATTATGGGCCGTCTGCCTTTCTTGGCAGTCCCTTTGGAAAGTAAAGGGGAGACTGCCGCCCCGCCAAACCCACATCCCTCTTCATGCCCTATTTCTAAATCCTCTAAGCCACCGACACCAGGTTATCCATCACAATTCATCCTCAATCTCACCTACCCCTTCCCTCATCCCCATGTGCAAGTCTTTCCGTAGTGCAGCCGTCAAGGTACTAAACACCCGTGGCGACATCACACAATCTTGTATCTCACCTTCACGTATCTCAAAACACTCATATACGCATCTTCCACCACTTACTTCCAACATAAATACTATTCACATTATCTAATAGTTTGCCACTCACTCTATACATTTTTAGCAGTCTGCCATAATGCTTCTATATCTAGACGATTATATATATATATATATATATATATATATATATATATATATATATATATATATATATATATATATACCTTTTTCCATATCATCTTCAAGCGTAAACTAAAAGAAATCGAAAAAAACTGAAATACTGGAATATATAACAACAGGCAAATGACATTAATCTGGGGGCGTTAACTTAAGATGAATAGGAATCCTTTAAGATTAGGTTTAAGACCTGGGGCCTGCATTTATACTGCCCTTCAGACAAAGTGAAATTCGAAATTCCTTCAATTATTGAGGATTAAAATATCCTGCCATTCCAGGAAGCCCGCACCACGCAGGTAGGACACCACACTGACTGGATCCGACCATAATTGATGGACATGTGAAATGTTGTGTTGTTGTCGAGAGCTGCCAAGTTAGGGCATTCTGCTATGAGATGCGTGACTGTGTGGGGACTAACTTGGCAGAGTGGACAGAGATCTGTATGAGTCTTGTCCACAGCGAAGTCTTGTAAGATATACTCTCTCCGACCGTGAGAGTTGCGTTTCTGTGCTGCTTATGTCAGGGGGAGGGGTTGAGTATTTTGTTTTGAGGGAGATTGTTCAGTGCTTACCTGGTGAGGTGTGTGAATATGTTTTTCTACTATGTTACATTTGCAGGTTGTAGAATGGCATTTATGATGTTTGTGTAATATCTATGTGGTGTGTTTACTATTTGTCTGTGGGTGGGTGTGTGGTTTCGTAGATAGTGACAGAGGCTGTTTGCGTTGTTTACGACAGATTCTAGGAACTGTGTGCTTCTCATGTTCAGATGTTGTATTATTGTTAGTACCTTGGTTTCAGCATGTAGGTGTTCTATGGGTGTTGTTTGTGTGCCACCAAGTATGATTCTAAGTGCAGTGTTATGTGTGATTTGTAACTTGTTTAGCTGTGTGTGGATATGATAGTGGCCCAGGCAGGGCTGGCATAGTCTATTATGGACCATATGTGTTGCTTGTATACTAGAGTGAGTGTTTTTTTGTGTTGTCCAAAAGTTGTACTTGGTAGTGCTCTGAGTGCGTTAAGTCTTGCCTGCATTTTGTGATTATGTTGTTTATGTGTGGTGCGAATGACATAGATATGTTGTATGTGATTCCAAGTATTTTTCTTTCATGTGGGTGGGCTATTGTGGAGCTGTTCAATGTTGCTGTTGGTGTGTGTTGATGTTCTTTGTTGTGACTTGTGAGAAGTGTACTAGTGGACTTGGTGGGTGCTACCTTTAGTCTATTTTGTGTTAACCAGTTTTCTAGTTGTGTAATGTAGGCTTGAACTTGTGTGGAGCATGTGTCTGCATCAGTGTGTATTGATATAATTATTAGATCGTTTGCATATGATGATATGTGTATGGTGGTGTTGGTATGGTAAATAAACTTGTGACCATGTATCGAATATTTATTGCACACACTGTATGTGTTGATGAGTGTAATTTGTTTAGTGTGTCCAGTTTTGATTTGAAATGTTTGTCTGTCTGCTTGTGCAAGTGTTCTGATATGTTGTTTTTTTCTATGTAGGAAATACTATGGTGTATATTAGTGATGAGGCCACCACCCTCACCATGTTGTATGTCTTGTCTGATGGCAGTGAAGTTTGGAGTTTTGTGTTTGTGCTGTAGTTTGGTTTCTTGTATTATGGCAATGTGGGTCTTAAATTTATGTAGGAAGAGTTTGAGTTCCATGTGCTTGTTTCGGATGCCGTCTATGTTAAGTTGGAGAATGTTAATGTTGCAGCGGTTGTTTCTGTGTGGCGTATTTCTTTATCTGTTTGTTGTTGTTTGGTTGTTGGTTTGAGGTGTGTTAGTAGGATGGGGTGTAGATAGATGAGTAGGTGTTGGTTGTGTGTTATGTTGGGGAATGGGTGGTGCTTGTGTGTGAGGAGGTAAAGGAATGTTAGGAGGTGGAGGGTGTGGGGTGGGTTGCTGTGTTGGCTGATTTGTGTTTGGTCGGGTCTGGGGTCTTTGTGCCAGATGGGTAAAGTTGTTGTGTATGTTTTGGCATAGAAGACATATCCAGTGTGCGGTGTAGTTTTTTAGTATTCTGAGAGTGGTGCACCGGAGGTGTACCCATTCACTACACGAGTTGCAGTGAACTGATCCACCTCCTGCACGTTTGGCTGTGACGGGCGAATTGCAGACGGGGCAAGTGCAGGGACCTGGGTTTGTTTCAATGTCCCCAGGTAAGAGTAGTTGGAGGGATTCAGTCGCCGGGTTACCGAACCCCTTTAAAGAAAAAAAAATGGCGGATGCGAGCAGTGTGGCGCCGCCCAAGGCGCAGCACTCTGGATGAGCACCGGGGATGCACTCCTCTTGGTTTTCCCTTGATTTGTCGATCCTCCGCACTCCTCCAGTGGGTTTTTTTGTGGTCGATTGGTTCGGTATCAGGTCCCTTCCATTCGTCCGCGACCGGCCTCCGAAGTAGATCCACTACGAAGACGTGACCACACCAGATGGCCTGGAAGTGGTGGATTCGCACAGTTTCCTTGGTCTTCTTTTCAACAGACGCCTCGCCTGGGAGGATCATATTCGCAGCCTCAGGGCATCTTGCATCCACGTCTTAGACATCCTTCGTTCCGTTCCGATAGGGCTACTTACTGTCTTGCTTTTCTATAGATATTTTGTTCGTTCGAAGCTTGATTACGGATGCGAGTTTTATGCATCCGCAGCCGAGCGTGTATTGTGGAAGGTGGACTCAATCCACCACACTGGTCTCCGCCTGGAGACCGTTGCCTTCCGTAGGTCCCCCAATGATAGGCTACTTATCGATGATGAGGAGATGTCACTCACTCTGCGACGTGTACACTGCATTGTGCGCCTGTCTGCCAACATCTCTCACTGCATACGCACCGATCTCGACAGTGCCTATGGCGCCGAGAGAGCCAGTCATACCCTAAGCCCTTTTGGGTTTAAGGCTAGGAAACTGCTTTGAAAGCTCGGTGTAGCTCTCGAGCGAGTGGCGCCTCTGGTTCTGCTCAGGACGCTACGCCTCTGCTCACAAAGTTTCCACATCGCCGGGAGTAATGATTAGTCCATTTTGGAGAACACCGTGTCACGCTGGATCCAGCCATGCCATTCTATACGGATGGCTCTAAGTCGTAGGAGGGGTCGGTTTCCACGCCATATCCCCTCTGTTTGAAGTCCGTCTTTGCGGCCGAGCTGGTTGCAATACATCAGTCGGTAGGGAGATAACGCGACGTGCCCAATTTGGAGACCAGATTATGATTTATAGTGAATCCCAAAAGACTGAGTGCCCTCAAAGCATTGGAATCTCCTACCCGCTGGTTCGCGGTATTAGTGACGCCACGGTTCCCGCAAGCATGGTGGATGTAGAGATTATTTTCTGCTGTCTTCCTGAACATGCTGGAATTGAGGGGAATGAGCGCGCCAAAGCTTCCGCGAGGACTGAGTGACTAAACCAGCGTTTGGCTCTTCCTCACACCGACTACATAGCAGGAATCAGGGAAGTCCTCCGTGTGATTGGCAAAGAAGATGGAAGACGGACGAGGGAAATTTAAAGTTGCGTGCCATTGCGCCGCGACTGTTCCCATGGACCTTTCTCCCATTGGCGCGATAGCTTGAAGTCGTTTTCTGTAGTCTTCGACTTCGGCACACTAGCAGGACACACCGCCATTTGATGGATTTTTATTAAAATTTAAGAGCCTATTTGGCGACTGACTACTAGGGTAAAAGTCGCCTAATACTAGGCTAAATTTAAAAAAAGTAAAAACCTAAAAAACAAATAAAAACAAAAAAAAGCTAAGAAACAAGATTAAAAATACAACCAGAAAAACAAGATAAGAAAAAGAAACAAGAAGGGAGCGTGCTCCGGCGTCAGGGGTCAGCCCGCCTCCCGTCACCGCAGGAACCTGCGACCAATACCAAAGATAGTCAAATAAGGGGGAGGAGGCCAGAGAAAGAGAGAGAGAGAGAGAGAGAGAGAGAGAGAGAGAGAGAGAGAGAGAGAGAGAGAGAGAGAGAGAGAGAGAGAGAGAGAGAGAGAGAGAGAGAGAGAGAGAGAGAGAGAGAGAAACAAGGAAAAGAGGTACCCTAGTAGACCTCACGATCCATTCAAAGAGGGTACCTTTGAGTGAACACTTGAGCAGATTGACGCTCTAGAAGAGCACTCGCGCCACGCTTCAAGTCTCCAAGCGGCTATTTTTCAAGACTTTATCTAGTCTCGACTTAAACTGTTCAACAGAATTGCTGTTGACAACTTCCACTGGAAGTGCGTTCCAAGTACAGCAGATGCTATATGTGAAAAATTTCCCACACAGATCACGCTGGTAACACTTCAGTTCAAGATTGTAGTCGTGGTTTCTGGTTCTGCCCTCGCTAACTTGGAAAATATCCCTGTCGAAACCTCGAAGTATTTTGAACACTTCGATAAGCTGACCACGCAGTCTCCGGGTCTCCAGAGAGAACAAGTCTAATTCCCGTAATCTATCTTCGTAACTCTTGCGTCTGATAGAGGGAATCACTTTGGTTGCTCTGGATTGCACACGTTCTAATCTTGCGATATCCTTTCGAAACGAAGGACTCCAAAATTGTACGGCATACTCCAGGTGCGGTCGGACAAGGAAGTTATACAAACGCAATACTATCTCCTTGTTCCGATTTCCAAACTGTCGCTTTATATAACCTAACATCTTTTGGGCTTTCTTCTCCGCCTCAAGACACAGCCTCTAGAACTTGAGATCACTAGTGATAGTTACACCCAAGTCCTTCTCAGTGTCGGTGGATTCAAGAGCAGTGCCCTTAAGGATATACTGAGATTGGGGGTTTCGGTGGCCGATATGCATCACTTTGCATTAGTTCATGTTAAAAGGCATTTGCCACGTGTCCGACCACTCCCCAATCTTCCGAAGATCATCTTGAAGCCTGGGCACTATTTCCTTCCTTTGCGACGTTCATACCAAGCTTGGTATTATCTTCAAATTTAGTAATCTTCGTAACCATGTCACCGTCCATGTCGTTGACGTATATGATGAACAGTAGTGGTCACAGGACAGAACCTTGAGGAACACCGCTAGTAACGGGTTCCCACTCAGAAGTCTGTCGTTTCAAATCCACCCGTTGCCGTCTGCTACATTTCCGTATATGCCCAGTGCAGGCACTTTCCGGAGGAGGCGACGGTGTGATACCTTATCGAAGGCTTTTTGAAAGTCTAAGTAGATTTGACTAGTCGGTGATCACTGTCACCTCAGAGGTGAAAACTAAGTCAAGGGTATTATTGCCTCTCGTCGGCTCTATCACCCATTGAGTCAGGAACTCGTTGTTCGCGAACTCCAGGAGTAGTGCGTTTTCGCCACATGGTTTTCTGGTTTCCCAGTCAACTTGGGTATTGAAGTCACCCATGGCGATACACACTCTGTCTTGAACAAGTTCACCCAGTAGCCGGTACAGATCCCTGTCCTTTTCAACGAGTTGGGCAGGGGGTCTTTAAAGCAGCAGGGTCCTGTATCTGGCAGGACATAAATCTAGGCCAACACCTAGTAGCTCGTGGTCGGATACAATGTTGCAGTTTGTCGATTTGAGCGTATCCTTGACATACATCACACCGCCACCCTCTCTGTCTGGCCTATCTTTTTGGAAGAATTGGTGACCGGGAATCATGAATTCACCTTCAAAATCTCGGTTTGAGGTTTTTACCCACGACTCTGTTATGGCCACCATTTCAGGTTCTTCCGTCGCTACGAGGCCACGAAGTTAGAGAAACTTGTTTCTGATTGACCTCGCATTAAACAGAAGAACTTTCAGGGACTCTCCCGAATGTAGGACTCCCTACGCTCTTCCATTTCCCGTCTTATTTGTCTCTCTATTCTCTTTTGATGGTGTGGTGGCACCCTTTCTAGCGACCTCTGCGAAGGTCGTTCCAGGGGTGACTTTGGCCTACTGGCGCACGTCCGCCCTCACTCTGGGCCGGACCGTCCTTTGAGTCAACTCCACTACATCTTGTATGAGGTTTGAGAGCACAACCTTTCCTTTAAAGGAAAGATGAACCATAAAAGATGCGGTAGGGGTCGACAAAAAAAAAAACCTCCGTCGTACATAAATCTGCTAGTCGTCGGTTCAATGAGACGTTCCTCGAATGAGCGATACGGCTTGGACCTCTGCTCGGGAGCATCCCGACCACGACATGTCTCCGGGTTTTCAACCTACAGTCATCCACAGCCACCATGACCGTCTGGAGGATCTCGCATGTCGGGCTGACCCTATCTTCCTCTGAGTTAGAGGTCGTTGCCACTTACCATCAGGGCAACGACTGAACTCTCAGAAATCTGAGATTTCTCAGCCACTAATCTTATCTGGTGTTTCCCACGTCCTGGGAGGCAGCTTACCCTCACACTGGTGCGAAGGCGGGCCTCTATTATGGGTTGCAGATCCGTTGTTTGAGAATCACCGATAAGGATGACCCTCGCACATTTGGGTGCAGAGGACAGCGTCTTCCCTTTCGGAGGCGACTTCTCTGTTTCCTCTTTCTTCTCCAAATTTTTCTTTTTTCTTTTTCCTATCTTCCTCTGGGTTCACTTCTGTTTCTGCTATCTCTTCTTCTGTTTCTACTTTCTCTTCTTTTTTCTTTCTTCTCTTCCTTTTTTTGGCCCGTTGAGCCAGTCTCGCAACAGCTGACTCCAGCTCTAGGACGTTGGAAGGCTGACGTGGCACTGCCGATGCAGTGCTCGCTTCTTGGGCGAGGGTCTCGTCAGCGAATCCGCCCACGTCGGTGGGAGATACATCGTGAGCTGACTGGACCTCTAGTCTTGAGGACAACTCAGCGATCCTGTCCTAGAGACGGCGAAGCTGATGCGCGTGTTCAGACTAAGTTATGCAGCTTCCTCTCCAGTTCTTTAGATTTTTCCTCAGATGATCAATATAAATCCTTGAGCTCTTGCACTTCTCCTTTAAGGACAGTGAGTGCAGATACTTGCCGGGTGGCATTTCGAGTAACACCCCTCCGAAAGTCCCCGCACTTGTCCTTTTTGCACATCGAACATGTGTATTTAAGAGAAGCCGGTCCTTTCTTTCCAGTCATGCTGAACACTTTATATCTCTGAATACTTTGCGACCACTCAATAAAAAAGAAGGGGGGTTTGTGAGTTCGCCCCGCGTGAGTCGCTCCCGCCTATCCATCGGAGACGTTCCAGATCTTTCAGAAGGCATGCTCCTTTTACTGCTGTTCATCCGACCGAGTCGTTCAAGCCCGGTGTGCCGTGGCTCCCAACTAAGCAGCACTGACAGCAGCCGAAGGATGGGGGGGATTGATTTCGCACCAGGTGAACAGCGGAATATGTCCCGTACTAAACTGCAACTAGTTTCTTTCAGGGCGGACAGAATCTCGGCGTAGCGTTCAATGGATATCCCGCCACACCAAGAGACTCGACCCAAGGCTTTGTGTTGGCCTGGCAACCAACCTGGAAACGAGGCCCATCACCTCGGACAGTTGCTACCAGAGGCACCCCTCAACGGTCACTGGGAATGGTCAGTAATAACGCGCCATGGAAGGGGTTAACGGGGCACTTACCCTCATCCCATTCATCGCGCCCCAGCGCCTAGGACTCCTCTAGTCCTAGTCTCTCGCAACCAGTGAGCGTCGATTGGCGTTATTTTTAGAGGTTCCAAAGCCTCTCTTCTGACGCATGAGGTAGCTGCCAGGTCCTTAAATTTAGAAAGATGAAGGATAAAGCTGAAAGGATAGTAGTAGGTTTTTAATCAGTCGAAGGGATAGAAAAATCAGTAACAGAATACAGGATAGAAGAGTAGAAGATGGACCCACTTTGTCTAGAACCTCATTCCCGACCAATTCGACAAGGGTAGCTACCAGGGGTGGCATAAAGGTACCCCCCGACAACATAGCTTGAAAAATCTATGATACACGCAAGCTTTCTCCGCACGACAAGGGGGGGTCTCTCTCTCTCTCTCTCTCTCTCTCCTCTCTCTCTCTCTCTCTCATCTCTCTCACTCTCTCTCTCT